>JAHXMU010000371.1:294586-338445 GCA_019455685.1 Philornis downsi | reverse complement strand
CTACTGTACGGGCGTTGTCAGTGAACTCCTCCTAAACGGCTGGCCCGCTTTGCATAAATTTTTGTATATGCGTCTGGGTGGTGCCCGGGATGGTTTAGATTTACAATTCGGTCCAATTGGACAAAGGGGTGTGGTACCTCCCATACGAACAAAAAATTAAAAATCAATTATTTTTGCTCCTGCTTACGGTATTTGAACAAAATTTGGTGCATAGGCTTGGTGTACATATCTTAAGTGCTACTGCAAATATGGGCGGGATTGGACAATGGGGCGTGGTACCTCCCATACAAACCATAAATTAAATATCCAATATTTCTGCTCCTGTTTACGGTATTTGAACAAAATTTGGTACATCGGTTTGGTGTACATATCTTAAGTGCTGCTGCAAATATGGGCGGGATTGGACAATGGGGAATGGTACCTCCTATACAAACCACAAATTAAAAAGCAATTTTTTCTGCTCCTGCTAACGGTACTTAAACAGAATTTTGTTTAACATTGAAACATTTCCAATAAAAATAAAATTTGAAGGCAAAGCAACGTTTGCCGGGTCGGCTAGTATAAAATAGAAATTGATGAATAAATAAACATTTTTGAGAAAACTAAAAGTTCATCTTATTTTTTGAGCACACCTCGTTTATTGAGGTGATGCTCTATCCATCTATCTTCTATCCATCCTCTATCCATCTTGCATTATGCAAATAGTTTGTCAGATATTCATGAGATTTTATAAGTGCTTTGAAGGGTAGTGCGTGTCAAAAAAACATGCGGCTTTCACGTTTATGTCAGTCTGTATAACTCAGGTGGCAGACCCTTCAAACAGCTTTCTAAATTCTATCTCTATATCTTATACTTTATTATATCCTCTCTTATATCCTTTTTATTATACACGTGGCAACGTTTTAATGATTCTTGTTATGTTTTATACCTTTTTATATACCTTTTCGTATAATCTTAATTATAAGAAAACTATGTGAAATACAATCTTTTGCCCTTAACTGTTACCAGAAATGTTACAACTATTTTCCAGATAATTTCACAAAAAGGAAATTCCGAGAACGTTATACTTTTCTCCCTCCTTAACAAAATGAACCGTTTAGTGTCATTCTGCTGGAAATTGCTATACAATATCTTAGCGCAGCAATAATTTGATAACAATTTAAGAAAAAGACAGATCCCCACATACCACTAACATTTAATTGTCCAACGACCCAAGTGAGGCATTTAAACGCAACACACAATAAACGCTAGACTTAGCATTTCGTCCGATTTCATTGTGATCCTGAGGCACAGGTGTAATTTTCCGGCCACTGTACACAAAAAAAGAGACGTCTATAGCCGTATAATACAGAGTTCCTTTCTGCTCATGCTATTCATGATAATTACAAGCATTTCAAAAAGATTGCAACAGAAGCTATGGCAGCCACCTCTTCCTCTATTCGTGGCACTTGCTGTACACATCGTAATGTGTAAAACAGGAGCTGCTGCTGGAGGAAACACGCGTCGCACTGCAACATCGGAGTCGCAGCAGTTACGAATGCTATTCATACATCCCTGGATAAATGTCTGTCAAGTTGTTCCAAATACAGGATACAATTCTGTTTGCGTTGCGTGCGTGTGTTATTTAAATATTCATATGCCAAGGAGATCAGTTGTTTAGGTGCTGTATATGGATGGGTACTGGCTGGTGTGGCAAAGATGATTAAAGATAAAGAAAACGAATGAAAAATGCCGCATTTTCTGTCGAGTAATTATGTCAGTGTTTTTTTTTTCCCCTCTTATAACAGTTTAAGTCTTTAATTTATATTAGAATTGTGTCGATCACAAAGAAAAATGATAAATAAGAATTATTATAAGAGACAAGAATTAGCAGTATTTTAACATTATAATTGTAAGGATTTGGTTAAAACGTTGTCGGCTTCACCTAAAAATTATGTTATACACCAATTTCTAATGTCTTATTTATGCTAGTTTATTAATTATGATGTATTTTCTTTTCTTGCAGGTATGTAAAATGACTTTAAAAATACACCCTGGTTTTAGAATTAATTGTGTCAGAGTAAGTAAACGAAGAGAAAGATTTTGCAGCTGCCTAATAACAATTCCCTTTTAATAAGACAACTTAGAACTACTTTACCGGTTCCTTTAAAGAGACAAACGAATGATATAACTATACCTTTTCAACAAAGCGTGAAAGATACATACTCGTCGACAATTAGATCTAACATTCATTATTGTTAGGTTCACTACGTAAGCGATCCAATAAAACAAATAAAGCAGCAAAAAACTGTACCTTTTCAAAGAACGAATTCAAATCCAGTTTATTTTGACTGAACTGTGGCCAGAAATAGCTACTTAACTGGAAAATATTGCAAATGAACTGCACAGTGACGTTTAATATTTCAATTCATTGCTCAAGCTCAAAAAATTCAGGATTGAGCAAAAAAATTTGAATTTCCCAAGATATAAAAAATATAAACACAAATAATATTTTTATTACTAACTTATAAGAAATTTAGCAATCAAAAATTTCTATAGAGAATTCCTCAATCGAAGTTTTCTACAAAGACTTCCTTGACCGAAGTTTTCTACAAAAATTTTCTTTATCGAAGTTTTCTTTAGAGATTTCCTCAATCGAAGTATCCTACAGAAATTTCTTGATTTGAAATTTCCTACAAAAATTTCTTGATTTGAAATTTCCTATAGAAATTTTTTCAATCGAGATTTCCCTCCCAATGAAATTTTATACAGAAATTTCCTCAAATGAAATTATCTATAAAAATTTTCGGCATACAAAAGAAAGAAATTTCTGTAGAAATTTCCTTGACGAACGGAATTTCTACAGGAGTTTCCTCAATGTAAGAAATTTCTATAGAAATTTTACTCAATGCCAAATTTCTATTGAAATTCCCCCAACGAAAGAAATTTTTGTATAAACTTCCTCAGCGAAAGAAGTTTCTATAATAATTTTCCCACATTCCTTCTACAAAATTTATTTCAATTTCTACAGAAATTTCCATCTATAGAAATGTCCTCAATGATAATGTTTCGTATGGGAATTTCCCCACTGGAAGTTTTCCACAAAGAAAAATTTCTACAAAAACCTCCTCCTCAATTTTTATAGAAATTTCCTCAATGAAAGAAATTTCTATAGAAATTTCCTCAATGAAAGAAATTTCTATAGAAATCTCTTCAATGAAAGAAATTTCAATAGAAATTTCCTTAATAAAAGAAATTTCTATAGAAATTTCCTTAATAAAATAAATTTCTATAGAAATTTCCTTAATAAAAGAAATTTCTATAGAAATTTCCTCAATGAAATAAAGTTCTGTGGAAGTTGATAAATTGAGAAAGTTTCTCCATGAAAGGACATTTTTTCAATTTCATTAAGGAAATTTTTGCAGAAATTGAGAGATTGGGAAAGCTCCACCATGAAAGGAAATTTTTTTCAACTTCACTGAAGAAATTTTTACAGAAATTTTTTCAGTAACAGAAGTTCCTATTAAAATTTCCTGAATGAAATAAATGCATGTTGAAATTTCCTTAATGAAAAAAAAACTCTTTTAAAAATTTCCTCAATTTCCTCAATACAAATTCTGTAAATTATTTCTGCCAAACATTTGGAGAAGACGGTAGCCACTGGGAATAAATTGTAAGAATATGATAAATGGGGAGCCGATTGCGTAATTTCTACAATTTTTTCATCGACACAAATAAATACTACCCTTTTGCAGGTCGCTGAGGTATCCTGTTTGAAAATAACTTTTCCTTCTCCTGGTACATTCAGTTTCGTTTCAATTCAATTTCGAATTAAGCGAATAGCTTTAAACGATATTAACTTTAACGATATTAACTTTTCCTTCTCCTGGTACATTCAGTTTCGTTTCAATTCAATTTCGAATTAAGCGAATAGCTTTAAACGATATTTTTCGGTTTTCCATTTTTCAAAGTAATGGATGTGATATGACATCCCAAAAAACAGCCATCATCTTGTTCGCTGACAGAACCATCGTAGTCTTCTTTGCTTTCGTTTAGAGAAATCCAATACTTCGGTTATTCCTTCGTTTCACATTTGCTCTGCTTATTTCTGTTGAAGATCGCCCAACTCACATCCGGAATGGCCAGACGTATGCGTTTGCTATCCACTGTTTACAAACGCGGAACCCGATTCCAAATATTCTTCTTCAAATATAAATTCTCGTGCGATATATTTTCCTGTCGTTCACGTTAGATGTCTATGGTCTCACCAGCCGTTCGTTCATTACAATTTCATGAATTTCACCAAGCTTTTCTGAAATGGTGACCTCTCTTGCACTGTGTCTTCTATTGTCATAATGAAGTTGTTCAACCATTAGCGCATGTTGTTGAGATTTCCTCCAAAAAAAGGAGGTCAAAGAGGAGTTCTGTGCTAACGAAATAGTGACAAAGATTCGGTCCATATTATATTATTAAATATTTACAAATATTGGTGTTTTTTTAACATTGATTTATTTTATTAGAATAGACTTTATAGACGGCAATATGTCCTTTTAGAATCTATAATTTTTAAAAATTCTTAAATATACTTTAATTCATTACTTAGTTGATATCTTAATAATGAAACATTGTTGGGCGGCAAATATACTTGAATAAACCTTGTTCTTACCTTCTTCAAAGTCCGTTAAAAATCATAATAAATTACCCCTAATTATCGGTAATTTTAAATTTCTCAAAGATCCAAATTCGAAACAAATATCCCTAAAAAGTTCAATATGTAAGGAGTTTCTTACAAAAATCCTCGAAAATTTTCGTATATTTCGTTAACGTACGGTAGCTGTTTTCTGACGTAATGACGATATAAATTCCCAACAAGATTTATTTATTGTCGAATCAATCAAAGTCAAAGCGATCTGGATTACATTTGAATTGATTCACGGTCAATAACGACAAGAAACATTGACAAAAGTCACCCTCAATTTGAGTCACGATGATGACAATGCTTATGGCAAGATAGTGGTGATGATGATGATGATGATGATCACTCTGTAAGATCGATTATAAGAAAGGCGGACGGACAATCAGTGAATGTAAGTCAGCAACAGAAAAAGAAAATATGTAACATAATCATGCCCCGATTTATTGCTCTCTATGCACATGGCATCATGACTCCGAAACATATCTGTCATGTTTTTCTTCTGGGTTTCGAAATAGATTTTCATGAGACAATGAATGATGTGCACTTGGTGGCTGCTGCTGGAGACTGACGTCTTGGAAGATATTTTTTTGTTTCATTTTGTAATATCAAGATAAATATGATCACATTAATCTTGATTCCGCAATGCTCGTTTCTTTGCAATCTTTTATTTATTTAATTTTTTTTTCTTTTTTGTATCAGTTTTCATATAACGGAATTATTTCTTTGAGGTTTTATATTTGGGTTATGGCCGAATTTTTTCCGATCATTGTTTTTATAAAAAATAACTACAATGTGAAAATTTATATTAAACAATTAGGAAAGCATTTGCTGATACGAAATAAAAAATTTCTTTTGTACACATTTTTCAAAACGAAACCGAAAATCAGTTATAAATAATGCTAGCAAATCGATCAAAATCTAATTTGCAGTTTCCGGAAAGGGGGTTAAGTTCCTTGGATAATTTTGATTCCATTTTGATATAAATTTTACGTAAATTTTATATTTTACGTGATCATTTAGATGTTGGTTAATTAGAATCGATTATAAGTCCGAAAATAGGTAATAATTGCAAGCTCTTCGGCTTTCTTTTTTTTTTGCAATCAATAGATTTTAAACCTTAATTTAGTTTATATATTTCGTTAGAATTAGTTTGAAATATGTTGTCAGTTGTAGTTCAAATTTCATTTAATTTAAAATGTAAGAAATTTGATATAAAATTAGGTTCATATTACATTTCATAGTTAACTCAGTTTTAGTTAAATTAAACTAAAATTACCGGCTGTTGGACATCGTATCAAATCAATCTTGAATATTCTGTTCTCAAAGTCAGTTTTTTTCATAGCAATAAGATTGTAGATGAACTTGAAAGTAATATAAGAGGCCATTCACAAAACTAGAAAGAAAACTACAAGGAAGGCACGAAACAAATTGAAAAAATGTCTTTGTTTTTCAACATAATCTCCTTTTAGTTCGATACACTGTTTCCAGCGGTATTCGAAAGCTTCTATACCTTTTTTTTATAGTAAAAACTATCAAGCTCCTTAAAATAAACATTAACCACAGACACCATCTCTTCATTGTTGGCAAACGAGGTATTTTTTCAAGTTTGGAGATAGAATAATGGTCCGAGGGAGTTAAATTTGGTGAACAGGAAGGTACGTGATAAAGCAATTCAAACCTTAATTCATTATATTTGGCCAACGCAATAGCCGATGTGTGAACTAGGACTTTGCCTTGATGAAACTACACTTTCTATGTCGCCAAAAGCGGATTTTTTTTTTCATAATTTCATCACCAAAACGCTGCAAATAAATTAACATAATATTCGCGGTTGATGGTTTTTCCTTTCTGAAGATAATCAATAAAAATAATCCCATCCTCAACACAAAAAACAGACGCAATGACCTTGCCTGCGGTTGGAACCGTCTTCACCTTGTTTAGACACGATTCTCCCATTCCAGTCCACTGCTTTGTTCCTGTTTCTTTGTCTCTGGTGTGAAGTGGTTGACCCATATCTCATCCATGGTTATAAATCGACGCAAAAATTCGACTTTATTGCGGTAAAACATCGCCAAACACTCTACTGAAACATCTTCACGACGCTGTTTTTGTTATATTGAAAGCAAGCGCGGCACTCATCTTGCGCACATCTTTCTCATCTTCAAATCTTCGCCCAGTATACGATGTAAAGCACTTTTCGTTATGCCTATCATTTCAGCTAGCACACGCACCTTCAACCGACGAATATCCAATAGCATTTTGTTGATTTTCTTAACCGTGTCCGGCGTGAACACCTCAGTTGGTCGACAACCACGGTGTTCGTCTTGGCAGATTGTACGGCCTTGTTTGAACTCTGCTACACAATATTTTACAGTCGTAAACAAAGGGGCAGACTCCACCAGAGTAAAATCTAGATCATAATATTGGTCTATTGATTTAGATCAATATTTGTTGGACCAAGACCTTTCAAATGGAAATATCGAATTATATAACGGTAAACAATTTTTCCTATGTTTACAAATTCACTGAGACCGTTTACTTTTGACTCAAATAAAAATATTATTTTTTTTATTGAAACTTAAAAACATGTGTTTTATAAAGTTGCCACTTTTCATCAAAATAATTTTTTTCAAACTATTGGCACGTCATTTCGGCTATTTTTGAGATCGTCCTCAAAAGGCATTTAACGAAATTTCTGTACTGTTTTTAATAAGATTAACTCAACACTTGTAATTTGTGATCATTTGGTTTTGATCTATTTTTTTTTACTTGTACAATTTCAAGAAATTTTTGCAGGATTTTTATGATTTTCAGTATACTCGTATATGATGTGGTACACATATAGGGTAATCTATTTGCAGGTTTTTTTTTTGCAGTAGAAATTTCTTAACAGACCAAACTATTATAAGAAGACTGTAACCAACAACATTTGCTTATGAAAAGGCTTAGCCAGACATTGTATTTAGACAGTAATATCTTTGAATTTAGAGCACGTTTACTGCTTGCGTTTAAGTTTGATATAGAGAATGTTTTGTTTTATTTTAGTTTTACGATCTACAGTTTCGGAGATATGAGGCTTTGTTTGGAAATTATTCTGAGTCGTCTTAATTTCGCATCTAAAAAGAAACAGAAGATTTCATATAAGAGAATGATTTTTGAGTAACCTACGTTTTTCGGTAGTATTGGTGGTGATATATCTAGTCCAGCTTCTAATTTCTCAATATTTTAAATTTATGCAGATATGAACTAAAATATTAATGTAAAAACATGTTCAAATTTCCAAAGTTATTGCAGGTATTAGCGTGGATATGCTTGCAATGAACCTCTTCGTAGATCTATGAGACTTTATAACTCGATATGTAATTCAATTGATTATACTCTACCTCGAGATAAGTTGAAAAACATTTTATTCAGTTTAAGTATTTAAATCGTATTCATCAATGTACTATTGCTAGTCTGTAAGGAAACTTAAATATCCATAGACTAAATAAATAAATAAATGAAATGAAATGGATAATGATAAGAACTCCTGGCATCGCCCCAAGAATGTCGTTTTCGTTACATCCTAACCGATTGCATGTCGAGTACTATTGAGACTGTGCTTGTATAGGCCTCGACGATATTAAAACTGGTATTAAAACCGTCGGTAATACATTTTGCAGCTATTTATCGTTCCTTGGAACGCTCTATGTGGAACAATAGTTTCAAAGAGTACCAGCAAGGACAATGAAATGTTACCTCACAGCTTTAGCTAATATTACGATTCCTATTCCTTATCTACGAGATTTTCACATTTCATTATGCAACAAAGACAATGAAATGTGACTTCCTAGCTTTCGCCAATATGTGTTCCGATTCTTATTCCTTATCTATAAGATTTTCACGTTTCAATACTTAACAAAGACAGTGAAATGTTACCTTCCAGCTTTCGCCAATATGTATACCGATTCGTATTGCTATTGTATCTATGAGATTTTCACATTTCAATATTTGCACATAACATCTGTTTACAAGAATTAAGGCCACCTTTTCCTCGCATCGCCTACAGCTTCCTTAAACAAAATCGATATTTATTTAAAATTAACTTTAATTTACTAATACATTTTCCCCTAACATTCGGCGGTTCTTTAAGCAAAACAAAAAAATGTTCTACATTCCATAATCCAACAACAGACAAAAGATAATGAAATGAAAATGTACGATGTATGCAAATTCCTTGCAATATTGATTATTTTCCTGTGCCAGGACAGCCCCCCAGGAATGTACCAACGTAGAGTATCCTAAGCCATTATAATCTCAAAATCGCTTATTGTATATTACTTTGCTTCATTTTTGCTCGCACAAAGGAAGAAAATATTTGCAAATCCTCTTTGGTAGTTTTGTTTGCCACATTTGTGCAGATTTTCATTTTACTCTCATATTTACTTTTACTCGCATTTACAACTTGTGTTGTACGCTAAGCTGCTGCTGCTTTAGTATACGCTGGCATCTTTAATATTTGCTTAAGATACCACCAACGTTTGCCTATTGTGGCCGTTGAGCAAACAACCCCTAAGTCGCTTGTAGGCAGACGAGACATTGTGTTGGAAATGTCCTTAAATTATACATATATAGTGGCTGGCCAAGATTTGCATATGCTTTCTCTCAAATAAATAAATAATTACACAATTTTTGTGTGGCCATTACATTGGGCATTGGGGAAAGTCAAATATTTGTTAAGGTGCCGGAAAACAGGACAAGCAACAATTTGTTACAAATTACACAATTTTTAAGTTTTAGAGTAGAGATAATAAATAGAATCAAAAAAATTCAGAAAAAGATAATTAGGAAATGAGTTTTTACATTAAAATGGTTCATTAAGAATTACTGACGCTATTTGTTTCCTATTCTTTCATGCAGTTATCCTATGTAGGGCAAAATCAATCATTTTCATTATACAGAAAGAAATTTCGATTTGCAACCACAAACTTTTATAAAATTGATACTGTTTGGCAAGCCTGTCAGCTGTTAAATATCTGTCAACTGAAGTATTATTTATTAAGTGAAATGTTTGCCACTTTCGAATATGGATCGTTTAAGGGCAAGTTTATCCTTATGGGGAAACCACTGATCCATTTGTCCCTGTATCTCAAAAAGTACTGGTCGGATTTTATTGAAATTTTGAGAGCATGTTTCGTTATCTATACTCTTTATTTAAGTTAGAAGGAATCTCTCTAAATCAAGCCGTTTTTATTTGACAGTTTCTTAAAATATGGGAAAGAAACTGGAAAAAAACTGTTCAGTTTATAATTTTTTTGTCGCTAAGCATATAATATATTAAAAATCGTTCTATACCATTTATATAGGTAATAATATTCCACAAGTCTTCAAATTTCTGAGTTGTTTGGTTCATCCGATCCCGAGAATATGGGTCTTTTATGTGAAAAAACGTGATTTTTCAGGAGAGGCAAAAAAACGCGGCGATTCAAATTTCCCTGTTGAAATGACGTTTTCTTTCGATTTTCGGGGCTAAACTCGATAGCTTGTCTCTCATCTATCCCTGTAGAGTGCAGGAGGTCATATTCCTATCGATTATTCTTTAAGTTTCGATAATAAACCCAGAATAACCATAGTCAACCTCTGTTCTTGTGCTCTTGCAAAGTTGTTTGTGTTTATCGCGATGACTTGTTCCAAGAGAATTTTTAAATCCTGGAAAGGCACATTTAGAGGCAGAAGACCTCAGGTTAAAGTGCGTAGAACTTCTACCTCGGAACCTACGCCTGGGCCTTCTACTTCGAAACCGACGCCGGGGCCTTCTTCCTCGGAACCAACGCCTCACCTTCAACATCCACGATTTCCGAAAAATCCAGTTCTAGTTTTCGAAGAGAAAATACGCCTGATTCTTCCGTTTCCGAAAAATCATATATATATATATATATATATATATATATAGATATCATAATATTTATGTATTAGGTACAAATATCCTACAAAGTGTTTAGGTATATAAAATTAGGTTAGTTTGACAAATTTCATATCAGCGAGATCACAGGTCATGACGAATTAACTTCAAAAAATTTTTTGGGGCACTTATAGTGGATTTGAATTTTGGAGATATCATTACATTCAGAACATCCTAAAGAATTTTTTGGGGCAATAAAAAAAATTGATTTTTTTTTTAAATTTTCGCTACCCGCTACCCTTAAGGGGTCCCGGTGGTTTAGAGCTCGTAAATTTAGAGTATTTTCAGGAATTTTTTTTACAACAAAAAAAAAAAAAAAAAATGGAAAACGATATTTAAATTTTTTAGGCTTTTTATTTAACTTCTTTTACATACAAAAATGAAAAAAAAAATTAATTTTAATAATTTTAAAAATGTCGCTGAAGTTGACCCTTCCGAAAAATTGAAAATGGACGGTGCTGTTTATTTTGGTTCTTCTATTTATCTGAAACACAAAAACCAAAAAAATTATTAATCAGTACGACTGTAGCTATGTCGCGTACTAGAATAAAAAAAATGAAATTTGACAAAATAGCGCGCTTTTGAGTTTGACACTCTCAAAATAGGAATTTTTTCAGTTTTTTAATCAAAAAAATACGAAATAATTGAAATTATAATTTGACTCTAGTACGGGCGATAGCCACTGATGTTATGAACAACATATTAAAATTTCAGACGATTCGGTTGAACAGTGTTTTTTTTTTTTTTTTTTTGACAACACCAGGCCGAAAAAAGTAGTTTTGAGATAATTGAGTTTTGAGAGTGGATATTTTCAAAAATTTCACAAACTTTCAATACGTACAGTTAGTCAGCGATTCCAGCACCATACAGAACTCCTTCTGTTTCTTCGTACTCTAATGATTCTTCATGCCTCTGATTTTAATTTTTTCGCCTATGTCAACACGCAAAGCTATACTGATCAATTCAGGCCAAAAAAAGATGAACGTGACTCTTACTTATGGGGATTATAACCGTATATATATACCTTTGATTGTATTATTTCATCACAAGTTTATTTTTACATACATAGAAATAATCTTATATATTCAGAAGGTCACATTTCCGAGGAGGGCCGGAACAGCTGCCGCGCGACGAACAATGCGACCATTGACGCCGCCGCGTGACGAATCAGACTCTATCTGCTAAAACGGCTGTAGAATTGAAAATACTGGAAATATCATTCCTAATATCAAAAAATACCTTCGAAATATCAAAAAAATCGATTTTTTTGGAAATTTCTGGACCACCAGGACCGGGAAAAACGCGTAAAAATAGTTAAGATTTACTACAAAAGTAGTGATTCAAAAGCATTTTGTTGGATTGAAAGCCCAATCCAACAAAATGTTTTTCAGCGATGAAGCCCATTTCTTCCGTCAACAAGCAAAATTGTCGCATACGGGGCTACCAGAATTGATAGTGGAAAAGGCATAGTATCCGAAAAAAGTGAATGTTTGGTGAGCATTATGGTCTGAAAGTGTTATTGGGCCGTATTTTTTCGAAAATGAAGCTGAAAGAACTTACAAAAAACCCAAACTAGAGGCTGTTATTTAAATGGCAATGTAATTGCAAGGTCCAAGCGCTCTAATGAAATAAAAGTTTCAGCGAAGTCATAGCTTTATATGTGTTTCATTAAACTTTACTTTTGAAACCAACAAATGGATAACCCTATACAATTATCCCTCCTTAATTAAATTTCTTTTCAGTTAAAGCCAAAATGATATCCTAGTTTTTTGTTTTGATAATATTTTTACGGTTTAATTGGGGGTTGATTTAACATAGAGCAATTCGCAATCTCATATAAACTATTTCTATTATGGTCATGGGTCAAAGTCCATGTAATTTAAGAGAAAATTATTATAAAACGTTATCTTAAATAAGATTTTGGAGCGAAAATTTACAAACAATTCAATTGATGTAATCTGCATTCGCAGAAAAAAAGGCGGCTTCCAACCGAGCCAAAACCACGTCATCCAAAATCAATCGATCATAGATTAAGATGATGTTCTGTTTGACTATGATGACGATGGTTCTTTGATAATCGCGACGTTGTGCAGAAAGAATTATTGCCAGAGGGTCAGACAGTAAATAAAGAATATTATCTGGGCATAATGTGACGTTTGAGAGAGCAAATTCATCGAAAGATGCCAAATTTGTGGAAAGAAAATGAATTTCAGGTCAAAAAGTCAACAAATACATAACCACCGCATTCTCTTGCTACAATTCCGTTTGACGTATTTTCTTTTTCTACAGCTCAAATTAGCACTTCGAGACACTTTTTTGCAAACGATAGAAGGCTTAAAAAGAAAACGCATCTGAAAAATTGTTTTATTTTTAGATTATTCTTTATATTGCCTACTTTGAACATGGTACAATAAATTTCAACCAATAATAAATATTATGTGTTTTATTAACCAATTCCCGATACTTTTTTTTTGCGGAATCTGTTAAGATGCTTTGTAAAAATGTGTGTTTATTCAATGATTTTGCTACTTTGCCATCTTATCTCCATGATGTCTCCCTAAGATTCCGGTATTCTTACAACTCATCTCATATATTTTCTGCCTCTCCTCGTAAAAGATGTTTTTCTCAAAAAAAAAAAAAAATCACACAATCAACTGGCATTTATTATATCTTCAACATTTTCCTCTACTGCCATAGCTAATTTTAATATATCACGCAAATTATAGTAAAGAATTACAGACATGAATTTGTATGTTCTCTTCTTGACATCAACGTCGTCATGCAGCCTTTAACCCAGAAAGAAACATACAAAAAAAAAAAAAATCGAAAAACATGTCGTGTGTCATCATCATCAGGATGACATCCTGCCGATGTGATGAGGATAATGTTCTCATTCACTATTTGCTTGTAAGGAAACAATTCAACAGAAATCTCACAAACTCTACAAGAATATTCCAGGCAATTTCTTGCAATTTTCTAAGGCTACAACAAGCAAATTGCAAAAACTCCTGCAGCACCATCATAAGCAACCCCTTTTGCGAAGGATATCCTTGTCAAAATACAGCTTCACACAGTATCCAGAGACGGAAGTTAAGTAAGAAAAGGTGATAATTATGTCATATTTTCGTTACGTAGGTACTCGTACATATGTTACAATGCTGTGAGAAGTTTTTTTTCACATTTTTATGATGTTTTTGCCCAAAATCGTTTGCAATTTTGTACTTACTATTTAATCCTTTCATGGTTGATTTAATAACATCTCTTGCATGTACCAAAATGAACATTTCATTAATGTTAGTGCTGTAATTTTTATGAATTATTTATTATTTGTAATTATTTTCCGATAAAGGGTGAATCACTCACTTCTTGTAAAGAGTTTTTTTTTTATTTCGTGAGAAAAAAACGAAAGGAATCATATCTATCAAGAAGGACTCATATCTATTACAAATTGTTTTGTAAATTTGTCACAACATTCAAAAAGTGACAGCTGTCAGATTTTAATTAAAAAATGACTCACAGAAAAGGAAAATAATGAATTTCTCGCCAAACAGCAATTTTGATTTGAATTTATTGACCGAAAACACAGACCGGCAAAATATGAATTTTTAGCTTTGGTTTAGTTTCTCGTAGTAGTTGTTAATACACAGATGTCGTTCATGATATTCGATGTTAAAATTTCACATAATGACCAAATACTCCACATTCGGCAGTAAATGTTTTAGGAATCTTTCGATAATACCAAGAGTTTGGGCATGAGGAAAGAAGCGTACATCCTATCAAAAAAGGTACCGGAATTTGGTCACTATAAAACAATAGATTTATTATTCATTAGTTTTCATTGTATTGCCTTCAACCTAGGCGCCTTCCAAAATGATATACTTATGCCGATGAACAGTCCAATCATCAAAACATTTTTCAAACGCATTTTCAGGAAAAGACTTTAGTTCTCGCCTAGAATTCTCTCTCGTGGCTTCTATCAACAAAAAACGTTTGTATCGAAGTGATAATTCCAGTTTTGGAAAGAGAAAAATTTTAGCCGGAGACATTTTGTGGTTGTTCGACAATATTTGTTAAGTTTTTTCTGACAAATTTGGTCTCCCAAACGCCGCATAATGCGCAGATAATATTCTTTGTTTATCGCTTGATATTCTGACATGTTTATCGATTGATATTCTGGCAGGATTTGTTTTCGCCTTTTCGCCTTTGTCTCAGTTGGAATTTGGTCTCCCAAACGCCGCATAACGCCCAAATAATATTTTTTGTTTATCGATTGATATTCTGACAGGAATTCCGAGTGCACAATTATGTGCGTATGTGTGAACTGGAGCATTGTCTTGATGAAACGACACTTTCTATTTCGCAAATGCGGTCTTTTTCATCAATTTCATCATCATCTGAATGCTGCAATGAATTATCTATCATTGCATATTCGCCGTTGGTAGTTTTTTCTTCTTGAAGATAATCAATAAAAATAATTCCATGCGCATTCCAAACAATAGACGCAGTAACCTTGTCTGCAGATGGACCGACTTCTTCGGACACCATTCTTGAATTCCATTCCACTGTTTTGACTGTTCTTTAGTCTCAGATGTGAAGTGGTGAACCCATGTCTCATCCATGGTTATAAATCGACGCAAAAATTCGGCTTTATTGCGGTGAAACATCTCGAAACAATATATTAAAACATCTTCACGACGCTGTTTTCGCTCTATTGAAAGCAAACGCGGCACCCATCTGGCGCATAGCTTTCTCATATTCACATCATCGCTCAATATACGATGTATAGTACTTCTTGAAATGCCTATCATTTCAGCCAGTTGATGCACATTAAGCCGACGGTCATCCAATACAATTTTCCGAATTTTCTCAACCGCGTCTGGCGGGGACACCTCAGTTGGCGGTCACTACGTACGGCCTCGTTTGAACTCTGCTAGCCAGTATTTTACAGTCATAAACGAAGGAGTCGATTCCCACAAAGTAGAATCTAGTTCAGCTTTAATATTGTTTGGTCTGATACTTTTTAAATTTAAGTATTGAATTTCATAACGGTGATCAATTGTTTCCGTGTTTAAAAATTGACTTGGATCGTTTGCTGTTGATGGTTTAAATAGGAATGCTGAAAAATGTGGCGCCTTGAAACTTAAAACATATGTTTTATAAGGTTGCCACTTTTTACCAAAATAATTTTTTTTTTTAACTAGTAGCACCATCTATACATCAACTGCTTTTGGGATCACCCTCGTAGCTATAAACAATTCCGACTATATCTACAATTCTTTCCATAATAATAATACTGCCCTAATTTTGTGCAATAGATTTCAAGTTCACAAAATTTTGTTTATATTTTCCTAAATCAACTCGTTCGCTTCTCTATGTTTTCATGAAAATTCTAAAAACAGAATATAGCCAATATTAATTACTATAATTAAATTTGTTTTATATAAAATTCATTCATTATACGGGTATTAATCAGTAGCCACAACCAGCCCCATGGTGCAGCTCCTTATGAGGGACGCGCATTAACACCTTCTATGCCTGCATGTAATCAAGGCAACAATTTTGCGGTTTACTGAACTTTTCAGGCGATCCATGAAAAACCACTTAAAATGTGAAAAATGCGAAAACAAAACAGCTGAAATTGTTCTCTATAAATAAAAACCCCATTAAAATAGTATCGTGTAAACAAAACTGTTGTTCATTTTACATACGATTGCTGCAAATATTTTGTAAATTTTCATTGAGTTTTGTTTTTCATTTTCATTCAAGTCTAGTATTTTATTCTATTTTTCATGCAAGAGCCCAAGCAAAGAGTAAACATATTTTGCGGCGTATTTTTTTCCGCCGTTGTTGCCGAAATATAAACATTTTCTATGCGATTTTGAATGATTTGTGGCAACGGCAGTTTAATATCAGACATCAAACTTTTTTCCCCTCAATGGTGGAAAATGAATTGAAATGAATATCAAGGTTTTATTATTGAAAAATACTCGCATGTAAAGAAAAATATTGAACTTGAATCCAATGTGTAGTATGTCGAGACATCAAATAATGTTTATCTGCCAGGACATATAATGATATATTAGCCATATGCTGAGGGAAAAAGCGTACAAGATTTCTTTGAAGGATTTCTTCTTGTTTTATGGTAGAGGCGGACACAATACGGATTGATTTGCCTTTAAGGCAAAAATCAAAAAATATGAGGTATTGAAAGATATTGAACAGAAATCCATTGCAAAATAAGAAGCAAGTTGTTTAAGGATTGTTTATTTTAACAACCCTGGAAATGTCCAATATGTTATTGAAACAAATCCTCACTCAAGGGTTCGATTTGAATATCTTTAAGCACAATAAATTGTAGGTGTCATATCGTCGCGGATTATTGTGTTGTCCCTGATTAATAATTTCATTTGAACACCTTTTTATTGTCTCGAAACAGTCTGTTGCACATTGATGTTGAATACTCTAATATTTCACTGTCCAGCCACTGTCTCTAATATTTTGTCGCGCCAATTGTTGCTTTGATTACACTCAGGCATAGAAGGTGTTAATACGCGTCCCTCATATGGAGCTGCACCATGGGGTTGGTTGTGGCTAATGATTAATACCCGTATAATAAAGAAGAAGACACTTCTTTCTGGTTCAATTAGTCGCTTACAACTAACTTTATTGGCTCCAGAACCAAGATCACCAACCAAAGGATTAGCGGTAACCTTCCAAAACATAACAAGTGGAGACGTACATAGTGCAGACAGAAGACAACTTCAGGGTGGCGCAATAGAACGTGCATATTGCATCATCTTTTTTGGCGGGGTAGAAAAGGCACGGGTGGGAGGCGCCTACATCGTTGGGTTGGCGAACTCATGGAGTTTTAGTCGCTATGAATCACTTCGACGGGAAGCGTCGCGCATTTTGCGTGCGCGCATTTTACGAGAACTCTCGTTCATATATTGCTACTAGGCGACTATATTGTGCTGAATATGGACTACGGCGAATTAGTGAAGCTCCGAGTGCTAATTTAATTAAAATATGGGTAAAGCGTTTTGAAGAGACCAGTTCAACATTTAAACCACAAGCAAATGGTCGCCCAAGAACATCTAGGAGTTATGGAGTCAGTACGAGGAAATCCACAAATGTCGTCTCGCAAGAGATAGTCTATCTTACAACTATCGCGACGAAGTTTGCAACGAATTTTAACATTGGATCTTAAACTGCATCCATATAAGCTGCAATTAACACAAGAATTGAAAGAGTCTGACTTCATAGCAAGGCTCGCATTTGCTAATGAAACGCTTAATCGATTTTCCAATTTTGACAATGAATTCCAGAACTTGGTTCCAACAAGATGGAGCTACCTGTCACACATCACATGACTCCATGGCGGTGGTGAAGCAGATGTTCCTAGGCAGACTGATTTCGAAAAGAGGTGATATCCCATGGCCCCCACGTAGTCCAGACTTGACGCCTCTTGACTTTTTTTTTGTGGGGATACCTCAAACACAAAGTCTACAGTAATAATCCAAGAAACATCGTTCAGCTCAAGGAGAATATCCGTGGTGAAATGGCAGCCATTACACCAGTATCACTGAAGAAAGTTTTCAATAATTTTCGTTTGCGGTTAGAGGAGTGCCGTCGTAGAGAGGGTCACCATTTAGATGATGTTATTTTTAAAAAATAAACTCCATTTATTACTCTACAATGCCTTAGATTTATTTTGACCATACCTTTTGTACTTATTTTTTAATCTATTTTTTAAATATGCACGTTCTATTGCGCCACCCTGTATATTATTAGAACATAGACGACGTTATAGATTTAAGCAATCAAATGACAATCAAAAAGGGAATGCAAAATTCAAAAACAAACAAATGATCACTAAGGGTCATAAGACATCAAAGGTCGTATCATTAGGGATATTCATGTTTTAGGAAAATAAATAACAACTAAATAATAATAATTAAGGTGACTTAACACAAGTAGACGATAGTTTAAAAGTAATTCTACAGAAAACAGAAAAATAGTGCTCCGACGTCACCAATTGTTAGCAACTATCAATTTCTTCACTTCTTTACGATGGAAAAGAAGTGAGATTTCTACTTTTATTGGCGCACAGAATTTAGGATGTCAACAACATTTGGGAACATGAAAATAGGTATTCCAATAGACATGACTCGGAATTACATTTGAATACATTCTGTCAAAAAAAGTACCGGAAATTGATCATTTAAAATAGCTGGTTAAAGTGTCTCTTTTCCGCTAAATAGGCACAACTATGCTCTACAATGACACGATGTTTAAGCGCATTCTGTCATTCACTTTGTTGACATTGCTCGATTTTATTAGCTTTTTTGAACTGTATTTTGCGATCTTTACAACGACTAAAATTATCGAACAAAGAATTTTCACTTTCCTTCAACTCCTATATTAGTTGAATTTTGTACGGATGTAGGATGTAGTTAAATTTTTTAGGATGATGTTTGGAGGAAGGCCGATTACTTGTTTGTCGCGCAGAATAGACCTCCTTCGGTCCTCCATCACACTCTCATAGACAGAAGCGATGTTTTCAACAACGTGCATGTATTGCTTGATTGTTCATTGAACTAGTCTAACTAGTATAATATATGGAACTAGTACAGGGTTATCCATTAAGTGGTTGCAATGGTCTTGCAAAGCTGTCAGCTGTTAAAAAAGCTGTCATCTGAAGTGTTATTTATGTAGTGAAAAGTTTGCCATATGCGAATATGGATCGTTTAGCAACCGAAGAACACGTAAAAATAGTTAAAATTTTCCACAAAAGTGATGATCCAAACGCGGGCACTTTTCGGGCATTACGGGGTGATTATGGCCATAATAATCGACCCATAACGCAAGGAGTTGGCAAAATTATAATGGAGTTTGGAGAAACTGGAAGCGTTACAGATGTGGTCAGGTCTGTACATCATTGCAATGTAGGCACTGCAGTAATTCAATTCAGAGCACTATGGGCGTACGATAATCGATTTTTTTATGGAAGCAACGTTAAATACCGTGTTTACGTGGATAATCCCCATTCATCAAGTTATCGCCAAGATACCGTCCGAAATATGCGAAAAAGTGGCCGAAAGGTACCTCAAAAGTATCCACTGCTGTAACCAATCCAGAGGCGGTCATTTAAATGACATTGTATTTCGTACATAATGGCAAGGTGCAAGCATTATAGTGAAATAAAAGTTTCGTCGAAATCATAGTTTTATGTGTATTTTATTCAACTTTACTTTGGAAACCGAAAAATGGATAATCCGATATATGACCGTCCGCCATCTACCCATCCCTATTGGAAAACTCATTACATAGAAAAAGTGTCAAACGTGATACCCCCATATAAGTACCATGATTTAAGGATATAAACCTTTCCTTCCCATTTCACCAATATATCCAAAAATCTCTTAAATTTGGATCAAGTTTTTCCTCCACATATGCCAGGTATTTGTTATATTTTTGCACACTTTTCTTTTCAAATAATTCGAACATTTTTAAATTCAGATTTTGATATCAAATTTGAATTTATTTTAATAAAGCCATCCAAACTAAGTATACTGTATGAGAGCCTAAATAATTGTAAGTCATCAGCAATGGTTATGACATTTCTCCATTCCCCCGTAAAACATGACAAAGCTTTTAAACTGACTTTCCTTTATTTGTAATTTTTTTTTTTTTTTTGCTATTGTTTTGAGTTTCATATGACTTTTTGCTCCACTTTTTAGTTGATAACATAACTTTTCAATTGTGTTCTTAAACGTTTTTACTCCCAATAAGCACTTTCAAGCAACAGGATGTAATACACACAAAAAATGGAACAGAATACTGCCAGATATTTTTATTACCCTTAATATTGCACACTAACAGGCGAAAAAAATTGCCTCGCAACATTACTACTGCATACTTTGTGGCATTCATTTCCTTTAATATGTAAAATAGGATAGTCAAATATAGCCAGGGTTGTGACTGTTTTCTTTGTTACTTCTTTATGTATTAAAAACTTTTATGGATTTCTCCATATCTTTATTCGAATGTAAACCACTTTTTTCTCAGCCTACTACTACTGATCTCCCCTAAACTACCACTATTCTCCCCTAAATGACACAGACAGTTTTTTTTTATTATTGAGATTGCCATTAATATTTAAAGTGTCACATATGACCTAAATATCTTTTGTCATGCCCTACAATTCGCAGTTGCTGGGGGAGCTCAACCATTGGAATGACTTAGAAAGAGTTGGGAGTTTCATAAGGAAATAGGTCATCCATTTGCATTACAAATCAATGAATATTAGATGAAAGTGTTTCAAACAGCCTAAATGGCAGGCAATGCTTAGGGCATTTGATGAAAGCCTTAAGGTAGGCAATAAATACATTTGTCAATTGCTGTTCAATAATCTTAATGTCAATGAATATAAAACTAAGGTAAATGAAAGCCTCTTAGGGCATTTGATTGAAAATGTAATAAGAGCATTAGGTTTCCAGAGATTTGATGGACATTGAAAGTTAAGAAGCAGGTGACGGGCAAGGGGATAAATTGGGCGTAGTCACGGTAAAAGATAATCAAGAAATAATCGGAATTAATATATCCCCAAAATGCCCAAGAGAATGAGAGTGAAAGGTGAAATAGTGAACAAGCATAGAACACGCTATGTGAGTGATCAATATGAAAAGAACAATTGATGTCATTGGTAAGAACTTACTGAATTTTATTAAATAAGTTTGTCTCCATACTGCAATCCCATTGCATAAGACTTTAGAAGAAGTTTGTCACATTCATATTGCGACTTAAAAAAAAAAATTGGAAATATACCAAGTCCTCTCCACTAGAGAAATTTCAACTTAAACTGTTCACGCATAAGATAAGCTTAAATTTTCCGCTTAATTTTGCTAACAATATTGTTTAACGTTGCCATATTTAGTTTCTTACAATTTTTAATATGCACGAGCCCATCTTATTAAGTTTATCATTACGATCGGTTGTGTTAATTTGACACTGCCGACTGTTACCTTTATGAATCGAAATGAATGTTGGCCAATAGCGAAAACTTTTTCTTTGAATCAGTAATTTTTCTATCAAAGGATAGCGCCACAGAAAGACAATAACTGATTTTCTCTTTTGCCAGAAATTGAAGATATGACCGTCTTTGGTAACGTAACACGCCATACCAGGCGTCAAACGGTCGCTTTTTGTGGCTCACTATACATTGAGTTTGTGTCATCCAGAAATGTCGGTGCTAAACCATACAAAATACACACAAAATACAAAATCCTTTGCTAGTCTATATTGGTTTATGCTTTCAAATTGATATTAGTTTGGTTTTATCGCTTCTAAAAGTCACGGTTTTTATTGGGATTTGATTTTATATACTATTAATTGATTGAACCAAGGACGATTACTATTGGAAATGGACCGCATCAGTCCACATTTTGACATAGCTCCTTAGGAATGTAATGGCCAAGGTTGGTCCTATCACTTCCAAAATCCTCAATTTTCATTAGAATGTGATTATGTGATTATCCTTATCCTCCAAAATCCACAATTTTTATTAGAATTTTTATGTTATATTTGAAATTTGGTATAATTTGGTTGAGTCGTGAACGATCCGTGGCGAAAATGTGACATATCTCACCATGCACCATTGATACAGACCTTGTACAAATTGACCGTCCAAGCTTTGTTTTGTCGCTTCTAAAAGCCATACTTTTCACTAGAATTTCATTATGTTTAGCAGATGGGACTTGCGTTAGTAATGCGCGGTTCTTGTGGAAAAATTGTCATATCGATTCAAGTTTTCTTATAGTACTCTCCCAAGCTTGATCTTGTCGCTTCATAGGTCTGAATTTTCCTACATTTCGCGCGCTTTTGTTTCTATATGATAAAGTTACATTACATGCTAGTGTTTCTAAAAGGACTGTTTCGAACCCACTGTCGGTTAAAACCAACCAAAAACGTCCTAATGGTCGGTTTTGACCGACTTTATTTTATATATTATATGTATTATATTATTATTATTATATATATTATATATTTATTTTTAACTATTATAGTTAGTCTTAATAATAAAAACGTTCGCTTATTTTAATTGAAAATTACCCTTCTAAATAACAAAAAAAAAGGTAACGTTTTAATTGAAACCTACCCTCAAAATCCGTCTTAATGTTCCGAAACTCCCAATTAAAACTCCTATAATTGGCGCCCTCTTTCGGCAGAAAAAGGAGTTAAATTCATGAACAACTTCATGACATTGGGTTAAACTCTTTATAAAAATAAAGAATATTAATTCTAAATAGAAATGGGTCTGCCATTCACAGATTGATTTATGAACATGAAATCAAACAATGGAGGACTGGCTAATGGGCTTTTCCCAATCCACCTAAAAGTGTCTGAAACATATTTGATCAGGAGATAACAAAATAAAAACCAAATTCCATTATACCCCGCAAAATTTTTATAGAAGAATTTCTCACTATTAACCAGAGTGGTAAGGTCGGTTTCAGTTCGAAGACATCTCTAAATTCAAATGTTTTTTTAAATGTGTTACATCCTGTGCTGAAATGTATGTCTGTATGTTGGCCAGAGACTCTTACATAGTTTATTTTGTAGCATTAAAACTTTGGTAGTGGGTTACCTACATATCGGTGATGGTGCCTAGATTATTACTTAATTAATATGCGAGGAGTACACTGAGAAACATTTCAATAAATGCTATTAAGTTATATATTGATGCATTTATTCAGGAAGGCCAAATATGATAATAAATCAAGATTGGTTCCACTCACTAGGATCGAAACTTCCCTTAGACGAGGTGTGTCCTAGTTTTCTCTGTATATCACTCCCGCCAATCCTACAAATGATGATCTACGTGTTATGTAATTTAAAGTAAATTCTAACAGTTCTGATAGAAAAGAAAAGTAATTTTGTAATAATATCTGACAAAGAAAATTTTGCATTCAGATTTTTTTAGTTTTAGCCCTAAAATTAGGCTTTATTTTGACGCTGTTGTTTCAAACGTACTGCATTTCTCTCACACACCACATGTAGTACCTCCTTTCAATTTATCATTACATCGCCTATTCATTCCCCCTCCAGTTTTTCAAAATATATTTACTCTTAGCCCACCAGGCTGCTTTTGTCACTTTGACTGCTTTGGCATTTGATAAAAGAGTTAAAAATAACACAACCATTTTTATATAAAACTCTCGTAAATACTGCTATTGATGGTTTTTCGTTGTTCAGCGTTGATAAGAGATTTGTCTGGCGCAGACTGAGTACATACGCATGAATTATTTATGTGATTTTAACGCAAATGGAAAATCAGTGAAAAGTTTATATGATTCACTCAATTTTTGGATGATACAACAACATTTGCAGGATTACATGGTAGCTGAAGCACAAGCACTTAGGTTGAAACTTAAGCAAAATGATAAATATCTAAAAAGTTACGAGATTTGGGAGTGGAATTTGGAAGGCTTCAAAATATAATCGTTTTTATTTGAGTTACTCCTATGTCGTAAGATTTTTATATGTGTTAAACTTATAAAGACATTAATATATGAGTACCTAGTTTTTGCCCTAAAATATGCCTCATATTTTTGGCATTTGTTATGCAATAACAATACTAGCTTCAACACATTGTTATAACTTACAACGTTATACACAATTATCGCTTGAAATATTAAGATTGACCATTCAACCCACTCAACTTTAGTATGTCAACTGTAAGAAATACTAAGGAAGTAAGCCAAGGAGAAGGAGTTTGCTTGTTAACTTCAATATTTGGGTTAATGTACTTAATAACTTAAGGAGTTAATGTACTCCTTATGTTATATTCCCTCCTTCAAGCAAGCTTCTTAATGTCAAAACTAATAATGTTCTCTACCCTCCTGAAATTATTTCTTTGTTATTTTTCACAATTGACTTAACAAACTCATTTCCTCCTTATAAACTTTTTTGCGTTTACAAATTAGTTTAACATCCTTAAATTATGCTATAAAAAATATTAATGATAATTGCATACTTATGTAGTTATTATGTTTTCTCTATTGCTTCTGCCAATTTAATTTCCTTTTATTATTTTACCTTCTGTATCTAGTCTCCTTTGCAGTAATAAACAAAATATTGAAGCATACTTTTAGTTGCAAAATATATTTTTTCATAATTTTTATGGTCGGTCGGAGCAGTTTGTGGTTGTACTTATGTTTTTCTAGAAATAATTTTCTTTTTATGCTTTTTTTAACTATTCTCCGTATTATATGCAAACAGAGCGCACAAAGTGAAGCATACTTTTAGCTGTAATGAATTTCCTTTGCCAAGTGTTTGATCTACAATCTTTCTAAGAACGAAGTCAGTAAAAGTATTGCGAAAGTTTGAAATGGCAAGTATTGCAATTTATATTCAATCTCATTTAGGAAATTGCATTTGAAATATAGTAAAATATAGTTTTACCGAATCCCCTCAAAGTATACTTCTTTACATTTGTCATTTGAAAGAGTCTGTTTATCTGTATTATTTTTTTTCTTTGCAAACGTTTAACTCTTTTTTGCCTTTTTTCCATATTTTTTTGCTTCCCTCTTAATACCATTAACTGAAATCATTGCATGGTTTATGATTTCAATATGAACTCTAGAAAGTCTGCGAAGTTTATTTGAAAATCCCTTAAAATGCAAAGCTTTTCTAAGGGCGTTTCAAGTCCTTTTGACATTTTTAACCTTCATTTTGTCATTTTGTCTCCTCTTGTCTGATTTATTATAAATGGAAGCGATGTTTGCTTTAGGTCTTGCGGAAACTTAAAAGTTTAAAGCATACTTTTGTTTGTTTAACGGGGTAAAAAGAGGTTTAGAATATTCAGGAAAAGGAAATCATAAAATATCACAAATTAAACGAAGCGAAGACGGACGAAGGACGGACGGATACTTCTAGTTTTTGTCGGGGAATCAAGGAATTTAATATGAGGCTGTTACTGGGAAAAGTGTGTCGTAAGAGTATAAGATCATGGCTTTCAATATTTAATTACTGAGGTGTAGTAAAAACTTTTCAAACTATATTTTCCAATCATATAGAGTACTGTTCCTTGCCTGTAAATTGATGGATTTCATAAATAACTAGCTCTGTAATTTTGTTAAGGATAAAATTAAGATTAGCTAATATATTAATTTTGGAGATTAAAGCCGTCTCTGCCCTGATTGGACCTTATCAATGTGGCTTTAGACCTGGTAAATCAACAACTGACCAGATATTCACTGTACGACAAATTCTGGAGAAGACCCAAGAAAAACAGATCGACACGTACTCGATTATAAAGCTGCCTTCGATAGCCCGATTCGACAAAAACTGTATGAGGCCATGTCCGAGTTTGGAATTCCTACGAAACTTATACGTCTTTGTAGGATGACGCTGACTGATACAAAGTCTTCAGTAAAAATAGCAAAGATCTAAACGAGCCTTTTTACAACAAACGAGGATTTAGGCATTGCGACAATCTATCGTGCGACCTCTTTAACATATTATTGGAACTGATTATGAGGAAAGCTGCAGTTAACACGACTGGTGCCATCTTTAATAAAACCCATATGTTACTCGCATATGCAGATGTCATAGACATTATTGGCCGAAAACTACGAGATGTTACTGCAGCCTTCTCAAGCATCGAGAAGGAAGCAGCGGAAATGGGTCTAGTGATAAACGAGGACAAAACAAAGTTATTGGTTTCAACGAACAACGAACTCGTTTGGGACAATGTGTGAATGTTGGCAACTATAATTTTGAAGTGGTGAAAAAATGTATCTACCTCGGTTCCGCTGTAAACAAAACGAATGGCGTCAGCATGGAGATAAAGAGGAGAGTATTGCTTGCTAACAGATGTTAGGCTAAGCAAGCGATTCAATGATAAAACTCTCTCTCGACAAACAAAAATCCGACTGTACCAGACGTTGGTTCTACCTGTCTTGTTATATGGCGTAGAATCCTTGGTTATGACACAAGCGGATGAATCAATACTGGCAGTTTTCGGGAAGAAAGTACTCCGGAAAATAAATGGGCCCATCATTATTAACGGAGGGTATCATTGTCTCACGGACAATGAGCTGTATGAGCTATATGCTGACATTGACGTGGTCAAACACATTAATATACAGCGATTACGTTGGATGGGTCACGTTGTGCGGATGGGCCCAAATGCTCCGGCACGGAAAGGTTTCGACAACGAACTCGATGGACGGTGCAAAAGAGGACGACCAAAACTCCGTTGCAAAGACCAGGCTTTTGAAAAAATGTCGAAGCTTGGTATGACAAATTGGAGGGGAAGCGCAGAAGATCGAAGCACTTGGAATTATTTGCTATGGGCGGCGTATAATAGATAAGGATGTCTATTCCAGTCGCCACTTAAGAAGAAGAAGAATATGTTTACTTTAAGAAAAATATGCGCAAAACAATTTAATTTTCAATTCGTAATACACATTTTTCGTATTTATTATTTATACTATTATTTACATATATATTCGTATATTTCCCCTTTAGGTGTACTATGCTTGTTTTTGTTCATTTTATCGAACTTAATACAAAGAACACTGTACCCTGAGAATATAAATATTATAGTGAAACAAAATACTTTGAAAAAGATAGGATTTCCTTAAAGTACGCTTGCATTTTCAATTTGTCTCGTTACCTAAAAGTATGCTATTCTACGTTGAGGGAATTGCTTGATAACAAAATAAAAGAAACACCAGTGGGAGAAAAATGGAAAACAGGGGGAATTATTATTGCAAAGCAAGAAGAGTATTCGATGCTCGTTACGATAGTTTGTTAATTTCAGGCTGTTTACTTTTAAAACGTAGCATAACTTCAGGCAGTTGAAACTTTATGATAATCTAACTAAAAGCGACTATTATAATGCAGACAACTTTTTAAACTGGATTTTAGTTTCCGGGCTTCAGGCTATATATAGTTCTATTAAAATGGGTCTAAAAATAAAAGTCAACTTGGTTTTGTAATGATAGATCAAAGTATGTAAACTCTGTTTTTCAGAACCACACGGAATAGAGAATCGATAATTCCCTTGATCTAAAAAATGTCAAAGTATCTAATTGTCAAAATTGCGTATGAGAAATAATCTATAACAGCATGTTCAGACGTAGCGATGCCATACTGTAATAGTAATTCAAAGGTAAAGTGAAAGCAGTTTATATTGACTACGACCCTCAATTATCATTCCCAATGCCAGAACATTTGATTCTGAGCTCTTTCAAAGTTAGCTGGAAGCCAAGCAAAAGATCATTTTAATATCCTAATAAACTATCCAGTATGTATCACGGTATCACGTATGGAATGCCGATGTTTAGCAAAAATTTTGTAGTTTCGGGAGTTACATGTTGCAATACAAATAATGCAGATGTACTATACGGCTACAAAGTAATGTGAAGAGGCTTAGAAAATAAAACCTGCTGTTTGATAGGCTTATAACATGAAGCCTACTTTTTGGGTTGCTTGTGGTGGTAATAAACATTTCTTGATTACATTTTGGTTCACCTTAGCAAATTAGCCAAGTCATAGAAATCTACAACTTTCGCTTTTACTAACTATAATAATTATAAAGCTCACCTAGATATTTGAGATATGAACTTGCACGTACTCTTGCCGTTATTGGCATTCCAAGAAACTGCCTTATAAGGACATTTTCTTCCACCTTTTTGCATGAATATAATCAGAAATAAAATTGATGTATTTTACGTTTGTGAGAAAGCCTAAACAAATTTAATGAACCCCAACTGGTGGCAGCAGAAAAATCTTAACACAAATGTTCTCATTTTTTTCATTAAACTTGTACTAATCAAATGTTTTCTTAAATTTATACAGAGGCATAAAATCACGGCCTAACTTTTAGGAGGCAATATCATTAAAATTCCACAACTGTTGCATACCTTTAGGGCTATGCTCACACACACACACACACACATTCAAATATATAACACATCATTTACAGTATTAAAATCCATTAACCGAAACCTGGGAAATATACAAAGCAAAAGACACTTGATGGAGGCCTTAAACCTAATACATCTTGCTCAAAGTTGCAGACTGCCAAAAAGGCACGGTTTTCGTAATAACATTTCCTTTTCCAAACATACTGCATACCTTTGGGCCATAAACTGGCTGACTGGAGTGAAATGAAATGGAAGACGAGGTAAAAAGAGAACAAAACATGGAAGTTATAACAAAATTGCTTTGATTAAAACAATTTCCTCGGAAAAAAATACAGAATATATAAAAGTAATTGAAAAACGTAAAAAATGAAAATGTTCACCATTTATAGCAAAGAGAACAAAGGAGAACTGACTCCATTTTATGTAGCCTAAAAACATACTTCACATTTTTGTCAATTTCTAGAGACACACCATTGAGCAATAAAGAGGTGGTGGGTTGAATTTCGTAAAATATTTAATGTTTTCTATTAAATATCCATCGCATGCAAATTTCACACTGTCTGACTTTTTGTGGCCCTTAACCAAAACTTTAGATAGACATTCCACAAATTGGTTTCCCTTCGCCTGTTTATAGTGAACGTCAAGCTCAAAAAGTCAACTCCAATTTGTGATAGTCGTACATTTAAATCAATAAAGTCAATTTAATAATTCAACAGACATGAAAATACATTTATTATATGTAATCTACATAACCATAATATACTGCAGTGTTCTATGGCAGAAGAACGGACGAAGGGGAAGGAGGGCAAGCTGAGCGTGGGGACGTATACAGACAAAGTATCTCTCTGGTGGCTGAAGGTTTGCTTCAAATGAACTTCCCCGCATCATATTGAAGTTGATGCCTAGAATTGAATAGCTCTTCAAGTTTTATTTTACCATTTCGATAAGTCATAAAATATTATGATCATAATGACGATGATGATGATGGTATTATATATTAATATGATGTTACCAAAAAAAGTAAATATTCGTATCATTGGTTTTATGCCAAAAATCACAAAGAGAATGAGAAGTCAAACAACTATATCTTCAGATGATATATGATGGCATGCAGAAAACTTTCGCTGCTATAACGTATCTAAATGAAGGGGGATGCCAGCAAGAATTGTTGGCAAAAAAAAAAAAAACTTTGAATAATTTATAACTATTACAAACATCCACAACATACCTCCAATGAAAAGCGTAGTGAACAAGATTGAGTTTAATCATATTAACCTAATTTTTTTTTATTTTTCCAGCAAACTGGAAGAATGAGAAGCGAAATTTGTAGGTAGTAAATATTTGATAAGAAATATCTAAAGGTTTCTCAATGGAAGCGAATGAAACGCAAGTATCACACACATCTTTTTCCCTTGTAGTCTCCCTTTACTCTGCACTTTATTGTGAGGAAAGCCCCAAAAAATCTGCTTTACGTTCTATGCCATGATAAGCTCTGTAAAGTATACTTTACTTTTTGATGAACATGCAATATTAGTGTACGTTGCTCCCCCTCCCCTCCACTGCCTTGTCGTCTAACAGTATACTTTAAATTCTTATTACCTAAGCTCTATCCGTAAAGTATACTTTAGTTTGCCATATGTCTAAACTTGATGCAATCAAAAGAAATGAGTGCACATTTTCATTGTAAATATTTGATAACATGGATTTTTAAAACTGAAATGAAAAGACGCATCCTGCTCTCCGTGATGAAAAGTGCTATCACATAGCGAACGTTTGAAAAATGTGAATTGAAACGAAAAGGACGTTAGTTGCCAAAAAGTTTACTACACAATTGTTTGAGTTTTGTTATAGGAAAAGTTTAGAGGATTTTCGTGTATTACAAGTTGTGTATGCAAAAAATAGGAAAAGTGGGAGATTTCTTAAGAAAATAAAAGTAGAATGAGATTTTAAATTAAGCATCGAATTATTTTAACTATAAAATGATGGCGAATTTGTGTATTAGAAGAAATTTGTAATTTCAGGCTAGTTTTAGCCTGTAAGTGGTCAGTGACTGATATGTAGGCGATAATAAGGATGGCAGACTAATTAAATTATATAAGTAATATGTGATAAATACATAATAGACATTGCAAAAGCAATACTCAGAGACAGCCACAGTCTATTCCAATTACTGCGTTATGACGCCCCAAATCCAGTTGATCGTAAAGTTATGAAAAACATTGTTCAAACTAACTCTGGTACGATGAAAAATATTGCCTTGCCTCTGAGGAAAAATATGATGTGTACATAGCAGCCAATTGTAACGTGTATCATGAGGAAACTATAAGAAGATGAGAAATGAGCCAGACCATCTGTTTTCATCAGTAGACTGAGGATATGGAAAACTGTGTGGATAGAGGTGGGGACTGAAAGCTCTACTAAAAGGTAAAAGTTATGATAAGAGTGTTTCTTCTTCTTAGGACAATGATGAAATTTGGTCACAGGGTGTGCTGCAAAGTGGAGTTTAGAAAATCATGACTAGGTAGCAAACCCACCAATTATCTGCGATGCGATAGACTATCTAACACCGAACTAAATGGGATCAGAATAGTGTACACCACAAGTGTGTACCCACTATAGAAGTATTTGTTTTTATTCATTACATTAAGACTTAGCCGAATATGTTACGAGTTTATATTAGAATGGATCATATCAGTGGCTGTGAATATGATAACGAAATATTTACAATGCGACAAGAAAAACAGATCGACACGTATCACGAATCGTTTTCGGTCGCCCGCTGCTACTTACTTACTCTAATGATATTGTCATTATTGATCGAAAATTATGAGATGTTACTGCAGTCTTCACAAACATTGAGAAGGACTCAGCAAAATTTTTTCATTTGGGATGCTTTGTGAGCGTTTCATCGGAATTATGACAAGAGTGTAGAAGAAAACAGAAGTTATAGTGGGCTAAGACAACAATTTCGCAGTGAATGAAATTGAAGGAAATACAAGGAGTAGAGTAACGTTTGCAAGTTTGGGTTCTAACTGCAGTTTAGGGGGAAAAAAACAATGCGCCTGACGGCAGGCAACAGTTGTCACATAATACGATGCGACGTGTTATGCTATAGTTTGTTACTATTGATAACAATTTCGTCAAGCTGCCATATTTCGATTAAAATTCCTTCGGCCTACCAGATTACGTTACTAAATTATTGCTGTCATAAAATGTAACCCCCTAAATTATGCAATGTTTTCCGGACGTTTTCAAATTGTGCCTTAACAATGACTGTATTAAAAAATCAACGTGCGTTAAGTCAACATGAATCACATGAAAGCTAATGAAAATTTTGAAAATTTTTAAAGGCATATTTAATTTTCAATGACTTGATGCGCTTCACGTTTCATTTCATTTCATTTATTTAGGTCTATGGACATATAAATCCTTACAGACTAAGAATTTACACAACATATTTCAAGAAAGTTATGTAAATGTGTATATTATTATATTTAAAATATCAGTTTAAATTTATTTCTAGGTGTTGAATTGGGTATTTATTTCTTGCAATCCCATTTAGGATATTGAATTTAATAAATCCGCGATTCAAAGCACTGTGTTGGGCATAATTTGTGGAATGATGTGTTACACTAAATATATAATGATATCTAAGTGATCTGGGCGGAACAATCAATTATACCAGCTATTATATCGAATACAAATAACAAGATATGATAAATAGGGCGATATTGCAATGACTGTAAGCCCAGTAACCAGTATCTAGAAATAGAAGGAGGTACAAAATCACCAAAGTTAATTGAAGAGAGAACAAATTTCAGAAAGACCTGCTGAGTTCTTTCTATGCGTGATATATTGTCTTGGCAAAGGGGACTCCACACAATAGAGGCATATTCCAATTTTGATCTTACATAGGAAGTATACACCATTTTTTAAGTATGTGGATCAGTGAAATCGGAACAATTTCTTCTAATATACGCTAGTATAGAATGAGCTTGGCAACGGCTTTCACATACTTCTGTCACCGTGTCTTGGCATTAGGTAATTTTTGCAAATGCTGTGGCTAGGCAGTAAGACGAAACTTTTCACTGTAGACCTTCTTATAATACATTTAAATTTTACTTGCCTTTGAGCATTTTACTTGCCTTTATAGTGACAGTTAGGACAGCGACAGGCAGGAAAACTTTCTTACCCTTTTTCCGCCTCAACGAAGCCCAAATAATTTTAATAATAAATTTGTAATTTGTTATTTTTATTATTGCTTATATGCCCTAAGGTATGCTCTAACGAATGCCATCCCGGAAATAGAATGTCAATTTGTTTATCTTTGAAATTACGTGTATTAATAACTCACATTACTTCAGTTACACCCAGGAACAAGTCATTTTAGAAATTCTATATTTTTTGTGTAATTGTTTAGAGACATGCTAACAGTTATCTTACATAATTAAGTAAGTTTTACATCCCGAAGGATAGGCAACGCTAACGAAATGCAAACAACTTTATAAAAACACTTCATTATAAGTTTGTACTTTGTCTTCATTCAAACTTACCTTTGCTTTAGTTATGCATAAACCTAATAGAATGCTATTAATATGTTAGTAATGTTTGCCAGCGTAGCATCTTTTAATAATGTTAATTAATATTTTAATAATTAAAAATCGCCCACAGCCAAGGCAAAGCTTTGCACTAATAACAATGCCTTTTAACATGGAGATATTGAAATATCAATCTGGAGTCAATTTTCCTCAAAATAATGTTAACCAATTTAATTTTATTTTGATGTTCAGCATGTAGACTTTTTCCCTCCTGACTGCTACTGTTTGTTCGAAACCATGTTAGAATTGTTTGAACAACGTTGTGCATGAAAGTAGACAACAGTTTTTGCATTTAAATGTCTCCCCAAAGTAGTCTTTGAATATTGTTAAAAATGTTAATTTATTTTAGCAGGCAATTTTCTATTGGGAATGAGGAATATAAAAGCAGCAAACTCATCAAATTCGATGGACTGGCAAATCTCATAATCCCCGTTATTCATTCTTTAATTCATGCCTAAATTTAAAGTCAAAATGTCGCCATAATCTGAATTTATGACCATAAGTTGAGCAAGGCGTGAGTTGGGTAAATTTTATTTGAACATTTAATTCGAAGGATTTGCAAATTAATGCTTAGGCCTGAACTACAATTAAAATTGTATCAACGTTTGATGCTTTAGAATTATTTGTGGCTTTTAGAGATTAAACAGTATAATGATTTCAAATATTTCGCTATGTTTGATATAGCAGGAAAGATTGCAAAACTGATCAAAAGTAATGAGGCTGTCTATTTGTTTAATTGTATCACTGAATATTTAAGAATAATTTAAATTAATTGGCCATTGATTGCCCATTAATACGGCAATTTTTCGTTATGAAAGAAAGTAATAACAATTCATGCTGCTGAATCGAAATTTCTCGCCGAAACATTAGGTTTTTTGTATTGATAATTGCGTACGTATTTATTCAGTGTGAGACGCTCGCATCTGCTTATTCTTTGGAGATTTGCATTTATTATATAAATATTTAAAAAATACTTTGCTAATGAGAATAAACCGCTAATCTACATACACGATGTAGCAAAAAGGAGTCTATTATTTGAACATGATATTAAAGTCTTTATTTAGAATAGTTAGCTTAAATCGATTTAGGTCAAATAGGCCAGTTTGAAGGCAATAATGGCTCTCTCATAGAAACCCTCGTTCTTATTGACAAAAAGAACTGGAATAGTCGATTTTTTTCACAGGCTTCTCTTTAAACGAATGTTTCACCAGTAAAATCATTCGATTTAGCTTTGATTTGCAGGTGGAAATTCGCCACTTTGAAGGCAATTTCATTGTGTTTCTCTCATAGAAGTCCTCGTCCTTGTTTGCCAAACAAAAACTGGGATAGTCGAGTTTGTCGCAAGCTTTTTTTTAAACGAATGTTTCACCAGTAAAATCATTCGACTTAGCTTTGATTTGCACGTGGAAATTCGCCAATTTGATTTTTCGCAAGTTTCTCTTTAAACGAATGTTTCACCAGCCAAATCATTCTTTGATTCGCAAGTGGAAATTCGGTACGTAAGCTATTTTAACTCCTGTTGCTCCCAAACGTTGTTTTCAGCATCTGGTCAATGAAAACAATGCTTACATGACGGTTGGGCTAAATAATTTCGCTTATTCTATCGAAATTTTCGACAACTGGCCTCACAGAGCGTGATGCATCTTTCATATCAGAATTACCGAAAAGGAATTGACGAAATCAAAATTACGCGTAAATGCCTCTTACAGTATCAGGATCATAAACAATATTCATATTGTCAGCCAGCTGGTTTGTGTTTTCGCCTTTATCAAGGAAAACCCGTAAAATATGGCATATTGTGTCTATGCTAACGTCCGTCTTTGACGCCCATTCAAACAATACTGAGTCAAGCAATTACAAAACTGTCCGAGTAGTTTTTTTAGTACGAAATCTTAACTTACCAACGCCATCTAGCGTAACATAATCTAACCTATACAACGAGAGATACAGATTACTAAAGCTATCTGTTGGAAAAATAATACGTTTCTCTTTACTATACCTTATAGACACCAATCAGTGTCTGAATGTCTGTCTACGTAGCGACGTGATTGGTATCACCTCGCGCACTTCATTATGATGAAAATTTGCCAGCATATGTTTGGTCTACGTGCCCAGAGTGGCGTAGAAAAGTGAAAAAAGTGTACAATATATGGCGCAACTACGTCAATGCGGTAATTAAGAATTTAACGGAAAAAAATTGAAATAAAATCGTTAATTTAATTTGTACATGCATTTTTTTTCCTCCCACAATATTAACAACAATTAACAATTTAATTTTTCTATTAGTTAGAAAAAAAAAACCATTAATAGCAATGTGGAAGGCAGATGCAATCTTTTTAACTTAGGATCTTTTACTTGCGTTCACTCAAGAACAATTGGCAGCTCACTGCAGGGATGTTAGATCAAGTATTACTCTCGTTAGTGGTATCAGGAAGTAATCAAAAGCAGCTGAGTCCTTACGATCTCAGTCCAACTGGTCCATGTTACCAGACATCCTCCTAGTGATAGCTAAATTGCGAAGGCACTGTAGAAAAATATGAGAACTAATTTTGAATCAAAACCAATTCAAATTGAGTAGAATGGATCTCCATATGCCGCCAAGTGCTTTCTTATTTAAAGTCAATAAGAAAATCTTTCGAGAATATATATTTACGAGGATGTATACTTATTTTAAGTATGTACTAAAATTGAGTCTATTTAAGACTCACTTACTGGTTTTTAGTAAAAATTTATTAGTAGATATGAACAGGTTTGGTATACAGGGTTGCCCATATTCGACGGACCATGTTTTTAAAAAAAAATCTAAGAAAAAAATAAAAATTTGGCGGTTGGCAATCTTATTCATTTAATTTGTTCCAAGTAGATTTGTTTACATCAATTTTTGAATATGATATCTCTCAAATGGCCGCCTCTGGCGTTGATGGCGTATTGTGCCCTTTTTGCAGCATTTTCCATCGTTTTCGCCAACATTTCGGCCGGAATAGCGGCTATTTCTTCACGAATGTTGTCCTTGAGCTCTTCTACGGTCCTTGGATTGTTAACGTAAACCTTTGACTTCAAATGTCCCCACAAGAAGAAGTCAGCGGGCGTCAAATCGGGCGAACGTGGTGGCCAGTCCAAATCACCACTTTTCGACATCAAACGGCCCGGAAACAAATTCTTCAGAAAATCGATTGTTAAGCGACTTGTGTGCGGTGGAGCGCCGTCGTGTTGAAACCAGAACTGCCTCATACGCTTTCGACGAATAATTGGCATCACAAAATTGGTCATCATGTCGCGATAACGCTCCTGGTTGATGGTAACAGCATGGCCATTTTCGTTTTGGAAGAAAAACGGCCCAATGACCGTTTTCGCACTAACGCCGCACCAAACTGTGACTTTTTCGTCATGAAGAGGCAATTCTTGAATCTCCTGAGGATTTTCAGTGGCGTAAATACGGCAATTTTGCTTATTTACGGTCCCATTCAATGTGAAATGGGCTTCATCGGACATGATAATTTTGTTCCAAAATTGCTCGTCATCATCGGCCATTTCATTGACTCGTTGGGCCCATTCCAATCGACGAGGCTTGTCCGCAGGCAACAATCTTTGCGTCAATTGAATTTTGTACGGGAACAAATGCAAATCAACGCGAATAATCCGTTGTAAAGTGGACCGAGCCATGCCCAACTGCTGAGAACGGCGTTTTTGGGATGTTCTTGGGGACCTCTCAACACTGGCTCGTACGGCAGCGATATTCTCGGCCGATCGCCTTGGTCGACTTTTATTTGGGCTCTTCGGATTAGAAAGAGCCTCACCAGTCGAAAATTTTTCGTATAAACGCTTAATGGTATTCTTAGAAGGCGCACTTCTCACATTTTTTAATATTTTAAAAGCACGTTGAGTTTTCACAATTGACTTCTTCTGTTGAATGTAAATTTCAACTATTTCAGAGTGCTCGCGTGGCGTGTATTGTTCCATGGTAAAAATCTGCTTGGACTGACGCTTCAAACGCGGTATGTCATTAAGCGATCTGACATCTCTGTCAAAAGTTATGGCGTTGCCAGATGGGTCCGTCGAATATGGGCAACCCTGTACTTATTTTGAGTATATTTTCAATTCAAATTCGGTACGAGATTTCACTGCGTGTGAGCAGATATTCTTACTATGACACATTCTAGAAAAGCCCGAAAAGAAAATCTACAGAACAGTTGGCTTAGACATTGTCGATTAAGTTTCGATAATTCATTGTAAGATAACACTGACCGAAACGATGCCTTTAAGGAAGATGCCCCAATTTACTCCACGACGAAAAAAACCGATCTACACGTACTACATTTTTATCGATTAAAAAGCTGGCTTCGATATTGTCGACCAAGCGTCGATAATTTATTGTAAGGTAACACTGACCGGCACGATGTCTTTAAGGAAGATATATAACAAAAAAGCAATTTGCACCATAAATGAAAAAGAAAAAAACAGATCTACAGAACGGTTGGCTTCGCTATTGTCGGCCAAGTTTCGATACTTCATTGTAAGATAACACTGACCGAGACGATGTCTTTAGGGAAGATATGTAACAAAAAAACAATTTACACCATATAGTTCTATTCAGGACCACGACGAAAAAAAAAACGGATCTACACGTACCACTTTTTTGTCGATTAAAAAGTTCACTTCAATATTGTCTACCAAGCGTCGATAATTCATTGTAAGGTAACACTGACCCGGCACGATGTCTTTAAGGAAGATATATAACAAAAAAGCAATTTACATCATATACGAGTAATTCTATTCAGGGCCACGATCTATTGCGCGATCTTTTCAACACTCGTTTGAGAAAGATAATGAGAAAACCTGCAGTAACATGGATATGATATATAAATTTTAAATAAAACACAGATATTTAAAAAAAAAGATCGTGAAACTTTATTATATCGTAAAGTAGACAGAATGAGGTTATGTATGGAACAACACAGAGGGCAGATGGTCGCCGCGGCTCTGCTGGCACACACGCGATCTTTTAATGAAATTTTCAATGACCGTTTTGCACAAATGCTGCGGTATTTCATTAATGCAGCGTCCAATTTCCTCTTTTAAGACTTGAGTCGTCGTCGTTTTATTCGCGTAAACCATCGACTTCAAAAAACCCCAAAGAAAAAAATCGAATGGTGTTAGATCGCACGATCTAGGCGGCCAATTCTGGTCTCCAAAACGCGAAATAGCACGACCGGGAAATGACTGATGCAGCAAATGAATTGTTTCTCTGACTGTTTGACATGTGGCGCCGTCTTGTTGCAACCAAGGCACAATAACAATTGTTCAAATGTCAAATAATGACACTTCGAATGGCGCCAAATTTAAATCTTGCGTTCTTGTTGGGACGCCCTTTACATCACCCGTTGAAAACCTTGAGGTGTTACTGCAGCCTTCTCAAGCTTTTAAAAAGGAGTCAATAAAGGTCGGTAAACTTTCCTAAGTAAACTTAACTCAACTTAAGTAGGCTTTACTGACTTTACTAAGACTTTACTTTATAATTTGTGTCGACGAGTAGGAAATCAATTCATATGGTATACAGCGTCAACGTTGACAACTGGAAACCTGCAATGCTGGTGAAATTCATGGTTATTCATTCGGTTGTGACAACTATCATATACGTATGCAGTAAATTCGGTTACTGGTTCTTTTATAAAGTTATGAGAAATATATATCTAAAGTCTCCTATTATTGAATATTCTTTATTTTGTAAGAGAAGAAATGTTTTACTTGAAAATATTAATCTAACGTACTTACAAACTTGCTTACAAACTTCATGAATCATTCATTTGAAACGTTATTTCATACCACATTTTGCGTTTTAAATTATCTAAACGAATCGATGATATTGCTTTAGCATGACTGTAAAATATTTGCTGATCATTAATCAAACCTAAAGCAAAATGTAATATGAATCGACCTAACAGCACCACCCTCACCGCAACAGCATCTGGTGAATAATTTAATTTGCATATAATATATCATCAATCGAATGTTGTAATTTGTTATGTGATACAGGCACTTTGCAGTACCACTTTGTTGCTGTAAACTGTATTCTCTATGTAACTTTTTTTAAAGTACTTTTTGTTGCGACAAAATACAATATTGTTTTCAACACTTTGTTTAACATTTTCAACCGTATGACGCACTTTAGTTGTCATATTTGACACTTGAAAAACAAAAATCAACAACAGCAACAGCCAGCCTCAGCTGGCAATGTCATAGTCCTGCAATTGCTTACACAACATAATTAAATGCCAAACAATGACAATCAAATCGCTTAAGAGCGTATGTTTTTATGAGCAATTCGGTATTTTAACACCCAAGGAGCCGGGGGCCTGTAGTCCTTTCAAATAGCAAAAGTGTCATTATTTGAATGAGTCTGCTCAGCAGTAAAAACAACCCTTATGTACCTTGTAAATGGTAAGTAAAAGCTTTATTTGATTCCCATACAAACTTCCTCAACTCCTTGATTCCTTATTTTCCTCTCCCCCACATATTTGTCAAACTTTTGTTTTGCATCTGTTGTCTGTCCCATTGTGCGATATTACGCCTCAATGCTGGTGGCTTAGGTCCAGGTTGTTGTCACTTCAAATATTGGTGGTGGTTGAATATCGCTTTACGTTGACAGCTTAGATTGATGCTGCTGATGTGACGTTTATTCACAATTCACTGCATATCATAATTACTTTCTCAAATTTTGCTTGGCTTGAGCTGAAACTCCCCCTTGTCTCGCTGTTGTTGGTATTTCCCATTTTAATTAAAAAATATTTAATAATTTTGTATAGGCTACAATGTTTATTCTACCTATGATATCATACGTGGAGTGACTTTTCAGCAGCAGCGCTTGATGAGTCATCATCGTCAGCATCGCATGGCATGCAGCCAAGTGGAAAGGATTCGTAATAATAAGGCGATAATGATTATGATTATGGCCCAGAACAGTGATACTAATAAGTGACATAAATATAGAAACTGATTACTGTAATTCAAATAAATAAATTTGGCTCAAACAAATCTACATGCCGTCGCAAACGCAAACCGATCGGAAAGTCCCTCCCCATTTCAGTTACGTTAACTCGGTTTTTTCCAATTTTTGTATACTCATACTCAGAAATGAAAGAAAGAATTTTATGCACTTTTGAGTTTCCGGCTAGAACTTTAATGTAATTTTAGCCCACCGGGTGTATTGAATTCAAATCTTCCGCAGGACGAAAAGATAACGATTGGTTTCTTTTTTGAATTTTTCTTTATAAATTTCTGTTTGTTCAATTGTACCTCTGAATATTTGAGAATAATTTCAACTAATTGGTACCCATTAATACGGCAATTTTTTTGTTATGAAGGAAAGTAATAACAATTCATGCTGCCAAATTGAAATTCCTCGCCAAAACTTTAGGTTTTTTGTATTGATAATTGCGCACATATTCATTCAGTGTGAGAAGCTGGCACCTACTCAATCTTTGGAGAATTGCATCTATAATATAAATATTTAAAAAATACCTTGCTAATGAGAATAAACTGCTAATCTACATACACGATGTAGTAAAAAGAAGTCTATTATTTGTGCATGATATTGAAGTCTTTATTTAGAATAGTTAGCATAATTCGATTTAGGTCAAATAGGCTTGTTTGAAGGCAATTTCACTATGCCTCTCTCATAGAAACCCTCGTCCTTAATGGCAAAAAGAACTGGGATAGTCGATTTTCGCAAGCTTCTCTTTAAACGAATGTTTCATCAGTAAAATCATTCAATTAAGCTTTGATTTGCAGGTGGAAATTCAGTAATTTGAAGGCAATTTCATTATGACTCTCTCATAGAAACCCTCGTCCTTATTGGTAAAATAAACTTTGATATTCGATTTTCGTAAGCTTCTCTTTGAACTACTATTTCACCAGTAAAATCATTTTATTTAATTTTGATTTGCAGGTGGAAATTCGCCAGTTTGAAGGCAATTCAATTATGCCTCTCTCATAGGAACCCTCGTCCGTTTTGGCAAAACGATTTTCGCAAGCTTCTCTTTAAGCGAATGTCTCACCAGTAAAATCATTCGATTTAGCTTTGATTTGCAGGTGGAAATTCGCCAGTTTGAAGGCAATTCAATTATGCCTCTCTCATTGGAACCCTCGTCCGTTTTGGCAAAACGATTTTCGCAAGCTTCTCTGTGAACGAATGTTTCACCAGTAAAATCATTCAATTAAGCTTTGATTTGCAGGAGGAAATTCAGTAATTTGAAGGCGATTCTATTATGCCTTTCTCATAGAAACCCTCGTCCTTATTGGTAAAATAAACTTTGATATTCGATTTTCGCAAGCTTCTCTTTAAACGAATATTTCACCAGCAAAATCATTCTATTTAGCTTTGATTCGCAGATGGAAATTCAGCCCATAAGGTATTTTAACTCCTATCGCTCCCAAATGTTTTTTTTTCGTAGCTCCTATTCATTGAAAATAAACTTACATGACGACAACTGGCCTTCCGAAGCGTGATGCATCTTTAATATCAAAATTACCGAAAAGGAATTGACGAAAATTAAGCATGGTTGGCTCTTCTTTGAATTTACCATTGAATTTATATTAAAATTAACCTTTTTTTTGTACATTAAAATGTACTTTTGTAAGAATATTAAATAAATTGTTTATTACAGTTTAATAAGATAACTACAATTTTTTTATAATATTGCCTGTGCGCCAGATTGGCTCATGCGACGTTGTTTTTGGTCAATATTTAGCAATTTTGGAACCAACTTCGCTGCCACACGCTTCATGCCCAAAATTTCCGAAAATATTGCATGGCATGAGTCAACCGATATGCCGACATCCTTAGCAACTTCTCTAATTGTGATTCGACAATTCTTCATAACAATTTTCTTCACTTTCACTCAATATTTTCATCGGCTGTTGATGTGCTGGGGCGTCGTCATTCACATCTTCTCGGCCTTGTATCACTTGTAACTATATTTTTGACTCAGAGTACTCTCACCGTATGCCATTGTTAACATTTCAAGTATTTTTGAGCACTTTGTTCCATTTTTTACACAAAATTTGATGCAACTTCTTTGATCCATTTTTTTTTTGATAGCAGAAAATCGCCGAACACGCAAAACACTTGTCTTATTTATGCCTATCACATGCAACCCAAACATGCTATATGGATAAAACCGTCAACTTAGCTTCGAGACGACAGTACCAACATAAAAAAATAAAAATAATAATCGAAAGTGTACGTAGTCCGGAAAATTTGAAAATTCACCTTAGTTTTTTTAACATACCGAGGTATAAAGGAATTAAGCTCAATTTTACTTAAGTCGTTTTTCCTTGTGAACACAGATATTGTCGTCTAGCAGGGCCAAACTTTTGGCCCCTGTCCACTTGTTTTCTACCTTTTTTTTTCCTTTTTGGTTAATTGACTATTTGGTTATTATTCAAGGTTGTTATTTTCTTCATTTTGGATTATAGTTTTTTACGCAAAACGAGATATTGTCTGTCAATCATGTACTCTGTCACCACACATTCGTATACGTCTAAGTCATTCAACTTGTTAGGCCCCTAACGCATTGCTGTCAATCAATTGATTATACTTATTAATCACTAACTGGTTTTAATAATTTCCAAGATTTCATTGAATCAATTGGCCAGGGCTTACAAGAGGTTGAACAAAGGTTAAATTGCAACTTAAAGTTGAAACTAATTGATTGCAAATTGATTACTTAAACAAAGAAAGAAATGCAGACTGATGAAGGCCAGTGAGTAAATCTGTAAATGTGACTTCACAAAAACGTGAGTGAATAAATAAATAACGATAAAACAATTGATTTACTACCACTTTATTAAAGATCTGCCAATGAACACTAGAAATCGTGCTAACTGTAGGTATTAATTAAAATTATTTAAATAATGAGATCATCCGCTTAACGCTGGTAAGCAAAAATGACAACATTTTGTCTTTATTGTTTATTTATAAAATCTATAAGATAAAACACGACATTTTTTGTTTAATAAATACAACAAAATATTTTACGACTTGTGTGTTATTTTCATATTAGTCATAATTATAAAAGTTTTGTGTGCTCATTCAATCATGTGTTTCATTCATTACTTTCTATGGCAAATGTGAATGAGTCAACCAACCCTAACCAACCAATCCAACTCTATATGATTCCGATATTTTTGAATTATTTCGTGTGGTATTTTTTTTTTTTTTTTTTGCTTTTCTTTTTTGCGAATTTCGTGATATTTTGCCAAAATAATTGTTGTTTGTGACAATGTCTGCTTAATGTCTAACATATATATGAATTTTTTTGCCAGTAATTATTAAGATTGATGACATTTTTCATTATTTGACAGAGGCGCAAAGAAATCAACGGCACAGGCACTTCGCTTTGTGCGTTTTGACATAAACAACTATTAAGATTTCCGTCGTTTCCACTCAACACCACAGAGAATTGTGTGCTTAACACTTGCCACATTTTGTAAAAAAAAACTCTCTCACTCTTTCAGAAATTAGGCGAATTTTTACGAAAAAAATATAAACACAAAAAACAAATCTTTCAAACAGAAGCAAATGATATTATTTTGTAAGACTCTGCTATAGTTTCTATAACGTGCTCATAAGATTCAATTCCAAAATTAATCTTAATTTTTTTTAAGATGAAGTCTGATAGCAAAATTTAAGTAATAAATGAAATCTTAAT
>JAHXMU010000371.1:261358-284697 GCA_019455685.1 Philornis downsi | reverse complement strand
GATTGCAGTGTGTGGCAAAGCAGGCAAGGCGGGCGGACAGTGGTGCCGATACACCCGCGGCTAAAAAGTCAATGCAATTAAAAAGCCATAAATTTATTTTGCCATAATTTCATAATGTCCACCAGAGCGACGTGAAACAGGGCGACACGTTAGTGGCAGCAGAGTGAGAGGGAGAGAAGCAAACGCAACGAAATCATGTGCATATGTGAACATAAATTTTATTATCACATTGCAAATGACTGACCTATGGCGTAGGCCGGGGGCCTACCGATACCGATGCCTCTGGATTACATTTTGTTTGTTCTCTTTGATATATTAAGATTTTGTATGATTTTGGCTGAGAGGTCATTAACTGAAAACCGCGAGGTTTGGCATTAATTGAGAATGAAAATTGTCGTTTTGACAGAAAGAAAGTGTGCCCTTTTGTTGGGCCGCTGCGTGAGTATTGGCAGCTGTAACTTTAATTGAAAAGTACATTAACTTTTGCTCAAAAAAAAATAAATAAATAAATAAATTTGGAAAATATTATTACGAACAAGTGTTATTTTGGATTGATCAAACAGTTTACACTGCGTTCACAAAGATAGCAACAATTTCGTTTTTTGTCCATATCTTTCCCCTTCAAGATATTTCGTACAAAGATGTTTCGTTGTTGTCCCAAAAGTGTAACTCAACTTCTATGCTAAAATAAAACTCATTCCAATTTCGGCTGCATTCGAATAAAAATAATGCAAATGAGAACTAATTGATGTTTCTTGTTTCAAGCACAAAATTAACAATGAAAATTTAAACTATTGAGGTGCAAACAAATCTCCGATGATTTACAACAGATGGCCATGCCAGTAAGTCATAGTTGTCAGAAGAAGAACGTCACATTGTACGGTTTGACATCTGGCAATATCGTAACTAAACTGAACTAGTTTGTGGAGTTCAAAGAATTTTGCTTCCCAAACAAACTTTGTATAGGCAAAAGTATTTTGTTAAATATAGAATTCCAATCGACGTCCCTCTTCTCAAATTTTCTCTTAACTACATCTCTGCACACAGTGAACATCATATCAGTGCGTTGGAGCAGTAGTGTGAAAAATTTATTTTCACCAAGTGCAAAGAAGAAAAAAACATTAATTATATTTTTTATCCATAAACCAATTAAATGATTCTATATACAGCTTAAAATGGTTGTACACATATTGAAATTATTCGAATTATAAATGTGCTCCCATGAACGTAATTGTTGTCGATTTGGTCACAATTCGTTTGGCCATACATAGTTTGTTGCCATGTTGCGAGCTTCAAGTTTGGCTATAATTCTGTTTGTACTTTTGGCATAATTATCGTCATTATCACCATCAATAGCAGTACCAACGAGGACGATGACGACAAGTCAGGCACCACATCTAGGCACATGCGGAAGTGAGGACGAGGACGTTGCCACTGTGCGAAAACTCGACGAGTAAATTATCTTTGGATTTAAAAATGGGTGTAAATTATTTAAATTTATTGTTTACAGATTTGTGTGTTTAAATTATTCGACCGTGTGGTGGTGAGTGTCAGGACCCGGGATGCGGATGCTCGAAATAAGTATTGTTAATATAATACAATATATACAGATTCGAAATCACTATGAATTATTGGCTGAGTGATTATAATTGAATATTTTCAAAAGTAATATACTTATGACGTAAATACCTACATGTGAACATGCCTTTACAGTAATGTGGAAAATAATTAATGTATTAAATAATCACTTAATTGAAATTTCATAGAGTTGTTCGTTGAACGCCTAAAGGAATTTAAGAATATTCAATAATGGAATTGCTCAGTAGGGTATACAATAAATTTGCAAGTATTTTGCAATTAAATTCTCTTGCTTTTAAATTGTGCATTTTGTTCAAACAAAAAGTACCAGAAATTAATCATTAAAATACAAAATATTTATAATTCATTCAAATTTATTGTATCGCCTTCAAAGAGGCCTCCATTCTACATAATATCTTAATGGTAACGAATAATACAATAATCAAAAAAATTTCGAATGCATTTTCCAGAAAAGAGTTCAGTTCTTATCGCGAATAATCTTTTCTACTTCCTTCGATCGAAAACGGTTGCCTCAATTTGAATAATTGGAGTTTTGGAGAGAGAAAAAAAACTCAGTCAGGGTCAGATTGGGTGAATATGCCGGTGATTATTCGATAATATTTGTTTTCGATAATAAATGTTTTTTTCCCGTTTCGATCTAGTCAGTTATTCGATAATATTTGTTAAGTTTTTAGCTAAAAAATCCTTCACAGTGATAATCTTGTTGCAAAATCTATGAATTTTCTTTACACAAAAATACAATTTTTCCACGAATTTGCTCTTTTAAACGCCTCATAATCCCCAGATAATATTCTTTATTTAACATCTGATCTTTTGATAAGAATTCCAAGTGCACATCATCGCGATAACCAAAGATAACCTTTCGCCTTATCTTGATTTTTTATTGATTTTTAAGAATTTTTTTTTCCGTTTTCGATATAGTCAGTTATTCGATAATATTTGTTAAGTTTTTCGGTAAAAAAATCCTTACACAGTGATAATTTTGATGCAAAATCTATGAATTTTCTTTACACAAAAATACAATTTTTCCGCGAATTTGCTCTCTCAAATGCCGCATAATCCCCAGTTAATATTCTTTATTTAACGTCTGACCTTTTGATAAGAATTCCAAGTGCACATCATCGCAATAACCAAAGATAACCGTTCGCCTTATCTTGATTTTTCATCGATTTTGAAGAATTTTTTTTTCGGTTTCGATATAGTCAGTTATTTGATAATATTTGTCAGGTTTCTCGCTAAAAAATCCTTTACAGTGATAATCTTAATGCAAAATCTATGAATTTTCATACACAAAAATACAAATTTCCCACGAATTTGCTCTCCTAAACGCCGCATAACCCCCAGTTAATATTCTTTATTTAATGTCTGACCTTTTGATAAAAATTCCAAGTGCACATTATTGCGATAACCAAAGATAACCGTTCGCATTACCTTGATTTTGAAGTTTTTTCGGTTTCGATCTAGTCAGTTCATTCCACAAATAGTTGTTGAATATGGGGTTCGGGTGTCTTTAGCGGTCTGTACACGATTGAGTTTTTGAAGAAAATGCAGGTCTTTCGGAACTAGTCTAACGGCAAAGCGTTTCATACAAAAACAATTGTGCAAAATAGTACAAATTGATTCGTGAGATATAGGGAATTCAGTACGCTACATCTCCCAAATTTAAACGACGTTTTTCATCCACCATTTTCTTAGCTCTATCGATGTCAACTTCAGTGGAAGACGACCAGAGTGAATTTAATCTTCTACCAAATCGCAAACGCCTTTGAATGTACTGCACTGCTCATATGCAAATGGTTTTGATACTACTGTAACACTCATATGTAAGTGTTTTTTTATACCACTGTACCATTCATATGCAAGTGATTTTGACACCACTGTACCACTCATATGCAAATATTTTTGATGAAGTGAAGTGCAAGAATTCTCTGCCATTTTTAGCGATTCGGGTTTGCTCGATATTTTTATCCGTTTTGAAAATTGAAAGGCGCACTTAAGATGAACTAATGAAATCGAATACTGTAAAAAAACTAAATTATAAATCGCGCTGTAACTCCTCCACAGTACAGAGGACATTAGTGCCACCTTAGTTATAAGGAGAATCTTAACAGTCCCTTAAGTCGAGCTTTTCAAATGATCAGTTTCCGCTTTTGACAGAATGTACATACTGTAATTTAATATATTTATATAATATATTACATATACAATATGTGTAGTATATATCTAATGTATAATATATATGTATATATAATATGTAGGAGTATAGTATATATAAGTACATAAGGCGTAATAAAAATAAATCCATAACTTTTCCAATAGACGGCTTTAGTCATCTCGCTTTGCATAAGTGCGATTGAGTTACGCTAGATGTCATCAGAAAGATAAGATTTCACACTTAGAATAGCAGCGGGCAGTTTTGTGATAGCTTGATTCAGCATCGTTTGAGCGCCCGTGACAAATGGACACCAACAAGGAAAAAATACTCTATATTTAACATCTTTTCGCAATCCAGGGAGCTAAGCTATAACTCTTAAATTTAAATGATTTTCAGTCATCACTCCCTTCACTTTATCGATATTAACCTCAGTTGAAAATGATCAGAGTGAAGTAAATTTTCAGAATAATGGAAATTGTTACGTCTGGCCGTCACATACACAGTGTTTCAATTGTCCAGGAGCTAAACAGTGCACATAAAATGATTTAGATTCACTTCAATGTGGTTGGATACAAAAGTAATCTCAATTTATGGATGTCACGCAAACAAAAACCTCATGGGCACCATTTTTAACTGCGAATCGCTACTGAATCGCAACAAAATCAATTCATTTCTGAAGCGAAAAAGTGCAGCACTTGTGATAACGTCTAGCGGAAACGGTTGTGGTCGAATCGCGGTAAGCCGGAAAGAACAGTGGCTAAAGGATTGACGTTCAGGAACGTTTTGCTGTGTTTTAGTGGAAATAGTAAAGAATCACCTACTATTAGCTGCTCCCCTACGACCAAGCTTTTAATTTCGACCTGTATTGCAAACAATTGAATTGTCTGTAGAAAGTAACCGCCCAGAAGGGGCCGGCTTTCACCAATAGAAGAGAATAGATAGGTAGAATAGAAGAAAATAGAAGACTCGCAAGAAACTCTGGGAACTTGGTTTGGAGCTTCTTATGCATATACCTTACAGTCCAGATTTGGCATCAAATGAATACCATCTGTTCCTATCTGTGGCAAATAAAATTGGCCTCCAGAGAGGCTTGTGAAAAACAACTGCTGTAGTTTTCCCCCAATAAGGATAAGGGTTTCTATGAGAGAGGTATAATGGAATTATGTTCAAAATTTCAACAAGTTATGGAGTAAAACGGTGCATAATTGCACTGAATGGGATCGGTCGAACTGTTGAAAAATAAATGATTTTTTGAATGGTCCAATTTCTTAAACCATTTGCTTAGCTTTTGCAGATCATTTGCTCTTTCGGTTCTTTATATCTTTTCAAATAATTGCATGCAATTTCGATACACTCCATTTTTTTCTTTGTTCCACTTGACTTATCTCGATTGTCCTCTTTACTTTTAATGGAAAACAGAATTCACAAAATTTTATGAAAATTACATTACAAGTGCAACCCAATGTGTCATTCTCATTTTCAATCACCATTTTCGTTTTAAAATGTGACCTATATATCGCTCCTTTGTTGCTCCCGTTTTTCCTTTTTTTTTCCTTTGCTTTCCCGGGATTTCGAACTGAGTGCAACGAGGACGAACTGAAAACTATCGCTCGTTGTATTATTATGTCATATATGAAAATCTATTTCGACATGATGTTGCATAATGTATAAGCCACAAATGCACACAAACACACAAAGGCATGCAACCAAACAGCAATGGCATGGGGCTGGTCACAACAACACATTCGCTCAGCTTTAACTGTAGAGCATTCGAGAAATAGGTTTGACGTTATGTTAATAACGATGTTTCACTCAGAGGGCAGACCACCAGGCAGTCATGTCAGCTATAAAACTCCATTGCTTCAGATCTCAACAGAAATGGCAGCAAAGTAAAATGATTCAAACAGTCCGTAAACATGCGGCGAAACATTCTAATACCCGGTAATGGCAGCAACAATAAGAACAAACAGAAAAACAACTACGAGTATAACTATCTAGTAACATCAGCAGTAAGTACGTATAACGATGACAACAACTACAGCAAAAGTACAAACATGATGGAGATATTCGGCATGGAAATGTACTACTACTATTATGATGGTCTAAATGCATTTGAATGTTAGTGCCGATAGTCCAGTTTGTAAACGTGTTGAAGAAACCTCGCTGTTAGTGTGGTATCATTGGAATTTATCCTTGTACTGCTGTCAATGTGTACGTATATGCCTGATATCTGTTGTAACGTTTTGTCATACAGGGTTATCCATTTAGTGGTTTCAAAACCGCCAGTCTGGCAAGGCTGTCAGCTGTTAAATACCTGTCATCTGAAGTGTTATTTATTTAGTGAAAGGTTTGCCATTTACGAATGTGGATCGTTTAATAATCGAAAAACACGTACAAATAGTTAAAAATTGCTACAAAAATGGTGATTCAAACGTAGGCACTTTTCATGCACTACAGGGTGATTATGGTCATCATAATCGACCTACTGTGAAAGGAATTGGCAAGATTGTAAAGAAATTTGAACAGACTTGAAGCGTTACAGATGTGGTCAAGCCTGTGCATAATCGCAGTGTACTCACTACCGAAAATATCGTTTTTTCGAGATTCGTCAAGTTATCGCCGAGATACCGCTAGAAATGTGCAAAAAAGTAGTCAAAAACTCCCTCGGAAGGATCCACTACTGCAGCCAATCTAGAGGCGGTTATTTAAATGACATTATGTTTCGGACATAATGCAAGGTCCCACCGTTGTAATAAGCTAAAAGTTTCATTAAAATCATAGCTTTAGGTGTATTTTATTTAACCTTACTTTTGAAACCGAAAAATGGGTAACCCGGTACTTAACACGACCTAAGCATGCTTTAAGATATTGAGCCTTAATAGGACATGTTCGATTCAGACAGATGGAAATTTTATGATGTATTTTTTGTTAGATCTAATGGACAATCTACTACAGCTGCCATGAATGCTGAATGCGGATTTGTAGTGCGTAAGAGTCTTAGGCACCTTATTTCGCTGTTTAGGCCTCAAGTGGCCGTAAATCTGTATCGAGACGAAATATATTCTTATCGCACTCATTTGTACATACGCTCCGATGATGGACAAAGTTGAGTAGACCAAAGATACACTCTATTAGTGCCAGGAAGAATCATATGACCGCTGCCCTAGTCAGGACATTAAAATTCTTGTGCCAGATTTAAATGTCAACAAAAGAAGGAAAGATGTTCTTAGTTCTACAGTCGGAAAATGAAGTCTATATGACAACACCTCCGATTTATGCAGGTTTCTTTCGCCACACTATGCTACAAGGTTCCCGCGTAAAGAAATCCATAAAGCAACACTGTTATATCCCAATCATACAAAAAACCATAAAAACTGTTTCGTAATAGTTTGAAGACATGATTCTACTACATGGACTTGTGTATGATCCGTGGTACCAACAAAGACTCGAGTCATGACCTGGTTCCATTTGAGGACCGCACGAGATTGAGCGGAGTATGTTCACCCAAGCGCAAAGAAAGTTAGTCTGCATACCTCCGATATAGCCATAACTTACTCCAACGAATTCTGTCAATTAAAACAACGAAAGGCCACTAATCCTGATGTTCCCAACACAGAGTTGCAACATATTGCGCATTCGATGGCAGCCGCCGCAAAAACCATACTAGTGTACGAAAAGTCGCGCTCGGCCAACTCCTAGTACGATGAAAAATGCATAAATGGCAACGTCTCGTATACGATACATGGCAACGCTGCAGCCGACTGTAAACTGTAGAGAATATTATGCGGAGAAAAGAAAGGAGGCACATTTTTTAACCGTAAATAGCAAAACAGTTGTGAAAAGAGCGGGAGAGCGAGGATATGAAGAAGCACTGGGATGGCGGTAAGGTTCATTCTACGAAAAAATTAAAAGCAAAGATTTCCAACTGTATGTAAAGATAGCGACGGAAATGTAATCACAAATTCGGTCTACAACGAGTTAAAGGGCCATCCAGAGGACCATCAAACTCTACCGATGAAAGTCATATCCAACAAATCCTAGATTTGATGCTGGAAAAACGTCGATTGACAATTAGAAACCTTGTCGATGATATTAGTATTTCAAACGAATCAATCAACTATATTTAGGAAGATATTTTGGGCCTCTCACGCGTGAAATCTTAATTGATTCCGAAAACTTACAGTTTTTTCGGAAAAAACCCGTCACGATAAAAACTGTGCAGAGAAGATTTCCAGCTACTAGACTTGAATTCATGCTTATGATCCAGAAATAATCCGCCAATCAAGTAAAGATTGTGCCGAAGGTGAATATAATTTGGCCATTTGTTTGGGAGGTAACAAAAGGGCATGGTTAATTGGGCGTTTTTTGAAATTCTGTCAAACATTTAAACCAATAAAATAGATAAAAATTTGTGTTGAAACAATAAAATATACAAAAATTTGTATTACTATAGTCTATGAAAGGAAAATTGAATTTCGAAAAATCGTTTAATTTGTATGGGAGGTACCAGAAGGTCTTGGCCGATATAGCCTGTTAAAATGTACAATCAAAGACTAATACATAGTTAAATGTTGATCTGTGCTAATTTTTTAAGAACTTCATAAAGATCTATGATAAATATCATATCCAAGAGGGCAATACCAAACAACGTGGCGCTTTGAAACTGAAAACATATGTTTTGTTGCCATTTTTCAGCAAAACAATTTTTTTGAAACTACTGGCACCATCTATACTGGCACCATCTAGTTTTGGGACCGCCTTCGTACCAACTAGCCAGTCAGGCAGACGGATCATTCAGTTGCGACTGCAGCAGCGACTCCTAATCCTTTATCAGTGATTTAAAGTTTGGTATATCGGATATAGTTAATATATTACGAGTAATTATTGCCCTGTACCAATGACAAATTCCCTTGTATTCCATGAATGAGATATAGGAGAGTTTCTCACATTCAGTGAGCTTACACGCACTCGATCTTTGGACTCACTCAACCCGGCCTGCAGTTTAATGATGATTCAGAACATCACAGTTTGAGAAGCAGTTACCAGATTTGTCGACTACTCGACTACTAGAACTGTGCGTCAGACTCATCGAGTTGACCGCTGCTTAAATAACGATAAGTGGCTGTATGCAGGATCAAACTCGCGATCATGCGAACGATAGTTGCGCCACGGTCGGTTGTGTCATACTAATAATATTCATTTTAAATATATAGCAAAAATAACTACATGCTATTGAGATTATAACTGAGTTTATTCAAAGTCTACTACGTTAATAACTATACTTCATATTCTAATTGGAAATGTGACGATTATCAGGATGCCACCTTGCTTTATTGATAATTGCAAATTTGCCAACTTTAACTCCTCCGCCTTCTTTTGTCGGTCAGTGACACCTCACCGTTAACACCTTTTCGATGTAACCAATTTGTCGCCTTCTTCCTCGTCCACAATGCCCTCTTTGTCTACTTTATGTTAACAAGTCAGCCACACAGTGAGACAGACCTTCTTTCAGTAAAATTATATTGGTGTTATCTTGCCAAGATAACCACCACAACACACTCATATTTACTTCCCCAGAAACTGAAAAAAAAAATTAACAACTTTTTGTTTACCACAATCAGTGGATGTGAAAGGAAGGGGTACAAGAGAGGGCACATTGTAGCACACTACATAGTAAGTGGGTGGAAAAGGGCTAGGCCCCTTCCACCACACACTACTTCCGAGGAAGAAAAAACAGCAACTTTGCATTTTTTTTTGTGTTGCAACCATGTTTCTCTAGCATATTTCCTCTCTCTAGTGGCGAGATTTTATGTCGGAACGAGCTTAGTAACAACAACGTAGGAAACCCATAAAACTGTATTGCCAGCCAAAGTGGAACGGTAACAAGGACAGCGGGGTAGAGCAGAAAGCATTAGCGGAAAAGGAAAATGTAGTCAAACACCATTTGGAGCAGCAGCATGCTTTTATGGTAAGAATAGCCAAAGCAAAACAAAACATGAGGAAAATAAAACAACCGAAATAATGTGCATGGAAAGTAGAAGCAAACTTGTTTGTCGTCTTAACATTCATAACAAATGTTAGGGGAATGTTAGTGGTGTAAGATGGCATAACATGGCATTAAATTTCCCTTAATGTTGATGCAGAAATCAAAACAGTTTCCTTTAGCCGGTCAAGGGGAAGAATTAACAGAGTCATGATGAGTATGGTAACAGAGAATGTTTAATGTTAACATAAACGAATGTGTGTGTTATTAAATTAAAGAGGCAGATTTCTGAAAATCACAAAATTAAAAAAATATGTTAAAACTCAAAAGTAAGATGGATTTTAAAAATTCTTAATACGTGGTTATCTATTTGGTGGTTTCAAAACCGCCGATCTGCCAAGGCTGTTAGCTGCTAAATACCTGTCATCTGAAGTGTTATTTATGTAGTGAAAAGTTTGCCATTTACAAATATGGATCGTTTAACAACCGAAGAAAACGTAAAAATAGTTAAAACTTACTACAAAAGTGGTGATGATTATGGTCGTCATAAGCGACCTACTGTGCAAGAAATTGACAAGATTATAAAGGAAATTTGAATCTTGAAAAAGTTATGGTTAAATCCAAAAAATTATTTTGAAATAAAAGAAACTGGCGAGCGCTCAACAAAATGCGACTTTTTGATTCGATTTGTCGGTTATCTGTAGATCATAAATATAAATCCAAATCACAACACCTGTAATATTCACAGTTTTGAAAGCGAAAGCTATTTTTGGAACATTTTTTGCTTTTAGTACTGACGAGGTTTGACTCGTCTGAGGCCCAACCTTGTATGAAATACTAACATCTCCAGCAAGATCTCTAATTGTTAATCGATGATTTTTGAACGCTAAATTTCGAATTTGTTGGACGTGACTTTCATCGGTAAAGCTTAATGGTTGTCTGGATCGCTCTGCGTCTTGAATATGTTCTTGGCCTCCTTCGAGCTGTTTATGGCACTTTCTTCCTACAAAATCTGTTCACGTAAAGCCTTCAAAATATCGTAAACGTTGCCATAGCAGTAAGAACAATTCTTTGTTCAACAAAGTCATACATTGTAAAAATCTCCGAAGCCACATTTTGCGTCTTACAAATTCAGACATTGCCCAAACACAAATAATATTTATGCTATGAATTTTGTCGTAGATATCTGTCAGTTAGAAAGAAACAATAGTTCTTAGTTTCTATATATTCGCGTAATTCAAATTGAAGAGTGATCTTGCTTATTAGATATAGTAGTACAGTAATATTAGATAAATACAAATGAATATTTTTCCTAATTATGCATTATGATATATCGAAAACTAGAGTTAATTTGGTAAAATTCTTTTTGGTTTTAAAACCGCCATAATCAAATTCCGGTCTCAAATCCCTGACAGAAAAATAGCGTTACCCTATACAACCATTAGGTTTTCTTTTAGCATTTTTTGTTATTGTTTTAGCATTTTCCCTTTGCCAACTCGCGGCAACAATGAAAATGTACCTTGTTAACAGTAATGGTAGCACACGGTAACAGAAGATATGTGCAATTTACAGTCACTACCACAGCCATTAACAGAGCCTATTGTTTGGTTGATAGCAAAACTGTGCTGTTAACAGTATCGTGGGCTGTTAAGCAACAACTTCGTACACATTTCGTATGAGGATGCATTTAACATTGCTGGTCTATCATTTAATTATGTGGTTGCGTTAAAATTTCCCTTCAGTTGTATATTGTCTGCGCTCCAGTATGGTCGCTGGTGGAACTGTCGAAGATGGTTTTACGGGATTTTTCGCATATAAAAATTTCGTTTCGCATTCATTAACAGGGGATTACATTTACGTAAACACATTTACAACAATAGCAGAGCAGCAGAAAGAAAATGCAACAATAGTTACGCGACATGATACATGGATTACGGCAAAGAAACCAAAAATAAACGAGACAAATAATCAGAAAATAGATTGAAATTCAGAAAAAAAAATCAAAAATCAAATGCAAAACATTAACTGTTATGGCGAAATCTTAATGAAGGGTTCAAAAAAAAAGACTTATGCAAGAAAAATATATACTAATTTGAATTGTTGTCTCCTAATTGACCAAGATTATGTCACCCGAGATTTATACACATGAATACCGGCAGCAGATCTTCATACAATCACAGCCAATGTCACAGTTAGTGTATTATAAGTGCCATTTAAGTGATTCTCCAGTTAATTTGTTATTGTGTTATGTGCTGGACAAAATGCCATAAAATACAAAAATGTTAATGCAACAAATGATCGGTAAATTAACGTTAATCAAGTGTTAGTCATAAGCCAGGAGCAGTGAGAGAGTAGAGGGCAAAAATGAAAATGCAAATTTGTTCGACAAAAAACCAGAAAAATCAATGAATTTCAAAACCAACACATTATAAATACCAAAGTTCATTAGATAAAATCTAAGACAAAAATCTAGTAACCCAGAAAAAATATTGATTAAAGAAAAATCAATATAAATATAAATAAATTCAAATTCAAAAACATTAATTTCAAATACAAAAAACATCAAATTTGTTAACATTATACAACCGAAAAGGAAACAAATGAGATTGTTTGAAAAAATTGATTTGTGTTATAAATCTCATTTTATAAAATCTCCACCACAAGCTAGTCTTTAACTCACAAAAAGTTGCAAACTTGCAAAATTTTGAAAATATCCTGTCAAATAACCATTTAACATTCATTCCCTTGAGAAGAAAATTTACAAGTGTTTTCTATATAAAAAAAAAGATGGTGTGTCAAGCCCAATTGTTATAACTGTCAAATTAACCATTTACTTGTTTAAACTTCGTTTACAAAACAAAAAAAAAATTATTTATTTTCCATCATCATGTTGGCTGTTAAAAATTTCTTCTTACCTGAACGTACCAAAGCTCCGGATACGCCGCAGCGTTTCTCACGCATGCCAGAAGCTTTTCTACGCAGCATACGCCGGCGCTCGTTGCGCGTCAAACGCGCCAAAAGTCTAGTCGTACCCGATCGAGAGAAAAGGAAATCAGGTGAGGTAGAGTGTTGTTACTGCACGAAATTTCAATAAGAAAACGGATATGAATTATTTTCAAAACTTGAAACTAATTATAAATAACCTAAAAAGCTTTAAATTTTAAAAGCTTCAGGGCAAAAAAACGTTTATTAAATTGACGATTGTGTCTCCTTAGCTAGCTAGCATGTGGAATTCATACTTTTTTTCTTAACTTCCAGAGATTTTTTGAAAGGTAAAAAGAATAACTTTAAAGCTTAACTTACTTAAGTTGTAGGCACCTCGAATTTTTATTCTTACAAAATGTTCATTCTTTCATTCAAACCAACTACAACTATGTACGTCTTAATATAGGTTAAAAAATTTTCTGTTACATTTTTAGGGAAGAAATTTTTTTTGAAAGCAACTGGTTTTTGAAAGCTTTTAAGCTGGTTGGGCTGATACAAAATAAACCCCTTTTTTAGCTAGACTTAACGTTTTCTTTCTTTAATTACATTAAACTCAAATTCCTTGTTGAGTGAGAATGAGCCTGAACCCACCAAATATTAAAAGGTTTCCCATATCTAATTCATTGGATGCAAGAAATATGTTTTTACATAAATCGCTTTTATAGAAAGGCTTTCACATAAATTTTGCTTGTATTAAAAGGAGAATATTAAAAGAAAAAGCTTCAAAACTTTAAATCTACTCAGTTAAATGAGCACTAGTCGTTATTCAAAATTTAATTGCAAAATTCTGTATACACTTAAGTTATTTTGAAAGAGCGTTACAATTTTGTGGGATTGTTTGAAAAACTTTTCCAATTCTGAAATGAAAAAACATCATATTGGCTCATATTTCCTACTTGTAATGGAAGAACTTATAAATATTACAGTTTAAGTTGAAGAGTAAGTAAAGTTTAAAGAGCTTTTACAGAGAAGTTTTCTTGAAGGTAAATGTGTTATCGCACAAAACCGGAATAATTCGTCTCTATTCCTTTCGATTTCTAACATTTTCGGTTTATGCATATATGAGTCTATTAGGTTGCGTTCAAAATGTTAGCGACAATTTCGTCCTTTTGTTTATCTCTTTCTTTTTTCAGGGCATTTCGTTTGAAAATCTTTCGTTTTTGTCAAAAAATATTTAAATCACTTTTTGAAACAGATTAGAAACTTTAATAATAGTATAAATAATAGTATAAATATAAAAAGCTCTGAAAAAACATTCCAACTTAGTTTAAGTGTTGATATGAACCTAGTTCAGAATAATTTTAAAAAAATATCTGATTGTTAACCAAGAAAGTTTTTTTGCCAACCGCATTAAATGATAATGATGATAAGGAATAATTTTAACAAAGAAACTGACTGATTCTATGATTCTAGTAAAGAAAGCATAGAAAGCATGATAATGATGATAAGGAATCATTTTAACAAAGTGACTGAGTGATTCTAGTAAGCATAGAAAACGTACTTTCGCCATTAGCTTTTGATGGTTGTAAAGCTTTAAGCTTTGTAAATATGCTAAAAAGAAGTTAGTTCATTCTGCAGAAACCCCCCGTTGGCTCTAAGTTCTTTTGGGAAAATTTTTCTAATTTTTGAAATATAAATCAGTTCTTAAGAAAAATAAATATTAAAATGGCCTGTGTTATTCCTTTGAAAGGAAGGATACTTTAGTTCTTGTTTAGAATAAATTCTGATTCATTTTAAAGCTTATATAGATTAGATTCATTTGGTATAGTCAAACAAGGAACCCACATCTTTATAGGGACATGACTACTTCGAATATTCATAACTATTATTAAGGGATACCTTTCCAATCGTGGCACAATGGCGGGGCTATCTTTAACATGATCTTGGTTTGACCTCCGGTAAAACCATCAAATCTTGCTTTGAATGGTGGTCACCTCAATGTGTTTGATGAACACTATGAGTAGTCGAGTAATCGACAAGTCCAGTAAAAAGTTCTTAAACTGATGTTCGGAATCTTCGTTAAGCTTCCATACTAGCATAATCAATTTGGTATCTCCTGGCTGCAAAGAAAGGATTGATAATTGCGGTAGTACCAAAATTGTCAACCCCTTTTCTTAGATAGTACAAGTTTTACTTGGCTATCCCAGGGGGGGCGTTGGCAATCGCCCAGTAATATGCCCAGTGTGTGGCACACCGTGGATAAGGCCTTCAGGGCGAGACGGACATAGAGAACCCACGTAGACTTTTTCATTAAGCTGTATATCCAGGGCAATATGAATTCTCATTTCACATTTTTTGTTTGTATGGAATAACTTTACACTTTGAAAGCTCTCCTGTAAAAAAAGTAGAGCTTTTTTACATTGTTTTTGCACTTTTTTCGATAACCTATATATAACAAGTGGGCGATCACAAAGTTGAACAGGCATTTAATAAGATTAAATTCGAATAAATTTTAAAACTTATTTTTTTTTTAATGAAATAAATCCGTTTTAGCGTTTTTGATGTTAAAATTTGAGATTTGGAGGAACAATGCTATCTATAATTTTCAAATATTTTCTTAATTGCTAAAATATACATCAACGTAAGAGGAAAAAATGGATATTTTTGAGGTCCTTTATGGGATTTTCAAAGATTTTTGTCTCTTTTTAATTATAGACCTTTTTTTAATCGTACAAAAATTCCAAAAATGTCATATTTTAAAAGAATGTGAACAAATTTTGTAAATTTCCAAGCTTTAAAGCGCCGTAAGAATTTAACGCACTGGAAAAAAAGCTAATTTTTTATAAATTTCCAACCTTCAAAGCGCTTTAGGAGCCTAATATACTCGAAAAAAAGAATGGCTTGGTAAAAAAATAGATTAAGTTTATAGTTAATAAATTAACAGGAACCACAATAAAATTGTTTTAACCCAGCAATTAAAATAAAATATTATATTATAATAAATTAATCAAATAATAAGTATAATCAAATAAGAATATTTCCATACAGTCAAAAGAATATTTGAAATTGTGTATCCTAGGATTAGGATGAATCTGCTTTAAAAGATGCGGCAAAACTATCTCGAAAAAACTTGGAACTGACCTCTTTTTCCTTCGTGTTCCTTCAAATATAGTAAGTTTTTTTAGTTTATTATAATTTTAACTGTTGAAATTTGAACTTTGCGAAACTAGTCGGTCGATTTTAGTTTTTTTCTTTTTTTCTTCAATTTTGTGAAGTTGGATTTTGACTGTTTCCATTCCATGTACGCTGGAACAAACCCGTTTATGCGACTAACACCTATAATCGCTTTTCTGCTTATTTTTGCTTTTGTTTAATTGCTTGTTTTTTTCTCTTTTAGTTTTTTAATGTCGAAATTATTTGCTTTTATTATAACATCCAAATTTCATTAAAACAAGTCATTATCATTACTTGTTGCGGTTGTTGTCGTTGAAAGAAATAAATTATTTCTTCTCGGATTTAAAAACGTTGTTTTTTCTACATCAACCTCTCCAATTTTTTTTTTCATTTTTCGTAAAACAATTAAAATCGGCATGAACAATATAATTAAGTAATTTTGAAAACTTTTCATAATCAACATCTCCATTATTGTTGCCATTATCATCATCATCATCGTCGTCATCATCATGGTTTTGAGAGGTTTTATTGTCGTTACTCTTATTAAAGTTTCGCCAAGCCTTAACTAGTATAATTTGTTTGCAATGACATTTGAATGCCCAATGATTAAAGTTTATAGTTTTTTTTTCTTTTTTGTTTAATATATCGTACAATTTTTTGTGATATTTTTTTATTTGAAATTTTGGTAACGTAAGCTTGTCGAAATGAATGTTTTCCCCATCCACTTTAATGCCGCAATTATGAAATGAAATTGTAACATAATAAAGAAAGGGGGCAAAAAAGTTATTACATGAAATGATGGAAAGTCAGGCTCCAAAATCGAATTGTTTGTTACCTCAGCAAAACAATTTTGGCGATGATGTTGGAGTTAAGACCAGAAAAAAAAAATATTGATGGATGATGAGCGGACAGACGGTCGAATGAATGGACACGTTACATTTCACAAAGTGAAATTTCAATAAAATCGAATTGTAGTCAAACCTGAAGTACAAAACATATTAATCCATGCGTAAAGATTTCGAAGATCGAGTTATATAAATTAATTGGTTTGTGTCATAACATAGAGGAAGTTGAAAGAGGAAAGTGGGTGTGGATTTCCTTGCAGTGAAAGGAGAACCACACAATTTCTTTCAATCATAACAAGCTTTTGATCACTTCAATTGTGGCTCATTGTTATGCTAGAGGCTATGTTTGGGCCTTGTATTTGACCTCTTATTTGAAAAATTATCATAAAATATGAAAAATGAGTTATTTATTGTATTTGAGTACTCGTATTCCCATATGTTTTGTGTCTCCCCCTATATAATACTTTTTTTTTTCATCACACATATCAAAGTACATAAAAAAATGTACAAAAAAATTTGATGAACAATAGCGAAAACACAAGTGGAACTGATCATAAATATAAGCTCAGGCAGACAGACATGTGATCGGCGGCGGGCTTACAACCGGGTGAACATACTCGTATAAACGATACAAAGACGCTCGGTATAAACTGAAGACAAATTCGGACTAATAAACTAATGGTCAAACCGACGGATGGCAAAATAATCCAGCCAATACACCGAAAAGCAGTGTACTCGTACATTGTACGGACAGACATACAGTAAGAACAGATGAACTTTGAAATTTTTTAATTTGGTTGATTTGTTGAATGAATATGTGAGCGGGCGGGCGGAAGGACGGACGGACCGAACGACAGTTATACACTGTGACATTCATAAGATAATGTAATTAAGTACTGTATGATATCGTCCGATGTATTCAGAATATTTATATAACTGCCCAGATAACAACGACAACAACAATAAAAAAAGGCTAAAATAAATTTGATTACTGTGGGAGCCCACCCGCGGTCGAACTTTTGTATTTGAGCTTTTTCTTATGCAAATAACAATAAATAAAAGTATGAAAGACTAACTAACAAAAAGTTTAAACTAGAAGTTAGTAAAACGAATATATAGGGTGGCGCATAAGTAACGTTAGCGGCGACTATATTGAATGCGTTCTTGTGCATCATTTGGTTTTAACTCGTAAACCAATTGCATCTGCATATAGGAAAAGATGTAACACATGTAAAATTCTTTGCAAAGACCACCTAGACATCTCTAACTGCTGAGAACGTTGCCTGGTGGAAGTTTCGAGGTTTTCCCTCAAGACTTGCTTACACTCGAGCAATGGCCACTTCATTTCGAACTGCACTTCATTTCAAGCACACGGAAGATCACAGACAGCCCCTTGCTGTCCAAAGCGCGGAACCAATCGGTAAATTGTTGAAGCGCTAGAAGCATTTCGAACATGAAAGAAATTTCGATATGATCTGAATAATCGAATGCTGTCTCTCAAAGTAAAATTGAACAATTTTGGTTCTTTGTTCTGTGCTGAGTCTTTCCATCATAAATTTCCCAAGTATTATTTAGTTAATTCTGTAAAGGGACGAAAAAAAAGACTTAAGCAAAAAAATGTATTCAGTGATCAAATTTTAACGTTACCTATGCGCCACGCTATAGAAGTCCTCAAGATCATAGTACAATGATATACATATATAGGTATACATATGCTGTCTATTCTGTGTAAAAAAATTTCCATAAAATTATGTCATATAAAAGAAATACAGAAAATGGTAACCTTGTGGAAAATGTCAAAAAAAAAAAAAAAAATTATTTTTGCGTTTAATTTTAAACCTGGTTTTAGATGACCTAATTATTTTACAAACCAAACAAAAAAGCAAACAAAACTCGGGCAAAGTGACAATTAGTTCTCGAAATCCTTATTAAATGCATCAAAATTGTAAAACAAATGCAAATATTATAAAAACTAAAGGCTTACCCATATCCACTTTCAAAAGTAAAGTTAAATAAAATACACATAAAGCTATGATTTCGATGAAATTTTTGTTTCATTATAATGCTTGAACCCCTTGACATTATGAAATACAATGTTACCATTTCTGGATTGGTTGCAGCAATGGATCTTTTTGAGGTAGTTTTGACACCTCCAGGCCATAATGCGCCCCAATCAGCCACTTTTTCCCAATTCAATGGCTTTCCACAATCACTTCTGGGTTCTCCGAGACCCATATGCGACAATTGTGCTTGTTGACGTAACCACCGAGTGACAAATGAGCTTCATGGCTTAAGAAAATTTTGTTCGATTGAAAACCTCGTTTGAATCACCATTTTTATAATAAGTTTTAACTATTTTTACGCGTTGTTCGGTTGTTAAACGATCCATAGTCGTGAATGGCAAACCTTTTCACTAAATAAATAACACTTCAGATGACAGGTATTTAGCAGCTGACAGCCTTGCCAGACCGGTGAACCTTATATTATAAAAAATATTGTGAAGCATATTATAAAAATATATACAAATTGAAGAATGTGTAATATGTAATATACAGTTTATCGAGAAAATTTGCTAACTTTCATTATGCTAATTAATAATAATTTTGTATGATTTAAAAAAAAGTCCACAAAATATCGAGAAACCCTTTAAACTTTTATAATCAATATTGAGTTAAGAATATTGATTATAAAAGTTTAAAGGGTTTCTCGATTATTTAAGAAACGATTTTCTATGTTTTTTTTTAAAAAATCCACAAAATATCGAGAAACCGTTTAAATTTTAACTCAGTATTGATTATTAAAATTTAAAAGGTTTTTCGATATTTTGTATTTTTTTTTTTAAATCATAGAAAGTTATTTCTTAAATTTGTTAGTTAGCAATTTTTCCTGATATACCATACTACACATTTTTCAATTTCAATATATATATTTCAATATATATGTATATATATATATTCATATATTAAAATTCAAGGTATTTAATTAAAACCTTTGATCAAATTTAAGATAAATCTCCATTTTTCGTAGGCATAGAGTAAGATTTGTGGCCGACTGTAGCGAGATGGTTAGTGCACGCGACTATCATTCTCATGATCGCGGGTTCAATCCAGCATACGGCCGACTACGGCCATACGGTGATTACCTATTTGAGCGGCAATCAGCTCGATGCGTCTGGCGAACATTTCCAGTAGTCTATTCTAGTAAATGCTGCTCAAACTGTAACTTTCGGAATCGTCATTAAATTGTAGTGAATGTGTGTAACTTCACTAAATGCGGGAAGTCCTCTCATATCTCATTCATGGGATGCAAGGGAATTTATTTGTTTGTACAGAATAAAATTTATATATGGTGAGTGTCAGGTTTGCGGGGAATAAAGGACGAGTCAGTTTTAATTCAGAAGCCGTAGAGGTCACGTAGAAACTGACCTCCAAAAGTTCATCGAAATGGAATGGGTGATAGAAGACTCAATATGAACTTAAAAGTAGACTGTGGTTTTCTGCGCTCCTTTTCCAATTCGTTACACCAAGTTTTGGCAGTTTATCCGAAATCTGGCCCTTCTAAAGTAGTTATGGCGCCCTTTATTTGATATTGTATCGAGTTTATGGCCGAAGTACTTTTGCAAGCTAGCGCATTTTTCGCATAATGTGATTCTTGCCAAGATAGTCCCTGAGTTTTGAAACGGTGACTGCATTGATATCGATATACGCCTATAATCTCCGTTAACAATGGAGATATTTTTCTCAAAGTCTAACAGCACTGATGTGTCCGCATAGGTCATAAACCAGCATTCTATGCAGCACAAAAAAACAGTTGGGTTTAATTTCTGGTACAATTTAAACTTTTTTTTTTTTCAAAGATGGATAATTTATTACTTAGCAATACTATTCTCCCAATTTGCATGCTGACACCGTTATTATTATTGATAACGAAGGTGTGATACATAACATAATCGCCGTCTAAGCTTATAGTTCATCAACGTTCACGCTACGTCCTAAATGCGTAGACTCTTTGTTTTATGGAACAAATATCTTGGTTTTGTCCCCGTTTAAGGATAATGCAATGAAATGTTAAGCCAGCTGACTTGTTTTATGGCATTTCGTAGCATTTTGTTTAGAATACAATGTTGTTCATTTTCTGTTAACTTTCCAAGTTGCTTTTCAGTGCTTGGAGAGACTGTAGTAACATATAATAGGTTTCGTTTAATGTTGTCTATATGATCAGTGTGCCCAATTGATATTAGGCATTCATTGAAGATGACACACGTCCGCATTACGTCTGCTTTCCATATAATCGCCTTTAGAAATATGTTGAAGAGGTCGCTCAATAGCAGTCTGTAGGCAATAGGAAGCCTAATTTGGCGTAATATGGCCAAGTAGGATTTTTCGCTATTTTTAGTGGAGACTTCGTGTTAGTCCCTGATATCCTTACGCATATACGCTTTGCAGGAGTGCTCTATTCGGTCATAGCTTTGTACAATTTGCATATGTGACTATTGAAAATAACTTTGTGGTCGATGAGAATATAGGTATAGGGCGTATAAGACCTTATACGTAACAAAAATTGTTAACATATTTTTTCATAGCAAAGGTTTTCCTTTGCCACAAATGACTTTTTGCAAGCATGTTAATCTCCTTAAATGTTCTTCTGAAACCGATAACCCGGCTCAAAGCTAAAGTAAAACACCACCCATATGGCCCGAGGCATCCAAAATTTAGGTGAAATTTTTGACCCATGCATGGTAATCAAATTAAAAGTATTTTTACGTTTTTTACAAGTTTTTTCATTCCAAATATGAAGTCCTTAGTTTCCTATGGCAAAACTAGGCATTTTTTTGTAATTTTTTGGCACTCTCTATTTAGTTTTTGAATGTTATTAGCATTCCCATAGTTTTTGATTTTTGGATTTTTTTTTTTTTTTTTGTTTTTCAAAGTTTCCGAGTGGGTCAAAATAGACGTCGAACTATCTAGAACCACCAGCGTTTGGCTTTCAACTTCGACATTAGTTTTTGGTTCTTGGGGATCAAGCTAAAGAGACAGACATATTTCTTTTTGCTGTCATATCGGAAGGGGACAATTTTATCCAAAAACAACATTCAAATTAAGAATTTAAATAAATTTATGTCATCGCTACACCTTTCCTTCAAAAATTATTCTGAAAAAAAGTCCTTGAATTCGCTTCATCAGAATTTCTTTTATAATTCTGTTATAGTCAATGCACAAAATTAAAATATTTACTCATTATTTCACAATTTTTCAAATAATTTCTTTAAGATAATGACATGTTAAGCCTCTTGACATGTTTTATGGCATTTCGAAATATTTTGTTAGGAACACGATGTTCTTATCTCTTCGCATATGTTTAACACTTTTACTTATTGTTTCGTTTTCTTGTTTTTTTTTGCTTTACTTTTGTTTCTGCAATTTATTTATATAAAGCGTTTTGTACAAGAACTCATGACATGAAAATCGCATGTTTTGAAATCATCGCCCAAACGTCATCGTCAAATTATCATCATCATCATGACATCGCGGTGCCGCCGTTTATTAGTTGATTTACTGTCTGTGTTGGGATAGTAGATGGATGTATAGAAGAATGTGGACATGGATCATTTCTGTTGAAAAAATATGTAGACTGTGTTCTATTTTTTATTCAATAATCAATTAATTAAAGGCGTTTTCGTTATTTAACTCGCACTTATATATTGTTTATAATCAGTTTATTAAGTTTATTCAACCGGCAAGTGGTGGCCAGTAAATCAAATGATGCATAAGAAAAATTGATTGAAAAAGAAAAAAAAAACAATTGAATAAAGTAGTTTATAGGACATATGTAAAGAAAAAGAAGAGTAGTTTATGTAGATTACAAAATGTTTTTTTGTAATGGAGAAAGGAAACAATTGTACAAGTTTGTTTTCTCTTTATAACTTTATAGCAGTTATTTTCCAATAACATAACATTTATACATATATTAAGATATTTCCATTAGAAGAAAAAAGAAGCAAATATTCTACATCCCACACACTTGTTGCCAGTGACAATAGAAACATTTTTTTCTTACCCAAAATCCATTTGCCTAGCCTTGAATCCTTCCCATTTGGTTTCCATTTTCATTCCCATTCCTTCGTCAACATAACTCATCATCACACTGCCTCCATCACCATCATGAGATACAGACTGAATGACTCCTCAGACAGAAACCTTTCACGCATAAAACGAAATAACAAAAAAAAAACAATAAAAAGGACAAAATCCTTGTAAGAGGTTGGGGGCGGCCGTTCGTTTTGTACAAGGAAGCAAAAGGCACCCTCTCCATCCATTAAACCTAATCCATCATGTTTATGTGTAAATCCTGAAATAAACTTGTGCGATTTCTTCTTGAAGATTTCCGACATATACAATAAAAAAAAATCTATTAAATATGGGAATGTCTAAAACATTGCTAAACTGTTCATTGGGTTATGTTAAACAACGAATCATAATCGTAAAATCTAAGAAAGTATTTAAATTCCCATAAAACGTTTAATGTTTTCTTCCACGCCATTATGAAAACTGCCATAAATTCTAGAACTTTGTCTAAATCGTCTCAAGAATTTATGTTGTTTTATTATAAGGGCACTTCATTAGACAATAACAATAATATAAAACGAAAATTTGTAAAT
>JAHXMU010000371.1:184498-256358 GCA_019455685.1 Philornis downsi | reverse complement strand
TTTTTTTAATTTTAATTATTTATTTATAATTTAAAATTTAAATTATTTTTTTTTTAATTTTAAATTAATTAATAAATAATAATAATTTAAAATAATAACTAAAAGATAATAATTTAAAATTTAATTTATTTTTTTAAATTTTAAATTAAAATCAAAATTAATTGAAATTGAAAAAAAATTACATTTAAAATTTAAAAAAAAAAATAAATTAAACTTTTTGTCGATTTAAATAAAATAAAAGTTAAAATTGCAAATTTTAATAATAGTAAAGAAATTTGATGGCTTTTTACCTTTTTGCAATTTTTCCATAAGTATTTGACTTACCGAACGAACAGACGTTTCTTTTTTCACTTTTATTCTACGTATTTAGCGACTATTTTTATACCCATCATTCCTATCTTATCGTACGTATTCTACTATCTACTACTACTATCTTTATGCCCGCTCGCCATCAACTCATTCACCTTTTGTAATTTGTTTGTGAAAGAAGCTTTGGTGCAAAAAAATAAAAACAAAATTCTATATATTTTTTTTATTGTTATGGTTTTTTATCTTATCGCCATTGCTTTATACAATAAACAGCAACAAAATATTAAAAATACGTTGTATATTTTTGTAATGAAACCATAAAGCAGCCACAGCAGCCCCTTTAAAAAAGTTTATTAATAACAAATTTATTAATTAAAGATTTCCGGTTCGATGTGATAGGATCGAAGAGAAAGAACTCAAAGAATTTGTTGGCGTTCGGCAAAACTAAATTATGGTCACTTTTAAATATAGCCGGAAGAAATTTTTATGTTGACAGCTAAGAGACAGAGTAGGAAATGTATGACAGTATATTCAACTAAAGAAAATTTAACGAAAACAACGTAATATTTTTGGAAATAGACACAATTTTAGCACTGACATAGAATGTTAATAGTCCACATTTTGATTAAAACTTTAACGAACAAATAAACAAAATTTTATAAAAAAAAAGATAGTTGATTAACTGCCAGTTTTAAGTGAAAAAAAGCTATTTTACAATAATTTACAGTGATTATTAAGTTGTAAAAATTTCTGTGCATCAGTGAATATAAATTTCCATATTATTTCTTTTGTCCCCATAAATAGTAAACCTTCCTTTCTCCCCATCCAGTTCCCATTCAGCACCCATATTTGTTGATATTACTATAACGAGCCAATTTATTGTTTTAATGTTTTTTACAATTGTTTATACGGCTCGTTTTTTGTATTTTTTTTTTCTGTGTTTTGTTAATAATTGTTTATTTTTGCAATTTCTTGGCATTAAAAAGAAACATGTTTTATTGTTTATTTTAGACTTGTTTCAATTTATTTTTCAACAGATTTTTGCGATTGAGGGACACCCAAAGAAAAACTCCCAAAATTTCATCTCAAGGTTTTGAAAGTTATATAAAATTTTGTATTTTTTTATTATATTTTCACCCAAAGAAATGAAGTTTTATTTAACACCCAGAATTTAAGGTTTACGAAGCTTTTGACTAAATACAGGATGGCGCACCAATTGTGCTACAATAAGAAATTCAAATATTCTATTTTCTTTTTTTTCCTATTGTGCAGAAAATTCGCTTTTATTTTATATAACAAATTGGTTTTGAAGATGATAGACCTTAAATAACCTCCATGCTCATTCACGGATATGCAACACCTGATCTGAAAATTGTTCATTGCGGGATCGCCTCAATTATTGTTTTAATGGACTGCTTCAATTCAAATAAATTCCTTCGTTTCATTTTGTACACCTCTAGCTTAATATAACCCTATAAAAAAATCTGATGTAGTCAGGTCAGGTGACCTTACGGGCCAGCAGAAAATTGAGTTTCTGGATATTAATTCGTTTGGGAATTTTCGTTACAGCTCCTCCATAACTGGTCTGGCTACGTGTGCAGTTGCTGCATCTTGCTGGAACCAACTGCTATTGAAACAGATAAGTCTTCGGCGCAGTTCTGGCTAAAAAAACTGGTTCAACATCTTTATACGGCCTTTGTGCTGTAATGTAGAGTTGCATTGTACGACCGGGTGCTACAGACCTATAAAGTAGCAGAGGTGGTAAGATAGGCCTCACCTTCACTAATGGGGATTATGTTTCATACTAGCCTAATCAGTTTAGTATCTTCTGGCGGTGACACTTGCGATAGCTTGCTCTCAAAACTGTCAGCGCCTATTCTTAGATAGTGCAATTCAACTTGGATATTCCAGGGGGCGCTGACAATCGCATTGTATTCTAATATGTCAAGTGTGATAAGCACACCGTGGGTATGGCTTTCACGGCAAGACTCACGTTAAACCCTCGTGCACTCAACATCTTTAAATAATGGCCCCCGTTGACAGTGACATTGTGTTTGTAGCACGATTCGTGCGCCACCCTGTACATCTCATAACTTTTTTGAAGTGAATGGAGCGATATTCGTCCGTCTGGCTGGTTGCCTGGTAAACTCAATAACTATCCTAAATCTCTAATATTTTGCCAGATCATAGCGGTGATTGTTAGTTAATGGGCTACATCGACCACCTCCTTTCGATACTTCCCCGAAATTCGGGTTTTTCTTCCCTGCAACTCATAATTCATCAACTATGGCAACCAATTTTTTTGTCCATTATAGTGTCTCAAAATGTTGCCAAACATATTTTTTTTATTTTTATATTTATTTTTATATTTTAAAAGATTAACCGATTGATCACACTCATTCTGGTACATCCCATATAAATTGAGCGATTATTCGAAATTCAGTTAGTTCTTCTCTGCAACTCTCAAAATCCATTAACAATGATAACCTATGTTTCTGGTTCATTTGAAAAGATTAATCGATTAACCACGCCTCTTCGAATACTTCCCAGCCAAATGACTAACTTAATTTAAACATTTTTAGTTTCATATCTTACAAACAGTTTCGCGGAGTTCATTCAAATTTGACAATATTCCTGCGTTTGATAAATTTAGTTCTGCGTTCTGAAAATGACGGCACTGCCACCCCGATTCTGGTATCTCCCGACAATTTTTTTCAATTTTGCCCATATATGCCCAGGTTCATATCTTTTACCCGTTTGCATCAAATTTAATCAAATTTGGTACATTCTAAGTGCGATCTGAGAGTGAAAATACAAAGCTTTGTCAAGCTTCGCCTGTTAACTCCAGTACAAATTAGCCGAGTTTTCGAAATTCAAACTTTCCTCTGTAATCTGTAGTGAGCAGGCCGCAGTGGTCTACAGTTTTGTCTAGCGAATTGGCCGATAATTCGCAGTAAATCGAGGGAAAAGGTCGATCAAGTAGTCAGGCCTCTTCTGGTACCGATTTAATTGAAATATTTCTAGTTTCATATCTTTCAAACACCTGTATTAAACTTTGTCAAATTTTGCACATATCTTGTGTTAAATGTCATCATCCCATTTTTTCAGGTGCCTGCAATAAAAAATTGACCGATTATCGAAATTCAATTTTTCCGCTATACTTATTAATTCGTAGACTGCAGTGATCCAAGTCTTTGTTGAATGTATTGTTTTGTAAAGCTTTGTAAAGTTTGAAAATATCGATCGGATGATCACGCCCTTTCTAAAAGCCCCTATATACATTGCCTTATTTAATCCGTATATTTCTAGATTCGCATCTTCATTCATTCACACTAAATTCAATATATTTTAGCAAACATTGAGTGTTTTGCAAACTTAGTTTCCAGAAAGAAAATGGGCACAGTATCACGCATACAAATTGGCCGGTTTAACAAAAAACTGTCAAAAAACAAAAACAAATTTTAATGCATCCTATGAAAGAGATATGGGAAAGAGGCTTATCACACTCATTGACCTTACAAACTTTTTATTTTTAGACTCACTAACGAAAATTCCGAACGTCAGAGTTTGAGAAATATTTGCCAGACTTGTCCATTACTCGAGTACTCAAAGTGTTCGTCAAACTCATCTAAATAATGGCCGCTCAAATAGTGATAGATGACTGCATTGGGGATTGAATCCGCGATCATGCAAACGATAGTCGTGTGTACTAATCATCGCGCCGCGATCGCCATGGATACCAAAAAAACACTTCCGCCACCATAAATTCTAAGCGGATCACTTCAGAAAACTCTTTTTATGGAGGTTTTTAAAAGGAACTAAGAGGCGTGCCACGTCCATCTAGTAACCCTTACATTTTTGCATCAAAATAAAAGCTTCTTGGGTGAAGGTATACGAGTATGTGTGTCAGATCAAATGACTAAAACTTCTGTACTGACTTTGTTTTTCTTTGTTTTTTTTTTTTCATTTAAATTTTTCTCTTTTCAACAAATTTTTTCTCGAGTGTATTACTCTCACTGTAAATTTATTAATATTCATTTTACGAATGATATCACCATGAGGGGATTAAAACCATTTGCTAACTCCTTTCTTTTCTGAATATCTCATTTAATGACACAAAACAAATAAAAACATTTTGCGCAATTTAGAAATTTTTCGAGAATTACTTCAGATAATTCCATGCAATTAAGCACAATTCTACTGCATACGGCAGCAAGATAATTTAACAGTTCTTATGATATTTTCTCTTAACATCGTTGTTGATACTCTCGTATTTATAAACTATACAGTATATCATGATTAATGAATTCTGATCGTAAGTACTTGAGAATAAAACCTCCAGTCATCATTCTCATCATGTTTGACATTTGCTGGCCTGCCAGCCAACACCATTTCTCAAATGGTGTTTAAAGCAGCGGGGAGGTTATGCTGGCATGTCCTGTCAAAGGATATCAGAGCTAACTGAGTGCAAATTTTTCCATTATTGTCTAAAATTAATGACTTTTAGATGATATTGTTGAAATATAAAACTCTTCAGTTGTATTGTTTTCTCTACACATTTCACTTAATGATTTTTTTTTGTTTTTCACGATTCAAATATCCATTCAAATGCGATCCTTTATGTTCGAATTTCAACAATTCAAGATGAAATCACTCCGTTGCTTGCGGAGTGTCTGAAGATCAAAACAATTCAATTGGTGTCTTTACAAGAAAATGAATTTTACAAAATGATTGATTGTTTTTTGTTGAATTTTAATACGATTCTTGATTTTGGAAAGCATAAAGATGTTTATTTCTTAAAAGTGAGGTAACAATTACGAGCGTTAAATTTGAATTATAGCGAAAAAAAACGAGTCTTTTTGAGACACCTACTTTTCATTTCCATTTCATTTTAGCCTTGAAATTTTTCTTTATTAGCCTACACTTTCTTATTAAATGTTAAATTTATGTTAATTTTTTGTTTGTAGTTTTTATTATCATCACTATAAGTGAGTTAGTTATTTAGCATTTTCGTTTGCCTATTTAAAGTGTGGAAACATTAAACTATTTGATTTGTTATTAGCCACAGAATTCGTAGAAGTTTTCACCAAAAATAACAATGTCAATAAAATAAATATTGCATTTAAGAAGAATTTGTTATTGTTAATTCGCTTAAAAGGTAAATATCGAAGGTAAATGAGTTATATTTTAATTCATATTCTTTTTTTGCTTAATTTGTTAAAGAACTTGTTCTCTTAGCCATAAATGAGACAATATCTGTTAATATGTTAACTATTATAAATCATACAATGATTGCTGTTATTATAATTTAATATACGAAAGTTTGTCATAGTTTTATTACTATCGGTTGAAAGTTGATACATACTTTTGTACATATTCATATTTCCCTCGCAAAATTAGTGTTTATATACTTTTAGTAGATAGATATATATGAATATGATCAGATAAATTAAAATCATTTTTATGGCATATTTTATAGTGTACACTACGTTACAGAAATGTTTTAACTTACGCGTGGATTGCATATAGCAAAATTACTCGGACGCCCCCTATCGTTAATTAATTGTACTATTATACAACAACTCTTTTTCATTGCAGTCACTTAGGCGATATACTAGGCCATGCCATGTATGTGGCGTTGTAGAAAAAAATCCATTATTTTTGCATGAAATTGAAGGGTTTATTCATCATAGTTAAAATTATTCGATTTGCACTATTCTGTTTGACAAATTGCTGCCATTTTGAAGATAATTCCATTATGCCACTCTTTTAGAAACCCTAGTCTCTACTGGCAAATAGCTGTCGATTTTCACAGGCTTGCAATAAAGTGAATTTTTTATCAATAAAAGCATTTGGTACAATAATCACTTGGTGTCAGTTCCGGATTACGTAGTAGATACACGAGAACCACCCAACCAAGGTGGTCCCAGAGCTGCTGGCGAGCCACTATCACTAGTGGCTTGGCGCTGTTCTGATGGAAAACAATTCATCATCTATTGGCCAAAGCTGGCCGATTCTGAGCGAATACTTGTCTTGACCACCGTTTGCGCCGCCTCACTGCGACTCGATCATGAACATTTTCCCTTCAAAAATTGGCCGATTATTTTTTTGCGACTTAGCTTTTATCACAGCTTCTATCACAGACGGCAATTGCGTTTAAGAGGTTTTTTGCCGATTTTCTTTTTCTATTCAGCCTTACTCAGGGGGTGCCAAACGTTCTTTTTTTGTGCAATGTTGAACTTGTAGGCAATCGAAATTGTGCTTTCCTGGCGATCGAACCTGAGAATTTCCATTATTCTACTGATATTTGCGACCATTGGGCTTCTAGAGGATGATCCATCTTTGGAATCAAAATTATCGGAACGGTATCGTTAAAACAGAAATTACTCGCGATTGGCTGTTACAGTATCAGAATCATAAACACCGTCCGCATTTTCAGCCTGCGTTGTCGTGCTGGCGTTTTCATCTTTATCGTAGAAAAACTGTAAAATATACAGTGATTTCTCTTTGCTGATGTGGCTCGTTGAAGTGCGCTCAAACAATACTGAGTCTAGCAATGACAAAACTGTTTGTGTAGTTTTATAAGTACGAAACCTTATCTTCCTAACGCCGTCTAGTGTAACCCGGTCACACTTATGCAACGCTAGATGCAGATTACCAAAGCCATCTATTGGAAAAATAATGAATTTATTTTTACTATATCCTATATATGTAGTTTATTTATATTTATAATAATAATAACAATATAATAATAAAACACAAGATGCAGATTACCAAAGCCAGCTATTGGACAAATAATGGATTTATTTTTACTATATCCTATATATCGTATATTTATATTTATATTTATAATAATAACAATATAATAATATGGGGTATAAATTTTTCCTTTTCAATTAATGATTTCGATGAAAATTTTATTTTATTGTAATGCTTGAATCCCTTGCCATTATGTACGAAATACAATGTCATTTAAATGATTGCCTTTGGATTGCTTGCAACAGTGGATCCTTTTGAGGTAGTTTTCGAAAAAATATTACCTAATGATACCTCCAGACCGTAATGCACGCCTAACAGTCACTTTTTCCGGATGTAATGGCTTTTCCACAAATCACTTCTGGGTTCTCCGAACCCCATATGCGACAATCTTGCTTGAGTGGGAAATGAGCTTTGTCGTTGAAGAAAATGTTTTTCGATTGAAGCTTACGTTTGAATCACCACTTCTGTAGTAAGTTTTAACTATTTTTAAGGGTTCTTCAGTGGTTAAACATTACATATTCGTTAAATGGCAAATCTTTCAGTAAGTAAATAACAGTTCAGATGACAGTTATTTAACAGCTGACAGGATTGCCAAACCGGTGGTTTTAACACTGCTGAATAGATAAAACTATATTTATAATAGCAAAACATCATTTATTAATATAATGTTTGTAAACACAGTTAGAAATTTGCTTTACATTCTTCAGTTAAATTATTCAGTTATTTACCAGCTGATGGCCTTGCCAAACCGGTGGTTTTGAAACCACTAAATGGATAAAACTGTATTTATAATAGCAGAACATCATTTATTAATATATTCAACAGCTGACAGGCTTGCCAAACCGGTGGTTTTAACACTACTAAATAGATAAACCTGTATTAATGATAGCAGAACATCATTTATTAATATGATGTTTGTAAACACAGTTAGAAATTTGCTTTAAATTCGGTGTATTTGCCGGTTTTTAAATTGTAAGTTATATTGTGTTTCAACAGAAAACTTCACGATTTTCTCAAATGGAATTAATTAACAATATTTTTTTGTTTTTTTTTATGGTGAGACTACTACTACGATTTGCATGTAGAAATCTTTCTATGTGAACCAATTACTTCCGCTTTTCAAATGTAAAAAAGGGCTCTCCAACCGAAACAAAATGCGAAATTTAACAAAGCACTTGTTGCCTCCCCCGGCATACGGCTACAACACACAAAAAAAAACACAAAAATACTAAACCTCTTTCCCCCGATTTCTACATAACTATTTCCATTACAAAACACAAAATGCAGCATGAAACCATGTAAATATTTAAATTAAAAAAATGCATAAAAAAGTATATTCAAATGGAAAAAAAAAATTCCAATCATATAGAACGCATTTGTTGCTTGCTGGTGCTGCTACTGCACCACTCATTCAAATCGAGCGATAGACTGCAGAACATACGAGTATGCAGCGTTGTCCCCGCTACATACAAAAGGCGATTGAGTAGGAAACCATGCAGCTTATGCTGCATTCACTTGGTCGGTCGGCCGGTGATTAAGTATTATGGATATGTTAGTTAGTTCTTGCCTGATGATCATGACTATGAAGGCTTTTACTACTTCCCCTGTGACAAGCATGTGCTGATGATGATGATGACGATGATGATGTTATGCTTGAACAATTAACTGAGTGCTTGGTATACTGCCATCACTGTACGCCGCCACTTGTTCAGCGTACGCGAGTTATAAAATATGTAGGAAAACGCGTATTTATTTCCATTTTATTGAAAAAAAAAAAAACAAATTAAATGCCAAGCACATAAAGGGAAGAACAAATTCCGAAATTATTTTGTTTTATTTTCATTCCAACAATAGTATAAAATCTTCATATACATTAAACTAATACTGTACACAATATAATGAGACAATGAACGACGCGATCATAATGCATATTTACAAAGAGGGGGTTATGGTTATGAAAACCATACATAAAATAGCTGAAAGGGTAACCACCATTAGTAAGTGAAAAAAATATATATAAAGATAAGGTATGTGAAAAGAAATAATGAAATTTGTTATGTTCGATAAAAAGCCCAACCCTTTAGCAGTCAAAATCACCATAGTTAATATAAAAGCTTTACCCCGGCACATGTTTAATGTAATTTAACCATTTTTGGACAATATCTATGAACGTGAAGAACCTAAATGACCGCCAAATTCGTCTATTCGACTATGTTTTATATTTCCTCATTTATTTAGGGTTTTTGTGGTTCTTTTAAACACTAAGAAGTTTTCGCAATTTTATATGCGTTTTTACAGAATTTTAAATGAAACGGAAGTATTCATTTGCCTAGAAAAGTTTTTTTTTATAATTTTCGCTATAAATTTTGTGCGTACGAATCTGACTATTTCTTCAGTTTTGGCATACATTTTTTATGATTTTCATAGCTGTTATTGTTGTTGTCTATTTTGTTAGGTCGTATTCAATTTGCCGTTTATTACTTTAAACAATTGTTATGCTAATACAGTTTTTTTTTTTTTAATATTTAATTTAAATTTTATGAATTTACGCTACGCTTGTTATTTGTCGTGGGTGTCTGTCTCTACTACTACAGGAAGTTCAAAAGTCACCATTATAAATGCCATGAAAGCAAACGATAACAAACTTGGTGTAGGTTTTTGGCAGCCATACAAAGAAACCGGAAAAGGAAGAGATTTTCATTTTAATGAAGCTATACAATTTACTAGATAATTAAGTAATTAATATGTGGTTCGATTGAATTTATTTTGGAAGCAAATGAAAACAAAAAGTTATAAAGCTGACCTTAAAATCAATACTTGTCATCGTCTCAACAATAATGCCAAAAAAAAATTACTTTCGATTGTTATTTAAAGGCCTAATAAGGCAACTTTTACCAAAACAGCTAAATTTTTCAATATGTGTATGAAATTGATAAGCTAAATAAGGTAAATAAATCACTTTCAATTCGTAAAGGAACTATAAATTTAAATAGTTAGGCAAAAAAAAAAAATCATAAAACCTTTAGATTGCACCTGTTACTTTGTATTTCTATCAGATACTGGCAATTGGTTGCTACAAAAGGCACATATAAGAAACACCGACCTATTTTAGAAAAAAAGTTTCCTTTGTTTGTTTGAAATTGTATGTTTCGAGTAATTCAGGTTTCGGCAGAATAGTCTTAAAGATATCGTTCGGAATCGCTTGTTTAAAAGTTGAAAAATCGAAAAAAATCAATCTTCTTCATGATAGCAACATATAGGTAAATTTATATCTTCATACTGTTTTTCAAATGGTAATCCAAAATGTTTCAAAAAAAAAAAAAAAAAAAAAAATGCAAAATAAACTATGTTTTACCTAAAAAAATTTAGTTTACCCAGAAAACTAAAGTAATATTTTTTTATAAAGTTTACTTAAAAATTTGCCTACCCTATCATGAGCGATGTAAATATAAATATGGAGAAAATATACTGGGCAATCCATTTTTCGGTTTCAAAAGTAAAGTTTAATAAAACACACTTAAAGCTATGATTTCAAAGAAACTTTTATTTCATTATACTCCTTGGACTTTGCCATTATGTACGAAATATTTACAGTGCCATTTAAATAACCGCTTCTGGATTGGTCCATCCTTTTGAGGTAGTTTTCGAACATTTTTTCGCACATTTCGGGCGGTATCTCGGCGATAACGTTACGATTGTTAATTTTCATATGCTCCAACGTTAGGGGATTATCCGCGTAAACACGATCTTTGACATAGTCCCACAAAAATAACCTAATGGCGTCACATCGCATGATCTTGGTGGGAAACTGACGTCGCCAAAACATGGGATTACGGTTTCTGGAAACTTCTCATTCAATAAAGCCAAAAATCGATCGTGTTGTATGGCTCGTGGTACAGTTTTATGAAATCACATATCGCCCAGTTTATAATTTTCAGTTGCAGGCGAAAGAAATCGGTTATCATACCAACACTTGCGCCATGAATTGAAATTCGGATTATCTATTACACTTTCACTAACAGAAGCGATATTTTCGGCAGAGCTACATTGCGATGACGCACAGCCCTGACCACATCTATAACGCTTTCAATCTCTTCAAATCTTTTTATAATCTTACCAATTTCTGGCACAGTTGGTTGGTTATGACGACCATAATCAGTTCGTTATGCACGAAAAATGCCCACGTTAGTAAGTTTTAATTACGCGTTTTCGGTTTTTAAACGATCTATAGTCGTTTGCCAATTTTTTCTATAATCTTCTATATAATCTTTATAATCTTGCCAATTTTTGCACAGTAGGTCGATTATGACCATAATCAGTCCGTAATGGGCGAAAAATGCCTACGTTAGTAAGTTTTAACTATTTTTACGCGTTCTTCAGTTTTTAAACGATCTTTAGTCGTTTGCCAACTTTTGCACAGTAGGTCGATTATGACCATAATCAGCCCGTAATGCACGAAAAATGCCCACGTTAGTAAGTTTTAACTGTCTTTACGCGCTCTTCGGTTTTTAAACGATCTATAGTCGTTTGCCAATTTTTGCGCAGTACGTTGATTATGACCATAATCAGTCCGTAATGCACGAAAAATTCCCACGTTAGTAAGTTTTAACTATTTTTACGAGTTCTTCGGTTATTAAACGATCCATATTCGTAAACCTCTTGCTAAATAAATAACACTTCAGATAGCAGATATTTATCAGTTAACAGCTTCACCAGGGCGACGTTTTTGAAACCACTAAATTGATAACATTGTATAATATTATGCCATATTGCACCGTATTTGTAAGGATTTAAAAAAAATTGCGACTTACCTGAAAGATTAGGTTTACGGAGAAAACGTGTTCACTTAAACACAAACAAATTTCAATTACAACTTTAATTGGTCATAGAAAAAGATTACAATTAGATGCCTATTGTTCACCTAAGAATGAGTTTAGGTAAAAGCCCGGTTCATAAAAGGCTTAACATTGATCGTATACCCACTTCACTCATTAACCTGTAATACAATTGCATTGAACTGAAACTAAGAATTGTATAAAATTAGTTTGTTAAGAAATTTCAACTTACCTAGAACTTATTGATAGACCTAAGCTCGGACAAAGTTTGGTTTAAGTTGTTGCCTAACATAAGACATCTAATATTATTATTCCATTAAATTCACATATAATTTTCTTCTCGTTTTGCTTTTAAAAAAGTAGTAGCAATTGTAGGAAAAATGCAAAGGATATTTTGATTTGCCAAATTTAGACAGAGTTTTACCTTAAATTTGAAAATCTATGTATTTTTCAATGTCAATGAATATTTGTGATCACATACTGTGCAGAGGAAAATCTGCATAGATATGAATGCACCGAGAATTCATCATTTAAAAACCCCGCTCAAAGGGATTGTCGAAATTATTTTTAACGCTAAGTTGTCACAACTATTCTCTATACTCTCGCAGAGTATGGGCGCTATCTGTGAATTAGTTTATTTACAGTGTTCGATTTTGTCAGTTCACTCAAGTGTATTGTAAGATTTTTACAATGAATATAAATATCGAGCAAAGAATTTGTCTCAAATTTTGTATTGCAAATGGAATTTCATGTGACCGAATCGCCGAAAATGTTACAGAAGGTTTACAATGAACGGACTTTTATCAAAAATAACAGCACATGAGCGGTACAGTGCAGTTGATGATTTCCCTCGCTTTGGTCGACCATCAACGTTCTCGACTGGAGTTAACATCGACAAAATGAAGGAAACGGTGACAGAAAATCGTCATTGGCAAGTGCGAAACAACGTAATTAAACTTGGTAAATCGACTTACGATGAATCAACTTTTATCAAAAATAACAGCACATGAGCGATACAGTGCATTCAAAAGCGGTCGAAATGCGGTTGATGATTTCTCTCGCTTTGGTCGACCATCAACGTCTTCGACTGAAGTTAACATCGACAAAGTAAAGGAAACGGTGACAGAAAATCGTCATTGGCAAGTGCGAAACAACGCAATTAAACTTGGTGAATCGACTTATGATGAATCGACTTTTATCAAAAATAACAGCACATGAGCGGTACAGTCCATTCAAAAGCGGTCGAAATGCGGTTGATGATTTCCCTCGCTTTGGTCGACCATAACCGTCTTCGACTGGAGTTAACATCGACTTTTATCAAAAATAACAGCACATGAGCGGTGCAGTGCATTCAAAAGCGGTCGAAATGCGGTTGATGATTTCGGTGACAGAAAATCGCCATTGACAAGTACGAAACAACGCAATTAAACTTGGTGAATCGACTTTTATCAAAAATAATAGCACATGGGCGGTACAGTGCATTCAAAAGTGGTCGAAATGCGGTTGATGATTTCCCTCGCTCTGGTCGACCATCAACGTCTTCGACTGAAGTTAACGTCGACAAAGTAAAGGAAACGGTGACAGAAAATCGTTATTTACATTTGGGAGAGACAGCCACTGTGCTTCCTATATCTCATGAATCAATTCGTACCAGTTGATTAATTTAGATATGACATGCGCTGCCGCTCGACTAGCACCGAAAGATACGAGTTTCTTCAAGAGCATAAAAATAGTTGTACATATTCTACTAGGATGAGTCCACTCTGATCCTGAATTCATAAAATGCATTATAACTGGTGATGAGACATGAGTTACGAGTTTGACATGCAATCCAGTCAACAAATTTCGGAATAGAGCTTCCATTTAAGTCGAAACGGAAAAAAACACTGGGAAGCCGATCAAAAGTTAAAGATACATTGACTGTTTTCTTTGATTATCGCAGGATTGTGCGCTCGGTATTCTTACCAGAAGGTCAGATGGTTAATAGATAATATTATGTAGAAGTTATGTGTTGTTTTACACACTAAATTTGTAGAGAAAGGCCAAATTTGTGGGAAGAAAACCTGTGGATTTTACACCACTTTAATGCGTCATCTAACAGGGATATCATTGAGAAGATATTTTTGGCGCAAAAATGAAGAAATATTATCGAACGACCACCGTATTCACCTGATATAGCTCCAGTTGGCTTTTCTTCTCTTTTTAAAGTTCAGATTACCACTTCGGAGCAGCCGTTTTTCAGTCGACTGAAAACACAATAAGGAATTCGTAGCGAGAACTAAAGTCTTTTCAGGCAAATGCATTTGAAGAATGTTTCAATTATGGGATTATTCGTTGACATTAGTGTACTGTTTTGGAAAGGAGGCTATTTTGAAGGCGATACAGTAAATTTTAATTAATAATAAATATTGAATGTTTTATTGAGCAATTCCCGGTTTTTTTTTTGGTGGGATGAATTTACGCTATTGTGGATATTTAGCTTCCATTTTAAGCTAGTTTTTTTTCTTGGTTATCGAAGACTTCGAAAGAACGAGAATCCAAATTATTATGCGCTATAAGTCCCTGTACTAGTTAGTCATCATAATAAATCTTTACTTATGCTTTTGGCTTTCTCAAAAGTATTTCTTCTTTTAATGTCTTTTCTTTTTTATGATTCTATGAAAAATGAACATTAATTTCAAAAATTTGTCATCAAGAAAATTGAAAATAATTTATTTAATATCTTTATGTACGATTTTCTTTCTACAAAAGAATCCGCTTTCATTTGCGCGAAAAAAACGCTCGTTACAGTCTAAACATGGTTTGTTGCAAATGGTACCAGCCTCCAAGCGAATTCTGCCATAAGCTCATTCGCTTAATCTTTATTAAAGCTAAATATATAAAACTAATTGCTATTAACTTCTGGCTACCGCAACTACCAGTCTTCGCTTAAGGCCTAAACGTTGTGTGTTTTGGCCATCAATCATTGGCGCTGCGCTAAGTGGCTTAGATGGCAGAAATGTAGACAGCCGGCCAGCCAGCTTGCATAGCCAGTCAGCAAATTCTTAAATCATCTGTTTCGTTTTGTTTGACCAAAAAATAATGACGTTTCTCTGGATATGTCTTCATAGCCTCTTGTTTACGATGTATGTATTATATTATGGCATTTGTTTGGCGTTTAATTGTCGTATTATTTTCCATTATTTAAACATTTAGCTACTGGGCCTGGGACTTTTATGGCAGCAAATTGCGTGTAAGAGTAACATTAAAGCCATACAAGAAAAATTACAAACTAATAAAGTTTTAAGCTATTTTAAGCCTAAAGAAAAACAAGTTTTATTGCTACAGCTAGCTATCGTTGGTTAGCTTTTAGTCTTTGTTTTAGACTTGCTCGATTGAACATTAAACGATAAGGTGTTGAATTGGCGCCAAATAAATTGAGCGTGCAAATGGTATCTGTAAGGAGGTTTATACAGTCTTCTACTACACTTTTTTCTAGTTACATATTTTCCTTTAAAACAAATAAAATTGACACTCCTTATGTTAGGATAAACATCGTCATGGACGAACACGTCATTACCTCGAAACTTATCGTTCAGTTATACACATATTTATATACATATATAAAATCATCTTCATACTCTTTGTCATACATTGTATTACTTTTTGCCATTAACCATAAATTTCGTTTTATTAATTAGCTTCGTTGCTTTTTTTTTTTTTCTTGGATTTTTTCCATAAAACTAACATGATTTCCTTCACTTAGTTATCAAGTGGGCTTTAATTTCTTTTTATAGTTGCAGTAGTAGTTAACCCTACCTTAAATTTTACATTACCCCCAGACAGGCCACGAAAGAGAGGGTATAAAAGGGAGGGAACGAACATCTTTCAAATGCTTGGGCTCATTAAGTAGGAAGCCCACACTTAGTTTTGGCAGCCAAAGCCGCCTACTTTCTAATGTAAAATTGGCTGACTACAATTATAAAGCAGCAGAAGCAGCAACAATGATGACACATTTTTGCTCTGTCTGCTTGCAAATGAATAATTTGTGAAGAATTCTTGTTTAAATTCTTGGATTAATTAAACAAAAGCTTCAAAACTGTATATTAATTAATAATCATGTAAAGAAGCAATTTTGTTGTGCAGACATAAAGTTCATTGAAATGAGTTAACATTAAAGTTGAATTTCAATGTCAGTTTAACACGCTAAATTTAGAAAATAAATAAAAAAATTTCCATGTCAACTTAAAATCTGGATTAAGAAAAATTATGGCAAATTTTTATAACTTATTCTTAAATTCTTCTTAAATTCAACTTAAGCTAAATTTGGTATTTTATGTGCTAATTCTAAAATCCAGACCATTTTAAATAACCTTAAAGAGAACATTTCAAAATTTTAAGTTTTCTAATGTAAAATAATAGAATTTTAACTGTTCCCCCTACCCCTAGAGAAATGAAAAAGCTGGCACGCCTCCCCTGATTAATAATAATAATATCATTCTACAATTCATCACCGTCTTGTAGATGATGACTTCCCAAAGATTTACCAAAATCAGACGAATAATCTTAGAACCTACACCCAACACACAGACGTACACCGATTTGTAATATACGACCGCGCTTGAATTCTGCAAATCGGTTTAAAGTCGTTACAGTAGTCTAATTTAAGATTTATATGTATATGTTTGCATATCATACGAAAATTAAATAGAAATAACATTTTTTCTTAAGAAATTGTACGATCAGTCTAAATGTACAGCTTCGTCTGAATTCAGAAAACAGATTTTAAACAAGATTTTATGTTAAAATTGATATCAAAACGTGATGAATGATGTGTGTGCGCCTAAAAATGACATTCAAACACTCATTAATTTTAAATAAATTTTCTTAAGAAATTAGATGAGCACCGTTAAATTTGCGGCTGCGCTTGAATTCTGAAAATCGATTGTAAGAACAACTTATATATATGTATAGTGGATCGGCGGTAGTTATTATTCGTTATAAGGCTATCGAAAAAGGAAACAATACTTTATCGGTTAATAATAAAAATGTTTGAAAATGTAATGTGGGAGAGCCTCTCACAATTAGTAAGATTTTTTTCTGGTTATTCAATGATCGTGAATGATCGTGCTAAGATAGTGTCGGAAATTGTTCCAAAATTTGATTATCAAGCATAGATGTATTACTTGGCTTTAAACCAAGAAATTGGGATCACAGCCACTATGCAGTGACTTGACGTTAGATATGTATTACAATAAAATATTACAGAAATCTGACGATAAATAATAGTGGTACAACCTCGCTTCTCTTGCGCCGAACAGATGCAAAACTACATTTTTCATAATTGACTGAATTAAATCCTTTTACCAATTGGAAATGTAATAAGAACAGAAAATACTATAAACTGAATGGTCAATCATGGATAGATGTACGACCTCGCTTAAGTCCTAATAGGTCGAAATATTACAGATATTCATAATTATGTATGAGCGAAAAAAGTTAAAAATAAGAAAGACCTGAAATTGGGTGACCATTGATAGACGTGCGGTATCGGCAAAGCAATTTTTCTCCTGGAAATATTTAAGAGATTTATTATTTGGGCGTAAGCTTTTCGCCAAACGGCCATAGCGCCAAAGAAAGAACATATTTTCAGCATATTTTCATATTTTCCTCAGGCATTGAATGTTAAATTCAAAATTGGGGATACAACCTGTGGGATTTTAAGCAGTACTAATTATAGTGCACTTTTGGGTAATCAAATAAAACGTAACCCCCCAAAAAATGTATCAAAACCGCTCTAACTTGATCCAGATATGATCTCTGACGATTTTGGGCGGTATTTAATGGGACGGCATATTTTTCTATATCGCGCTCAGGAAAGTGAATTTCTGTTTCATTTTCTACTAACAGATGACTCCTAATAACAGATGTACGACTTCGTTTGTTTTCGGGAAACCAATGTTTTGCCCGTTTAATATGAAATAAAAGATTCTTCTCTGGAAATGATCTCAAGTATATCAGTTAGGTCTATATTATGGCATGTATATTGGGGTCCATAAAATGGACAATGCCAATTTAAGGTGAAATAGTAGCTTTGCTCTGAAAATGATCTCAAGTATGTTAGCTAGGTCTATATTAAGAGTTGTATTTTGAGGTCCATAACATGGGAAATGTCAGTTTAAGATGAAATAATAGCTTTTTCTCTGAAAATGATTTCAATTACATCAATTAGGACTGTCTTATGAAATGTATTTTGCGGTCCCTAGAATCCCATGGACATTTCTCTTAACTTTGAACTTGCTTTTCAGTTTTACGAGGTACTTGGTGGTTGTGTCAAATTTGTCAAGGTCGCTTACTTTTGCCAAACTTTCTAATAACAGGTTGGACAATCATTAATCGATGTACGATCTCGGTTATTTTCTGGAAACTACTTTTTTAGGGGAAGTGATTCTAATTCAAGTTATTATATGACATTTTCAAACGAAATCATGCCTCCTTATTTGAAAGTACTGTTAAGAATAATCGTTAAGACCATTTTACGGTGAAGAATCTTTTTAATATTAATTTTAGTTCTTGGAAATAGCGATGACTTCCCTTTACTCCAAAATGTTAGCACTAGACTACGCTATATTTGCTGATATTTGCCCAGAGGTAATATGTTTGTAATCGTTTTGAGAATGACTCTAATTTGAAAGCAGAAAATTTAAACCTAGGAGACTCTGTTGTGGTTTGTATTTTGGAGTCCCCAGAACACCATGTGCATTTTCCCTAACTTTGAACTTGGCTTTCAGTTTTAGGTTGTATTTCTCGCATCCAATAAAGTTGAATATTTGCAATATTTTTTTAACAGATTAGCTTTTAATGGAAACGATTTCGATTTAATGTCTTGCAAATCTCTTTAAAATTAAATAATATTTCCATATCTAGAAGTTATTTTAGGAATAGTAGCTGGGGTGTACTTTACAGTAAAGGAAGCTTGGAAATTGTAGTGGCATCCCTTTGCTCTAAAATATTGGCACTAACTACTCTATTGATATTTACTTTTGCACTGATTTTTTTTCATTCTAAGTCATATCTTAAACTGTTATTTACTTCATCCCTTCATAGTCCCCCAACAAGGATTCCTAAATTATTTATAAATATTTTATTGCTAAAAGTTTCATGCTATAACGCGATTAACAGCAAACAGCAGCGACAGCATCAGCATGTAACAGGAACAACTGTCACGTCTGCTACCGCAGGTATTGTTCAATAACTCCTACAGGTGGCAACATTTAGCTGGCTAACTAGCAAAAGGGGAACGTAAAGTAAAGGCAGCAGTAACAATAAATGGTAAAAATCAATACCAAAACGAAACAAACAAGAACCTGGTCAACAAATCTGAGGGCTTAGTTAGAGCAGGAACCTGAAAAAAATAAACGCGTTTGTGTTCTTTTTTGCTGTTGTTGTTGTTAGTCAAGAAAACGGAGCGATCTGCTATAACAGCCTTTATATGTAGGCTATAGGAAATAAAATGAGCCACATCGTAATAAATATGAATAAGAAATAATCGTATAAGTAAATCTTGTTAAATCTCCTCCAGTTTCGCCTTAAAGCGCGGGCATAGGATGCTGGTAACTACTAGGCTTAATAACAAAGTCAATGACTTTTGAGGCTGATTTAACAACTGCTGTTACCTTTGTTTATTCCAGCCACCAGGAAGACAGGAAATTGGTTCGAAAAAAAAAAACTTTAACATTTATGTTTGTATTTCTTATGGTTTTGCTTTCGTTTTCTCCTACATGGGGATTAAACCTTGTGGTCAATATTAATAATAACTTCTGATATGGGAGAATTCTGCTGGGAATTTCTATAATACTATTAGCTTGTCATTATTGGGCGACCTGTCATAAAATGTTATAAATATAGATTTTAAGAGATTATTATTATGGCATAGAATTTTATGATCTATAGCAATTTCATTGGAGATTATTTTAGTTCAACATAAATAGGGTAACATCCGGACGAATGGAAAAAGCGGACATTAGACTTCATAAATATGTACTCGTAAATGCGTAATTCGCAATCTACTTTGAAATTATGTTATTTCTTCCATAGAAACTAAATAAAACAAATAAAACTTAGCAATACGAATAAAGAGTTCATCTGCTCGTCTGCGCAATGAGATGTCCGCTATTCGAAGGTAGATGGATAATCGCATTTAGTTTCGATTGTATTTCGCTCTCATTAATAAAAGCACACACCACCTATCGTTAATTAATTAAACTATTTTGCAAAATATTTCCTATATGTAGGCAACAAACTGCTAGTATTTCATCAAGTTTGTTCTTGCCAAATTTGTTCTTGCCAAAAGACAATCTGAAGAAATCTGTTTAAAGTTATATGCTTAGCTCTCATTAATAAAAGCACACATAGTTAGTTAGACTATTTTAAAAAATATTTCTTTTATGTGGGCAACAAACTGCTAGTGTTTCATCAAGTTTGTTCTTGCCAAATTTGAAGACAATCCGTAGGAAGCAGTTTGAAATTGTATGTTTAGCTCTCATGAATAAAGACACTCGCCACCTATCGTTAATTAGTCAAACTATTTTAAAAAACATTTCCTATATTCAGGCCACAAACTGCTAGTGTTTCATCAAGTTTGTTCTTGCCAAATTTGAAGACAATCTGAAGAAATCTATTTGAAATTGTATATTTAGCTGTCTTCAGTAAAGACACACGCCACATATCGTTGATTAATTAAACTATTTTACGAAATATTTCCTATATGTGGATAAAAAACTGTTAAAGTTTCATCTAGTTTGTGGTATCTTCAAGGAACACATCGACAAAAGCTTATTTTTGCTTAAGAAGGCTGCTCGACACCCTTCAACCGTTCAAATAGATGCTGCGCTTATGTTTTTTCTCCTTAAGAATTGAGCTTTTAAATTTACATCTATACATTAAAATTTTCCATTATTTAAATACAACGTGGCCTTTATAAGCTAAATTTTATTTAGACGAAAGTCCTGCACCAAAAATACATTCACTGCCATCTAAAATGATCAGATATGACTGGAAAGTTGGAATTCACATCATCTGTGTACGGCATTGTGGCTTCAAATTTCTGTCATAAAATTATGCACGTCGTGGACTTTACAATATGCCAATGCAGTGCGGAAAAAATTTGTGTTTGCGAAAATAATTTTTATTTATCAACACAGTCTTCTCCAAGGGTAATATCATTAAAATCCAATGATTTCCTTTTATTGAAAAATTTGTTAAAACTCTCGAAATATGCAATGACCTAATCTTTTGATCCAAATCTTTGTTCGTGGAATATCATTTTGAGATTTAGAAACAATTAATATTCGCTGGTCAGTACTACAATGGTTGATTTTGTTAACGATTGTATTTCACTATTAGCAAACGCGGCAGCCATTTCGGAAATATTTTCCTCTTGCCTAATGGCTTACAAAACTCAATGAATATACTGTATTTTAATACCTTAACCTTACAACCTCATTTTTCGATTATCGAGAATAATTATTAGGATTTTTTTTAATGGTTTCTGGTGTAATTATCTCTTTTGGCCGGATAAACAACAATGTCGGTACGATCCCGTTTAAAATCACCAAACCATCAACAAATGATTTTTTCGGTGGAAAACAGCAACATTTAACCAAAATTAAAAAAATACAAAAGTAAAACCATTGAAGTGACCGCAAGTCAAACACCAATAATCGAAATTATATGAAACTTTGATTGGCGTCGTCCTTGTCACTTTCTACAAAAGAACATTGAATTTTTTGTTAGCGAAGACATCTGTGGTTTCTATCTTTTAAAGACCGTTAAAGTTGAAAATCTGTCATAATTTTGTATTTTGTAGACTTTGCTCCTCTGTATACTTCTGTTATTGATCTGAGCTGTCATTTTCCATATGCAATTCTTTAAGAAAATATCCTTCACTTTTTGAGTCCTTTTCAGCCTACCACCAAATGTATACCACAAAATAAATACCTACCAACAAATGCAACGACAACAGCAAAATCATATACATTATTAATATAATAAATATTACAATAAACTGGATACGATAGAAGGTGATTGCTTAAGAAAATATTTTCTTTTCACATTTCTATATGAAAACAATTGAAAAACGAAATACACTTTATTGCAGCTGGCCGACGATATTGTGAATGTGGTAGCGAAAATCATCTCGGCCACAACAAAATACACCCTTGAAATCAAAGCAACAAACATGGAGGATATCAGAGGATTCAGCAGCGCAACACACAGCAGGGAAAGACACTTCATAAATCTGTCAAATTTAATAGAGTGCAAAATGCATTTCATAATTTTTTTTTCTTTTTTGGGGGAAAATTCTAAAGAATCTATGCTTTTGTATATCTATCTTCGTGTAATACGTTTCAAATTTGAAATGATAACAGATCGTCTGACAATATATTGTTCTAGTTAAATCAATAATGATTGACAATTGAGCAAAGGTACCTTTTTCTTAAAAAAATACTTTTTTTTTTGTTATTTTCTATCAGAAACATAAAGGGAGATGTAGGGGGAAAATATGACTTTTTTGCTCCTTTCGCCAAGGATTTGTAATAAGACCTTCGGGCACAAAAATTGAATTACATTCTTAAGATTTAGATTTTTTTTTTTTGGTTTTTCTAAGACGAATTTGATTTTTTAATGAGATTTTTGTTATGAATTTATGCGATTTTTCACTGCGATTTAAAAAAGACGTCGCTGACTTTTTTAAAAATTGGTCATTTATTGGAAAAAATTAAGCATGAATTATGTGTTATTGAAAATATTGTCCATCGCTAGCCAATACTTTTTCCCATCTTCCTCACACCATATGAGTTCTGCCTCGATAGAAAGCTTCATATCTTATTATTGTAATAATAATTATTATTATAATAATGATAATTATAATTATAATATAATTTTATAATAATAATTGTAATAATAATAATAACAATACACATACTATTATGTAAAAAAGCCAAAAATTAGGCCAATTCCTAGATAGCCTCAAGAGATGAAGCTTTCTATAATTATAATAATAATAATAATATTATTATTATTATTGTTACAATAATATATAAATTATTATTATTACAATTATAATCATTATAATTTATAATAATAATATTATTACTGCTATAATAACATACATTATTATATATTATTATTATTATTATTATAATTATAATTATTATAATAATTGTATTGTATTACAATAAGCGCTGCTTAAAGAGTCCAGGTGTCATCGATCTGAAAAAGTGACAATCGTAAAGGATAGTTTCTAAAACTTGCCAGTTAGGCGTTTCTAATTAAAATTCGGCCATCGCTTCGATATGTAGGCGAGCACTATTAAACATTGAGTAAAAGTAGTGTGACCGATCGTGGGGCGATTGTTAGTGCACGCGACAGCCCTTCGAATGCTCGTGGACTCGAGGCCTGATGCAGTCACCTGTCTTTCTTTGAGCGGTGGCTACCTCGTTGTACGAACGAACGAACACTTCAAGTAGTCGACCAGTAAAAACTAGCAAAAACTTCTCAAATTGACGTTTAGAATCGTCATTAAACTGTGGCCCCTTTCAATGAATCTACACATGAAATGCGTGAAAGCTCATGAAATGTGAGAAGTTCTCCCAAACTGCATTCATAGGGTGCAGGGGAGTTCGTAGTAAGTAGTAGTGAGCTCGTAAGTAGTAGTGAGAGCTCGTTTTTCTTTGAATGCACGACTCAATCTCATCGATTGTGTTCGTTTGAGAGCGGTTTGAGCAACTCATAATAAACAATACCAACAAATTTGATCTCGCCAAATAAACAACATGAATTTTTTTAGTACAAGCGACCAGCGTTCGCATAATCCCGGGTTCAAACCCGCATACACTCACCTATCATTATTTGAGCGGAGGTCACCGCAGTGTGTTTGACGAACATCTCGAGTAGTCCAATTATTGACAAGTCTTGTTAGTGCTTCTCAAACTATGACGTTTGTAAATCATCTTTAAAGTGTAGGTCAAGGTGAATGAGTCTAACTAGAATGCGTGCAAATTCCCATGTCTCATTCATGATATGCAAGGGAATTTATTTTGTTTTTTTCCTTAAATATTCGGCTTGGCAATCGATGTTGAGGCATGGCTACATATTTTATACAATTTCCTCTTCCTTGGCTTATCATAGTGGATCCATTTTTCATCACCAGTGACGATGCGATGCAAAAACCCGTTTCGTTTGTAACTGACAAACAGTATTTTATATGTTGAAAATCCATGTACAATATTTCCAGGCTTTAGTTCATATGGAACACAATTTCCTTCCATTTGAAATATTTTAAACGATATGAAATTGCTTGTTAAGTCACCCCTTATGTAATTTCAAAATATTCTTGTGATTGGCATGAATCTTCCTTCCTTAAATAGTGATTTTCCGTTATTATTTGGCTCAACTGTCGATGCTGAAATATGGTCACGGGTCCCCATAATTTCCTCTTCTTTGGGTTATCGTAACGAACCCATTTTTCATCATTTGTGACTGTATGCTGTAAGTTCAATTAGTCCCACCATATGCTTCTACAAGCAATCGATGTGCCTTAACTACGGAATTCTTTAAATTATTCGATTCAAAACTGAACATTTTCGCATAAGAAAAACATGTGCCGAAGGCTTTATTTAGCATAGTTATAATCATCCGCTTTAAGTTGCATATGTAGCGTCTTGGTCGATAACTTGTTGCAATTTTGAAGGCAATTCCATTATACCTCTCTCATAGAAACCCTCCTTCCCATTGGCAAAAAAAAAAAACTAGGACAGTCGATTTTCACAAGTCTCTCTTGGAGCGAATTTTTCAGCTACATAAATCATTCGCACAGACAGGAATCGCATTTGCTTCTTTCAAACGATCCAATTGCTACAGATGCGAATTAAAAGTTTGCCTATAGGGGTAGATAATTCCTAGCCAATCCCATTAAACACACGTCAAGCCCTTCCTGGCCATCGGTCCCGGATTGACCACAGTTTGTGAAGGTCCATCACTATGCGTCCACGACCGTTTTCGATTGGCATTGTCATAAGTGATTCAGTTTTCATTAACAGCCACTCTTCGTTCCAGAAATGGATCGATTTTGTTGCGATTTAATAACAATTGGCAAATAGAAATTCGATTCATGAGGTTTTTCTGTGTTAATTCGTGTGGCACCCTTACATCGAGCTGTTTTTTGCATCCAGTCTTATTCAAATGGTTTCAAACGATTTTTGTGCAGTGCTTAGCTTTTGGGCAATCGAAACAGTGCTTACGTAACGATCAGACTTTATGATTTCTATTATTCTGTCGACATTTTCGACAATTGGCCTTCTCGAGCGTGGTGCTTCTTTAACGTCAAAATTAGCGGAACGCAATCGTCGGAATCAAAAATGTGCGTGATTGGCTGTTGCAGTATCAGGACCATAAATACAATTTACATTTTTTGTCGCCTGGCTTACGTTTTAATATCTTCTCTATGCTGGTGTCCACATTTGATGTGCCGACAAACTATACTGAATGAAACAATCGCAAAACTGTCTGGGTAGTTTTTTTGAGTACGAAATCTTATCTTTCTAACGCCATCTAGCGTAATCTGATCGCACCTATACAACGATATACACGCCACTAATGCCATCTATTGGAAAAATAATGGATTTCTTTTTCCCATATTTTGTATTTCACTGTTATTAAGTCGCCGCATGTCCAAACCTACAATATGATGACTTATGAGTACATCTGACAATTTCATTCACAACTTACTAATGTTTTCCTGTTCTGTGAAACGGCAGAGAATTTTTTGTACTGCTAATAAATAAACAAAAAAAACTTTAACAAATTAGCTGATTGAGTTCGTACGTAAAACCGAAAGTATTATTATGACATGTGCTGTTAATCAAACATGTAACACGAAACGAAATTGAAAATGAGAGTTATTTTTTGAAAGTCATCCGAAATTATTCATTTTTTTTTTTGTTTTTTTGCCACTATAAGTAGTATTTTGGGGAGTATTAATTATAAACAATTTTTCGTTTAACGATTACATGTTTTTTAAACATTGTCAGAGCAGCACCTCTTACAGACTTTTATTAATTATGGTTACTAAATCCATATAACATTGACTCATTTAAAAGTCATTGAACCAAAACTTCGGCCAACTCCAATCACACATATGTAGTTTGAAAGCCAAAAGAAAAAAAAACACCTTCCAAAACCAAAAGACACCACATCTGGCACTCCACATATGGGGAACTCTCTACTCCAAAGATCTCATGTTCAACATGAATGTAACATGAAAATAATGGGTTATATCATTGTAACTCCCATCAAACACAACACACAAAAAATAACGAAACCGAAATGTAAACGTACACGTATATTCGCCTTTCATACGTCTTCACAAATCACATACTCTTAAGCGTCATTAAGTCAATTTAATTCAATCAGAAAAAAAAAAACATTTTTGAGTATTCATTTCTTCTTTCCTGTATCTAATAAATATCTTACAGATTAGTTGTGCGATATGGTGTGGTAAACAAGCTTGTAAAACATATCAAATTTATAACAAGTACGAGTATCTCCCCCACGACGTCAAGATAGATGTCACGACAGTCTCTCGTCATTCAAATGGAAACAAGTTTGACTTTGAGCTTTAGACCGCTTACACACTCATACACAAACATCCAGCCAGACAATAAGGAAGAGTTTTATTGGATGCTTAAGAGTGCAGGAATTTGAAGCGGGGGGAAAAACTGTATGAAAATATATAAAGGAATCTAAAATGATTTGAGGCATTAGCCAAGAAATGAAATCAATGGGTAATCAGTACAGAATTTGCAAACAGATGAAGTAACTTGTATACATATACCTACACCCGACGACCTTTTGCAATGTCCTTTTGATACAAAACGCCACGGATTGCCAGAAGGGGAGGCGTGTTAAATCACTGTGCTCTTATCAACAAATGCTGTGAATTAACACGAAGAAAATAATGATGAATCATAAATTTACTAAACTTAACTATTACAGCTTAGTTATAACTCCATGCCTTCGCTAAATTTGTATGTGAGATACCCTAACGCTGTCGCCAATGCAGGCCATTTTCATTCACAGAACTGAGTTTAATAAAATCCTGATGCTCGCTAAGTTATTATAAATTTAGTACAATTGAATGAAAGATATGAATTTATGAATATATTGGTTTGCATAGAAGGCAACAAAAGGGCGTGGTTATTCTGAGAATTTTTTCAAATTGTAATTTAATATAATCAATAATAATTTAAAGTTAACGTTATTTTTATATTGCTTACGAGAGCAAAAATAAATTGTCATAAATCGGTCAATGTAGACAATTTGGTTCTCAGAATTAAGTTTACTAAACTCATGATGTGTTCCAAATTTAGATGAATTCTGCTCATCATTCTGATTGATAGATATGAGGCTAATAATATATGGGTTAAATCGTAATTTATATAGGTGATACCAAAAAGAGAGTGAATACTTGGTCGATTTCTCTTAAGTTTTATCAGGAAGTACGAAACAATACGAAGAACAAAACTTCGGAGCAGCCTGCGAATAGAGAGTTACAGGAGTAAATCTGAATTTCGGAAAATCTGTAAATTTGGCAACCGAAGAGGTGTGGCAATCCGGTTAATTTTCATTTCCAGGCCCTGCTTTAGTAAAGCCATAGGACGTGTCAAGTTTCACTGAATTTAGTGTAACTGAATAAAAGATATGAGTCTTAGAAAATATGAGTTAATTCGGTCATTTATATAGGAGGTACCAGAAGGGGCGTAACTAATCTGTTTTGGATTTTTGCCAGCTATCATAAAATAAAGCAATAAACAAAAGTATAGCCTTCGGACTAGGAGTTTCAATGAAAAAACAAAAAAAAAATGAATTTCGGAAAATCGGCCAATTTGTATGCCAGGTAGCAACCCATTTACAATTTCAGCTTCGATCTAGCAAAATATTAGACTGCGACAAATTTTGATATTGCTCAATCGACTTAAAAAGTGCCTGAAACACATTTGGTCAAAATATAGTTGGCAATTTGAATACCTCCTTCTAGGGGTTACGTTTTTTTCTCATATTATATGGCATATACCTATAAATTCGTTGCTTCGGATTATTTATATTCATCGGAAAGAAATTAGAATTTAGACATTTTTTATTCATCTGTAATACCGATATAAATAGCTTTCAAACTTTTTTAAAATGTTTTTTTTTTAAATGTTTTTTTTAATGTTTTTTTTTATAGCTTCCTTGGAGTTTTAAAAACAATTTCCTTCCCATTAACGTTTAGTTAATGATAATGCTTTTCTAATGCTGTTTACAAAATTTATATTCTGGTTGTCAGAAGTAGTTTAGAAAGCTTTTAAAAACTGTAAACGCAAAAAAATCAAAATTGTCACAGCTTTTAAAAAATTCCTACGTATTGGAAACATTTATAATAAAACATTTCAGAAAATTTCAACAGCTCTTCGCAACAGTGTAAGCTAAACTTAGCATGAATTTTAATTCATTTTTCCTTATCTTAAGTAACCCATTACACATATCCTTAAAAGCAATACTTAGCCATTATGCAGAGTTATTCACTTTTCGTTTTCAAGTAAAGTTGAAACACACATAAAGCTATGATTTCGATGAAACTTTTATTTCATTACAACACTTGGACCTTGCCATTATGTATGAAATACAATTCCATTTAAATGACTGCCTCTTTGGACCCTTTTGGGGTAGTTTTCGAAAACATACGACCCAAGGGCAACTCCAGAATATAATACGCACCAAACAGTTACTTTTTCCGGATGTAATGGCTTTTCCACAATCTCCGAATTCTTCCAATTCTCCGAGCTCCATATGCGATAATCTTGCTTTTTGGCATAACCACCGAGAGAGAAATGAGCATCATCGCTGAAAAAAATTTTGTTCAACTGAAAGCCCATGTTTGAATCACCATTTTCGTAATAAGTTTTAACTATTTTTGAGCGTTCTTCGGTTGTTAAACGATTCATATTCGTAAATGGCAACACTTTCACTAAATAAATAACACTTCAGATGACAGCTATTTAGCAGCTGAAAGCCTTGCCAGATCAGTGGATTTAAAACCACTAAATCGAATAGCCCAACATATAAACTTCAGAAAGAAATTGCTTTCCAATTTATAATACTTTTGTAAAGAAATTTACAAAGTTTCTATCCTGATGTATTCGTTCATGCATTAGAGCTCTTTTGGTTTTACAATAAATTTCTGTATTACTTTATTTCTTACTTCTTAAAAATTTGTGGACTATGAATTAGCCGAAATTGGTTAAAGCTTAAATTTATGGATTTGAAAGAAATGAGAAGTAATCGAAAAATTTTACAAAAGTAAAAGCTGCTCAAACTAATGTTCGGAATCGTCTTTGAATAGAAGGTCGCATCGAATATAAAACTAAAATGCGTGAAAGTTCGCAGAATGTGAGAAGTTCTCTCATGTCCCATTTTTAAAATGCAGTGGAATCTCTTTATTAGTTTCAATAAGAAAACAAATATGTCTGTACATTTAAAAGCGTTTTTAAAATTGCTGCGACAAAAACGACATATAAATGTATTTTTAGCTACAGATTTTCTTTGAGTAATTTATCTATATATATAAAAATCAATTGCTGTGCGTTAGTCTCGCTAAAGCTCGAGAACGGTTGGACCGATTTGGCTCATTTTGGTTTTAAATTATTGGTAGAGTATTCCGGAAGATTTAAAAGGTTTTATTTGAAGTGATAGATGGCGTTGGAGATTAGATTTTTGCAATTAATTTTTTTACCACATTAACATTTTGAAGGCAAAACAACGTTTGCCGGGTCAGCTAGTTAGAAATAATTGTTTGGCGTGAGAATATCTGTACCTTTTACTGTAATCTGAAAAGCTTTTATGGGTGTGATTCCAAGTCTCTAAAGGTTTCTAAAGCTTTCGCTAAATAGCGCTTTGGGGTGAGAAAGCAAAAACATGTGAAATTCTATAACAAGTAGGAAAGAAACTTTTAAAATGTATGCAATCTATGCTGGATTCTGAAGTTAGCAACTTTACTCAAAAAAAGAAAAAAACACGTAGTAAATTTGTGTTGAAACATACTCAATATAAGTATACCAAATCTGTTTAATGCTAGTAAATTTTACTTGAAACAAGTAGGTGAAGCTTTAATTGGCTAATTTTTGTTTTTTTTTCGATTTGAGTACGCGTGAAAATAGTACATACTTAAAATAAGTACACAAACTTCCTCGAATAATTTTCGTACACTCAAAAAAGGAAAAAAAACACGTAGTAAATGTGTGTTGAAACATACTCAATATACATACTCGTAAAGTAAATACAAAAAATCTGCTTAATGCTAGTAAATTTTACTTGAAACAAGTAAGCGAAGCTTTAATTGACTAATTTTTGATTTTTTTCAATTTGAGTACGCGTGAAAATAGTCCGTACTTAAAATAAGTACGCAAACTTCCTCGAATAATTTTCTGACTTAATTTGAAGGAGATTTTTGGCTCCAAATGGATATCCTTTTAATCAACTTGGGTTCGTTTTGATCTACATATGGCGCCCAATACCTCCTTAGTCGAAATAAGTAAGAAAATTATGCGAGATAGTTGGCATACTTATTTTAAGTACGGACATTTTTTCGATTAAAGAATTAAAGAAGTAGGAAAATTATACGAGAAAGTTTATGTACTTATTTTAAGTACGCACTATTTCCACGGGTACTCAAATCAAGTGAAATTTAGTCTACTTAAGTTGTACTTACTTGTTTCAAGTAAATTGTACTAGTATTGAGTGGATTTGCCAAGCTTAGTTTTGAATGTTTTCAATCCAAATTTAATAAGCCATTTTTCTTTTGAGTGTAGATAACAAATTTCCAACAATTTTGTGAAAACGCTAGTTTGAATTAGTTTGAATATGAAATCTACTGAAGACAGTGGTCACTTTTTCAAGGAACTTACCGAGACATCTGTTTTTCGATAACGAAAAGATTTTTCCTTTTTTATTTTTTAACTGACAGGTGGGGAGTATTCGGTCTGTTTTGGTTAAATCTGGCAAAGAAATGTCAACATTCTTATATTCTATACAGTTGAGAGATAATCGCTGACATTTAGGTGAAGGCCGCACGTGCTCTTTTTTCGATATTTTGTGAGAAAAACTTTCTATTATATGTTGTGAAAAAATATATGTTCATTAGAATTGTTTTACTAATTCATATATCGATTTTTGCCCGCACTTGAGTATAAATTCGTTATGCAAATAATAGACCTTGGTCTTCTGCTACTACCTGCCATTTTCGAAATTTTATAGTTTCGTGATTTTGCTATAACCTGGTTCTTTTTCTTAGAATCACAATCTCAAAATAATTTAGAACATTTAAAAAGGTGATTAAAACTTTACTGCTAGTAAAATAAAGTCATAAAATATAACAAAATTGAGGAAGAAAAACCTTCACAACTTTAATTAAATTCTAAAAAGTATTAGGTTTGTTTGGCTTTCTATCTCAATAAAAAATCTTCAGTTAACAAACAGTTTTTGACCCTGACCAGAGAACTATCACTCACCTAAAGATAACATTCGAATTCCTGTCTTTTTTTATTTTTTTTTTTTTTTTGATGTTTAAGAAAACATTCGATTGGCCCAACATCTGTGGGAATTAGTTAATATTCTTACGGCCTCAATACTCGTGATGTTTACCTCTACAGTTGGAATGTTTTTGGTCTGCCAAAAGTTCAAATAATCAAAATGCTAAAGACTCTAAGAAAAATTGTCACCAAATGTACTAGAAAAGAAAAAACATTGTACTAACACAATTTTACTGCCAACAGTTTTTCTTTTCTCACAACCATTACAATACATTTTGGCAATTATTCTATTTATTATATTTGTACGGTCACATTTCACACCGTCATGACTTGTAAGGTTAACGCGTAGATTAACATAAACCCAAAGAAAAATAACCTTGAACTTGCAAACTTTGCTAACATTCACACGCCTTACAAATAAAACTGAACTATATCATGCGAGAACATTCACCGAAAAAAAAACTAGTTCATTTATTTTATAGCCCACAAAAAGAAGAGAACATGAGAAGGCAAGAAATATGTCATCATCTACAGTGTGAGAGAAATAATCTAAACTTTCTCAGAAAGCTGAAGAAGAAAACACCGGAAAGTTAATCAAGTGAAATGAACATCTCTCTGAACAGAATTGGCTATAAATGAAAGTGTAATAGCTGAAGGTGAAAAATTGTTTCTTTCTCAACAAACACCGAAAAGAAAATTAGGTCTCTTCTAAGGAAAACTAGAAATATCAAAACTAATTTCATACGATGTTTATTTGCTTATCTTGCCTCTACCCAGAATTTTCAGTTTCAAATTTGGTGATAAATTTGCACAACTGTTGCGGTATCCCGTCACATAGCGTTGCCAAAAAAGCAAATGTTATTTTTATGTTTTTGTTTTTAATTTTCAATTTAATTAAATGAAATTAAATGGATTTCCTTTGTTCTCAATACTTTCGCAAGAAATCCCCACCCGCTGCACGTGTTGCCATGTCAGGTAAATGTTTTGCCGTCAATTGTGATGATATCGCACCACCATCGCAAGTATTGGCTGCTTGCCTGCCGGCATAAACAAATTTATACTGTACTCGTATGTTTGCCATTTGGCCGGAAACATTGGCCGACTAATACTAATGAAATTGAAAAATAAAAATCCGAAAAAATCGCATTCTAAATATAAATTTTAGTTGTTTGTTTCGATAACAATTCAAGCCCCCAATGAAATGTTTTTAATTTCTGCCACGGTGTTGATTGATGTGATCAAATCAATAAGTAGATTGTTAAGTTTACTGCAATGAGAAGACAAACAATATTAGTATGGTTTCTTGGCGGATTTTTTTTTTAATTTTCTAAAAACAATATAAATTTTCTATTTCCGTATTGATTGGTGTAAGAACAATCTCCATTTTCAGTAAATTTTTATGTGGCCACAGGAGGAAGTGACTTGAGTCGATTTTAGGACATAACCGAGTTTGTTTATTATTATTATTGCACTTACTTTAGTGCATATTTGCATCTAATCCTCATTCCAGAATTCGGTGTAGTTCACAAGTTATAGCAATTTCTCAAAACAGCGATTTTTGATAAAATGCGTAATATCTCTTAATATTTCTATATAGGTTAGATCATATTTTTTGTTATTATAGTTCATATCCTTAACACACATATTGTTACTTAAGTGGGATTTGAAATTTCGGTATATTTTCAAAGTTATATTACATTCCCAAAATAGCGATTTTTTCGAGAAACGTTTACCATATTAAAAAAATAACCAATTCCGTCATTAATTTCCCTTCCATAATGAAACTTGTATAAACAATGTATAAACAAATGCTGAAAAGCGTTTTTTTTTTTGCTACGGTACACTGATTTAGTAAACATTTATGTCATTTGCACGAAAAAAACACTTTAAGTGAAATTATAATTAAGTCGTATTTATTTATTATTATTGCCGTACTCGTTCTAAGGCTAATTTAGGTTCAATTCCCATTCCAAAATTAGATGTAGTCCACTAGTTATAGGAATTTTTCAAAACAGCGATTTTTGCAAATTTTCATAGTACCTCTAAACATTGCTATTGCTAGGGAAGATCATGTTTTTGTTATTATTGTTCATATCCTTAACACACATATTGTTACCTGATATTAATATAATATTAGTATTCCCTATGTTTCCAAAGTTGTAACATATTTCCATAATAGCGATTTTTTTTAAAAACGCCATTAATTTTACACTACAAGCACAGGTACATAAATTTATTTTATAAAATTTTAAAGGCATTTTTTGTCTACGAAACAATGATTTATATATCTTTACCAAATACTTATTTCTAAAAACAGTCCATTTTATATCTGTCGCTTGCAAGGAAAACTACGCTTTAAATGGTATTACGATGAAGTGGAGTTTTTTTTTTTTATTGTCGTACTTATTCTGCGGCATATTTATGTTCAATTCCCATTCCAAAATTGGATGTAGTTCACTAGTTATAGTAATTTTTCAAAACAGCGATTTTTAATAAAATGCGTAATATTTTAAAAAAATTACTATATAGGTAAGATCATGTTTTTTGTTATCACAATTCATGTCCTTAAAACACCTGTTGCTGACTAAGTGCGATTTCGATATTTAATGTATTTCGAAAGTTATAACAAATTTCCATAATAGCGATTTTTTTGAAAAACGAATTAAGTCGTTTTTCCCTGTTAGCACAGATATATAAGTCTAAAATTAGACTTCTGTGTTAATTAGTGTAAAAATAGTTTTAATATATTGCTGTGGTGACAGGGAAAAATTGCATAATTGGGTTTTAAGATATAGTTTAGTCTATTTATTATGATTGTTGCACATATTTTGGTGCATATTCGCATCTATTCCCCATTCCAAAATTCAATGTAGTTCAGTAGTAGCAGTAGTAGTTATTTTGGTACATATTCGCGTCTAATCTTTATTCCAAAATTCGATGTAGTTCAGAAATTATACCAATTTTTCAAAATAGCGATTTTTGAAAAATTGCGCATTGCCTCTAAATATTGATATACAGAACTATCCATTTAGTGGTTTCAAGGCTGTCAGCTGTTAAATACCTGTCATCTGAAATGTTATTTATGTAGTGAAAGATTTTCGATTTACGGATATGAATCGTTTAACAGCCAAAGAAGGCGTAAAAATAGTTAAAACTTGCCGCAAAAGTGGTGATGCAAACGTGGACACTTTTCGTGTTTTACCGGGTGAATATGGTCGCCATAATCAACCTACTGTGCAAGGAATTGATAAGATTATAAAGAAATTTGTTGTTATTATTCATGTCCTTAAGACCTACTTATGTTGTCGCCTGATTGCGATATCGAAAATTTTAACATGTTTCCACAGCAGTGAGTTTTTGGAAAAACACTCAAGATTTCGAAACGATAAATTCCACGTTAATTCCTTTTTCTTTATAGGCAAAAAAGTATAAACAATTTCTTATTAAATATTTGTGTATTAATAAAATTTTTTTCCTAACTTTTTTACTAATTCGAACATTTAAATTTTTTCCAATTTCAGGTATGTTGTGTAAAATAAATATTACAATTCCATGACCAGTTACTCTATTAACGGGTAAGTTTTGTAATCTAAAAAAATGGATGCGAACTAATGTGAATATGGGAACCTTTCCTATACTCTCTAAACTATTAGATGTGATAAAAATTTTTGCGACTATCGAAGAATTCTAAAGTTTTATATTTAGTAAAACATCAAATGTGATCATTAACATTTATGATAATGTCCTTTAGTACACGTTCACACGCTTTCAAATATGTTATTTTTACTTTATTCTTTGTTTTGCTTTTTTTATGATCTTTGAAAAATTTCAAAATGGCTTCATCATCATCTCCTCGAAATCCCTTCTTCTTGTTGCATCCCTATTCTCATTCCCTAAGGACCAATCAGCAGAGTTTCTGTCGTAGCATTTACTTGGCACTTAACAAGCAAAAGGCGTGATTATATACGAGTATTGCAAAATATCATCATATACAACTCCTTTTCGTGTGTAAACATCGTCCTCAGAAGTATTAGTTTTACTTCTCTCAGCACAAACATGTGACTTTATAATGTTTTTCCTCCTTTCTTAGAGCAATAAAACAAACATGAAATGTTTTGATACGATACTCACACCATTTCCCTCACATACCCTTTCAGTCCTTAAGATGCCAAAATCAAAAAAAGGGTTAGGTTCTGTTTGGAAAGCCAACATCTTCGGTTTCTGCTGCCAACCAACCACCGCCCCTTACGTGGGCTAAACTAACTAACCCTATAATTTACCTTTATTTGTATAATTTTTTTTCTGTATGTCCTTCCTTGCTTAATTTCGTCGTTTCTTGTAGACATATTTGTGTACGTGCGTGTGTGTTTGTATAGTCCTTATGTTATACAATTATCATAAATGTTAGTTATTATTACACATTCGCCTTTGATTTGATATTGCCTTCATGGGTGTAGGGTACAGTGAAACAAAAAGGACAACATGCAACATGAACAAACTTGTCCTGTTTTTCAGTTTTGCTTCATTTCTTGATTAGCCTGAGTGCCATTGAAATTTAATTTACAGCCTTTTTAGCTTCAAGTGTTTCTTAAGATGATGATACAGCCAACGAGTCACGCAACAAAACAGCCAGCCTGTTTTTACGTTTCAGATACTGAGCATCTCATTTGTGTCCTTTTGCTAGGACTTTTTGTATGATTTACAGTCGCAAAACATTATGCGTACCAGCTTAGATGTCTTGTATTATTCTAATTTTTCAAAATTATGAGTTTTTAATTTCTTAGGGTTTATTCTTTGTTGCTGTATTGTTTTGCTCACAATTTGAATTTCAAATTAGCTCATATGAAATTGTATTTGAAATTTGTACGTAAGAAAAGCGAGAGGTAGAGTTTAATACTTGAAATTGCCTGCACTTAAATTTTAGAAATGTCATGTTAAGTGTCGTTGTAGCTAAAAGTTATGTCAGTATTTCAGACCTAGCAATTTGCTACTGAAAAAACAAATTCTGCATTCCGAAGGAAAAAGAGGAATAGAAACAAAAAAATTTTAGAAATGTTACAAAATTCCGATATATTTGCACGAAACTTTTGATTGCTTGAAAATAAGAAAAATTACAACAAAAATAAGCAATTACATTATGCTTGTTTGAAACAGATTAATATTTTTCCATACAATTTAATTAAATCCAATCAATAACCTACAGATTATCTAATATAATGTGTTAAACAACAGCCATCGCTAACACCTAAACATCACATGGCTGTAGTTTCGTTGCATTCGGCTTCTCGATATAAGGGTCTGTGCGACGCACACAACCGTACAGAAAATAATTTTTATACGCATATACATAGAGCGCCATCTATATTACAGCTTTTGTCCTATATAGACAGACAAAAACTTACTAAAATTCCTTTTCTATCAGGTGAAGGCTACATGAACGTGAAACACAAAAACGGAAACTTATTGATTTGTAGAAATAAAAAAATATATGAGTATTTACACATACATAACTCGCGCGGCACCTATCGTCCATTAATTGTACTTCTTCAGAAACTACAGCATTCAAGTAGGCAACAACTTACTAAATTGTCAAGGCAATTAGATCAACATCACAGAAGCTCATACGGAACACACGGACACGAACATATTGATTTGTATAAAACAATGTCTATATGAGTTTTCATACGTATAAGATTAGGGCACCACCTAGCGTGTATTAATTTTAATTCTTCAGATACCGTCCTACAAAAGCTAACAATAACTTACTAAAAATTATTATAAACAGCATACGAACCTATGCGAAACACGCATACGCATAATCTTGCTGACTTTCATTTAATAGTATATATAGGTATGTATATGTATATATATATATGATTTCGTATACTTGGAACTTGTGCGCCATCTTTCATGCGTTCATGCTATCGCATACAGGTAAACAATAATTTACTAAAATAATAAGGCAATCAAATGAACGCTGTAGGAACCTATACGAAACACACAGCTTAAAAAAATGTGATGAATAAAGTATATATACGAGTTTTCATACGTATACAGCACGAGCGCCACCTATCGTGCATTAATTGTACTTCGTCAGAAACCATACCTTTTAAGAAGGCATTTAGTGTGCGAATTGTATGCAAGCCCACACGTAACACACAAACAGAATAAAGAGAGATTCTCATATAAAACACTCCAGTGGCATATATCTTAGCATAATTGTAGAAACCATAACCAACATTTGAACAAAAATTTTACAAAATTTCATTTTATCATTTTATGTGTATAAAAGTATTATTTATTTAAAGTGTTTAACATACGAACAAAATATTTCCGTGTTATATTTTGTTTTAATCAACTGCATTTGTATTTTACTGTAAAAGATCACATTCCAAATTATCTAGCAAATTATCAAAGTCATCAGTTTCATTAGTCCCAATATTTGTTACCGAATTTATTACAATTTAAGAAATAAGTTATGTATTGATCATAAATTTTCCAAAACTGATAAAAAAAATTTCTCACTACACTTTTTGTTAGAGAATCGATATTTTCAAATTGATTTCATTATCTCCCCCATACATAAAACAACACGTCAACTTGTACCATTTATAGGCAGCATAAAAAATCAAATCATACTAAAAACGCCTTCACATCTTCTAATCGATTGTTTCCTAAAAGCGTTGGCGTCATCGTCGTGTTGGCAGAGTTTACCTTGCACTACCCTCATATTAACTTCTATGTAAACTCGTCTTCAATCTCTAGAGTTTAGTTTTTGTATTTTCATATACGATTTAATATTGTATTGCCAAGAGAAAAAGGCGCGCAAAAACTCATACTAAAATGAAGAAAATGAATACGATGATGATGATGAAGGAAGGCAAAAAGGTGCAGCTGTTGTTCACCAAAAGAAAAATATGGTTCAAAACTAATTAGCAACAGGCGCAGAGAGATTATCAACCAGAATTTTAAGGTGCTGTGCACGACTACACTCTGATTTACTTTAGATCCATCCCTCCCATTGTTGTCAACGAGAAAACCTTTTTTTGTTTGTGGATTTCTGAGCCAGGCTATAGAAAAAGTGAAGCGAAGGACCCTAAATTAACTTAGACGTATTACAGATAACATAGCATTAAGACTGGGGGAGAAGAAATGCAATTATGAAAGGCAAAAAGGAAAATAAACGATTTCGATTGAAAACCGACGAATTTATGTAGAAAATGTTCGGAGGAGGTAGGAAAGTAAAATGATGAATAAAAGGAAATGGGAAAAGATTGAGCAAAAGGCAGGAAGAAATGGAAAATAGAATATATTAATAGCTAGTGAAATTAATTATTATTAATATATATAATATATTTTTATTGTTTTATATTTTTATGTTTTTGAAATTTTTGTATTTTTTTATAATTATATTTTTATATAATTGTGTTTTTCACATTTATAAATATGTATGTATTACATATTTATTGTTTCTTAAACATTTATACTTTTTATTTTATTTTATTATTTTATTTACTTATATATATGTTCATCTCAGGTGAATGCCTGACCAAATGGTGAACTGTATAGGTTTCTGCCTCTATGAAAGTAACTCTTGAATTCCACGTAAATTTGAAACGAGACTTATATTCTGTCAAAAAGAAAGTACCGAGAATTGATAATTTAGAAAGCCCACTTAAAAGGATAGTTAATGTATATATGCCACTGAGTTGCCACAACCATTCTCTAGACTGACGCGAAGTTAGATTTTATCAAATCAACTCAAGTGCATTTTACAATTTTTTTAATGGATGAAGAACTAGCTCACATTCTATATTGCAAATGGATTTCTGTGTGCCGAACCGTCCGAATATGTTACAAAACACTTACGGTGAATCAACTTCATTAAAAGCGATTGATGTGGTGACATATTTACCTCACTCTGCCAGCGAACATCAACGTCTTCAACTGAAATTAGCATCTAGATAAAGTGATGAAAATGGTGACTGAATTGCATCATTTAAGTTTAAAAGAGAGAGAGATGGTTGCTGGACCCTCTGCTTTCCACAAATGTATTTGTACTATATTTTACACGATTGTTTAGCTGTGAAACCCATCACCATCCAACTAGTTCCGAAAAATCTAGATTTTCTTCTAAAACATAATCTCGTGAATGTTGCTGAAGACATACTAGAATTAGTCAATTCGGGCCTCACATCCGTAAAACACATTAAAACTGATGATGAAACATGGTTTTACGAATTTGACATGTAAATCCTCCAACTATCTTCGGAACGGCGACTTCCAAACTGACCAGGAAACGAAAAAATCACAACAAAATCGATTAAAAGTCAAGAAAATGTTGAGTGTTTCCTTTAATTGTCGCGATGTTGTGCACTTAGAATTGTTACCAGAAGGTCAAGCGGTAAATAAAGAATATTATCTGGGTTTTCTCCGTTGTTTGAGAGAGCAAATTCATCGAAAAACGCCAAATTTGTGGAAAGTTAATTTATGGATTTTGTACCACGATATAGCACCGTCTCACGAGATTGTCATTATAAACGAATTTGTGGCCTAAAACCCAATAAGTAACCACCGTATTCATCTATATAATATAACTCCTGCTAATTTCTTCCCCTTTCCAAAACTCAAATTATCATAGAAGACATAGAATAGATTTCAACTTGGCAGTTCTCGCCAAGTTGAAGACGGTAAATCTATTTCAAAAACTTTTTAATAATTGATAAGTGTATTATTTCGGATGAGGTCTGCATTGAAGGCGATATAATAAATTTGAATGAATAACAATTCCCGGCAATTCTTTGTGTCTTAGAATGTATCCAATCTAATAGGCGAATAGCACAAAATCTTATTCCGTAGACTGCTTGCCAATTATAACGCCTACAAGAGGCTCTCCACATTATACACAATCATATGGTGTAGTAAACAGAAATATATTATTTTTGCATGACATTCAAGGCTTTATTTAGAATAGTCAGAATGTTCCTATTTAGGTCAAATATACACCATTATGTTCGATAACTTGTTTCCGTTTGGAAAGCAACTCGTTATGTCTCTCTCACTCCCTCATCCCTCTCTTTCTCTCTCTCTCACTCCCCCATCCCTCTCTTTCTCTCTCTCTCTCATCCCTCTCTCTTTCTCCTTTTTCTCTCCCTCTCTCTCTCCCTCTCTCTCTCCCATATAAAACGCTCGTCCCTATTGCCAAAAAACTGGGACAGTCTATTTTCACAAACTTGCCTTGAGACAAATCTTTCAGCAACAGAATCACTCGCTATATAAACGAACAGATATTAATCCGTTGTTGTCAAATCCGGACTGTGACGTGGATGCATAGGAACCTCCCAACCAAGCTCCCAGTTCAATTATTTACACTACAGGTTTGCATTAAGAACTTCGCCCTAGTGGAGCAGCTCACAATAGATGATGACATCAGGCACTTAGCAAAACCTACCTGTCCGTCAATCCTGGCTTGGACTCCGTTTGCGTTTTCACTTGACGTTATCGTACAGGAGCCACTTTTTATCACCAGTTACCATCCGCTTCAGAACTTGGTCGATTTTGTTGCAAATCAGCAGCGATTCGCAGATAGAAATTCGGCCCATGAGTTTTTTTTTTTTTGTGTCCGACCTTATTCAAGTTATTTCAAATGATTTGTAAGCAATGTTTAGCCGAAACAATGCTTAAATGATGATTTTTATTATTTTCTCTATACTTTCTACAATCGGCCTTCCGGAACGTTGTGCACCTTTGGCATGTAAATTACCGGAGAGAAATCGACGAAACCAAAATTGCGTATGATTGGTTGTTACAGTATCAAAAAAAAAAACACAAACTCTATTCACATTTCCAGTTGTCTGGCTTTCGCATTTACCGAAAAAAAACTGCAAAATTCTGAAGCAATACTTAGTCAAGTAATCACAAAACTGTCTGATTACTAAATTTTTGATTACTAAATTTGATTACTAAATTTTTGTATTGCTAAATTTTTTGATTATTACATTTTATCTTTTCAACGTGAGATACAAATTCTTTTGGAAAACTAATGCGTTTATTTTTACCATACCTTATACCGACCATAGCGCGATCGTCATTCACATAATCGCGGGTTCAATTCCCATTACGATCACATAGCGTTATATGAGCATGAGCGGCTATCACTTAGATTTTCTGACGATCACTTCCATTAGTTGAGTAATCGACAAGGTTCAGTAAATGCTTCCCAAGCTGTGACGTTCGAAATCGTCTGTATATCGAAATCGAAATCGATGAGTATAAGAACACCTTCTATATTTCCATACTTCATATATAGGATGCAAGGGAATTTTTTTTTTTTGCCTTATATTACGTTTGTATATTTTTGAATTTTTATGTTGTAAAATTTTTATGTAATATTTTTGTATTATTAAATTTGGTCCTGCACAATTTTATCAAGGGAGTATTTATGTTAATTTTATCAAGCATAATTGGACATAACCTGATATCAGGTGTCCCTGTTTCAACAATCATATTAAATTCTGTAATTCTCCTTACAGAAATTCCCTTTCAAAGAATCGAATGAACATTACAGGAACCTATACAGAATATACATATGGAATCGGGAAGGTATACTACATTGTTTTGCCGCCATTTGGGTAAACATTAGTCTTGACAGGAGCTGGGTCTTCAAAGAACAACTTTGGCCTCAATTTTGCACAAGGATTTGCATTTGTTTCCATTCAAGATTCAGTTGACACAAGAGCTTCTTCCACAAGACAATTTACGCCACCATACATAGGGCAATAGGATGTTACAGCTCGTCCATGACAACCCCGATTTTTATAAAAAAAAAATCACAATGAGTGACGAGGCAAATTTTCATTTGAATGGATATGTGAATAAACAGAATAGTCGGTTCTGGCCAACAAGTTATTTCATGAAATGGTGATGTTGATTGGCCTCCACGGTCACCTGATTTGACTGCTCCGGACTTTTTTTTTGTGGGGATGGCTGAAAGGCAAGGTTAATGCAAACAAACCAGAAAAGCTTGAGCAACTCAAACAAATTATTCGTAATGAAATTAATGAAATACCGCGTGAAATGTGTGAGAATGTAATGAAAGATGTGCTCAAAAGGGCTCGCGTTTGTGAGGCTAACAGAGGTGCACATTTATCTGATATTGCATTTCATACATTATCGACGGCATTAGGTAAAACATTTATCAATATATGATCCATTCTCTTTCATTTAATCAAAAATTATTAACGAAGAAAGTAGTATACCTTCTCGACGGACACCCTGCACCATAAACTGATACCTGCATATTTTTAAAACTACCATTATTAGTGAACATCCTTGCAAAAAATTACATGCCATATAAAATAATATCATCTACAAAAATCTTTCCAACAATCCGCATAAGTTATTCCATAGTCATGAACTATAAATTTTTCCACAACTACTCATATATTTGGATATCAAAGCACTATATTGTTCAGTATTCAAAACATAAACTTCGAAACACGATATTGAATAGATATTGAAGGTGTGAAGGCAAGCATAACATATGGTTAGTAAAGCTTGTTACTTTTTGCGCTAAATTCTATATAAAATATGCAAGAATTTGAATTTTGCCAAAAACAAAAAAAAAACTCGTCCCCTAAACTAATTTTTATTCGATGTCTATTGAAAGTATTTGAATATGATTTGAAAACAACCAACAAAACATCAGAATTTCTGCATGAAAAATTTTTTTTTTTTTTTTTTTTTTTGTTTTTTGCTGATAGCATTCACGTTCATAAGACCGTTTATCGAATGTCGATGAATAGGATGATGGGATAAAAGATGTCTGTGGATTTGCGTTTTTGTGCGGTGGAGTGGCTGTGGGGATGGTTAAGCTATCATGATACTCATATGTATTTTGCTTGTATCGGTTTTTCAGATAATACTCAAGAACGTGTTGTAATTTTTAATATAATTTTCGTCAATTGCTTCTTATCATTTTGGGGGCAAGACAGCATTCAATTCATACTCATCATTACACGCAATAAAGAGGCGTTAACCATATACGCAATTGTTAAAAAAATAACAAAGAAAAAAAATACCAACAGAACCATCATAATTTTTTGTGGAATTTATACGATTTTCTATAGGTTTTCTTTTTTGGCAGCATGCAAACTGTAACTTACGTCGTATTATTATGTGGGAGGGTGTTTACACAAAAAGTATATTTCATATTTTTCATATGAATGCTCCTTTTGTTGGCCATTTGGTAAGAATTAGATAGAAAAAAATTGTAGAAATTTATCATGGTAGGCGGTTACTTGATTATCGTCTCTATTTTGATAATGATTCCTTTCGATTTCAACAAATGGCACGTGTTTGGATAATTTGGATAGGATTCCTCGTTAATGTGAAGAGAAAAAAAACCGTACAAAATTATCGTTTCTACGGACAAATGTTTAAAAAAAACCCAAAAAAAAAACAGGTGGCTGTATAGTCAACCGAGTTCATAAAGCATCGTGTCACGGTCAATGAGATACACTCATTGATAAACATTCTTATATAGATTGCATTTTAATTAAAACTATTTCACAAACCATTGCTGATATGTTAGCAACAATTTACGAAAATTTCATAATATTCGGATATATGATATAGGAGTCCGTACAGAACAAACAGACATCACGCATTTTAATATTTATGAAGTACTAACTATAGTACATGATTCGTATTATATCATTAATATGAACATGTACACTTTTGTTGTACACTAATAATTAACATAACATTAAGACTTTAGTAACTACTTTTGAAACTATTAAAAAACTATTATCCCGTGCTCTTGAATCCAGCTGAAGAAGATGATATGTTTCTCCCTATTTTGAACTCCTCAGAGGTCCATTTCTTTTGGCAAATTTTAATTTATTTTTCCGTACCCTGGAATCCAGCTGAAGAAGATGATATGTTTCTCCTTATTTTGAACTCCTCAGAGGTCCATTTCTTTTGATAAGTTGAAACTTATTTTCCCGTACTCTTAAATACAATTGAAGAAGATGATATGTTTCTTCGATTTAGCATTGTTACCAATGAAATGCATTTTAGTTAAAGAATCATAAAAGTTTTTAGAATGTTGCTTTTTAGGAAGTTTCTGGTTACACTTGCCTAAGACTATTTGCTGGTGAAGCAGTCGACAATAATGTTGATCGGGCATTATCAAAATATATGCCAGTTCCTCGAAATATCCGGTTAAATCCAAATTCTATTTTATACTCCCAAGAACTCTATAAGGTTTATCCCCAACTTAAACTAAAGTTTCCAATACTCGGCGACCAAGAGCGATATAGATTTTTGTTTTAGTGTTGTGTCCAATAGTCAAGGAACCATAACACTCATCAATCATAGATGCGATTTTTAAAGTTTACTTCATGAAATATTGCTTATTAGGAGGCTTTTTGTTACATTTATCTAAGACTATCAGTTGGTGAAGCAGTTGGCAAGAACTTTGATCAGGTTTTACCGAAAAAACAAAAATATGTTACTCCTTCGAAATATCTGGTTAAATCCAAATTCTATTTGGAACTCCTTAGAACTCCATGAGATTTGTGCGCAACAATACTTGGCGAGCCAGCTGAAGAGGGTGACATACATTTTTGTTTTGGCGTTGTGCCCAATGGTGTGCATTTTATACAAGAAGTCTTCCCAACCCAAACATAAAGTGTTGCAAAGTGCTACTCCTCTCTTTCTCCCAATACAAACTCTATAAATGAACTTCTACCTTTCCTGTCATAAATTACATTTTCCCTTACACTTTGCAACTTTGACCCAAATTCTTAGTGATTGTTTTTTGCTTCCTTCATACCTCAAGTTCCAACCTGTCTTCCTGCTGACACGCATTTTCTTTTCACCCCTCTTTAGGTCGATTAGACGAATTCACAGGAAATATATTGCGTTTTTATAAATTAACCTATTTTTTTATTGTTTTACTGCTGCTACGCTTTGTTATTTTTATGTTATTGTTTTGTATAACAATTATCTATTTTTTGTTGTGTATTAAAACTTAGTATAGAACAAGAGTTGATATTTTTTTCCCGTCTGGAATAACTGCTCAGGCGAGTGACTTCTGATAAGACTGTGAAGTTATGGAGAAATCACTTTGTTTGTTTTCGAAAGAGGAAGGAAATGTAATTTATGTTCTTTTGTTTTTCTATTTTTCACAATCGATTACTACTCATATATTGAGGAGAACGTACGATAACATTAAAATACGAATTTGTTAAATTGTACTCGTATTTATTGATTTTCCGTTTTGGTGGATGGTCAAACTAACCCTTTCTTTCGTTGGCAGGTTACAAGGATATGACTTGTCGCTTTGAAATGTGGGAAATAGCTGTAGTGAAACTGATGATGTTTAATGTTTTCAGTTTTTATTTTCACAGGCATTATAGAAATTTGGGATTTTATCACACCTCTTAAATACCTGCAAAGGTCTTATGAAATATTTGTATGAAACCTGAGAATTTGGAATTTGCTTGTACCTTTTGACCTTGATAGAGTTGAAAAGTTTTAAGCCTCTCAGTCTTTTTGGTGCACTCTGCTTCCATTAATTATGAGAATTTACCCACGAATATCGTTTCCGTATTCAACATCTTCCCAACCGGATAAATTATTTTACTAATTTCTATATAATAACAAATGTCAAACGGTCATTAGTCTATTGCCTAATTAGTCTTCTGTCCAAAATTCATTTTTCATAGAGACTCAAAATGGCATATGGTCAGTTCGAAAACTAGTTTTAATAATTAGTGATGAGTTAATAATGTCATTACAATGAAGCATATATGGAAAAAAAATTCAGTGCGTGTTCATGACATACTGAGTGGGCAGTTTAGAGAATAAATGATTAGTTAATGCATCTTACAAGACAACACGAAAAATTTCGAAAAATATATAAATATATGTAAATTAAAATAAATGTAAAAGCACAATGGCAATTTTTTTTTTTCACATGCAACCGCTGGTTTTCTTATTTTTTTTATAAAATAATTCATATTTCTTGACTATAATTGACAAGCCAGCAAGCTGAGAGAAATATTAATTTGATTTTGTATGTTTCTTCTTATAGACTCTTACAGGTGTCTTCCAATTTTGATGAATCTTTGACAAATTGCTGCAATTACAATTTGTTTTACGTTTATTGAAATAATTTTGTATGTGGCTATGTGTTGTGTATAGACTTCTCATTCGTTTATTCGTTTACTTTAAAACGTTGTAAAACTTTTGTTTACACGTCTGTGATGGTTTGTGAAATAGTACAGTTAACTGACTAGCAGTTAACTGTCAAACAGCAGAGTTAACTGACGACAGGAACATGATTTCTGACACGTTATTTTGACAAACGTTTTACACAGATAACACACAAATCATTATAAATCTGTCTATGTGTGCTATATAGGCTTCCTTTACCTAATTATTCATGTGCTTTGAAACTTTGTGAAGCTTTTGTTTACATACCTTGCGAAAGTTTGCAAAATGGTACAGATATCTGATGATAGGGGACGCGCTAAGTATTTCGACAAATTTACCTAAAGCCTTTAAAAAGAGACAAATGATGTTTCATCACATACAATTTCATAAATACTCAGCGAGCAGACACTACTTTATGTGAAAGAACAATTTTTTGTTGCCTACGCAGTCCATGAGTTCAGCAGTAAAACCTTTTTATCTACATATCAGCGATTATATCTAAAGAAATGCAGTTAGTGTTCATAAGACGCAGCGCTAAATTTACATACGAGTATGTTACAATCATTATATGTTTATTTCCTTGTTATGCATAATTTCCCCTAGAGAGCATTCGTTTGTTTTGAAACCTTGGTTTATATATGTCTTTACATAGTTTGTAAAATAGTACAGTTAACTGATGATAGAAGGCGCTTTAGTTTTTTCAGCAAATGTTACTTAAAGCTTTTATAAAAGAAAGTAAATGAAAACAAAAACTCATCAAGAAGAGACTATCAATATAAACCTGTTTATATTAACGATTACTTCTAAAGCAATGCATTTAATGTAAATGGTGGCGCATAAGTAACGTTAAGGGCTACTATATTGAATTCGTTCTTGTGCATCATTTGGTTTTAACCCGTGAACCAATTGCATCTTATATGGGAAAAGATGTAACATCTGTAAAATTCTTTGCAAAGACGGCCTAGACTTCTCTAACCGCTGTGGAAGTTTCGCAGTTTTTCTCAATACTTGCTTGCACTCGAGCAATGGCCACTTCATTTCGAACTGCACGAGGTCTTCCAGCACCCGGAAGATCACAGACAGCCCCCTGTTGCCTAAAACGCTGAACCAATCGGTAAATTGTTGGAGAGCTAGGAGCATTTCGAACATGAAAGAAATTTCGATATGATCTGAATAATCGAATGCTGACTCTCGAAGTAAAATTGAATAACTTTGGTTCTTTGTTCTGTGCTGAGCCTTTGCATCATAAATTTCCCAAGTATTATTTAGTTAACTGTGTAAAAAGACGAAAAAAAAGACTTAAACAAAAAATGTATTCACTGATCGAATCTTAACGTTGCTTATGCGCCACCCTATATATTTAGTACAGCTTCATTTTGTGTCAAAATCATTATATATTTATCTGTGTATTATATATAAATTATCCTACCATTCATTCGTTAGATCTGAATTTTTGTAAAATGATTGGTTGTTGGTTTGTGATGGTTTCTCAGATAGTACGTCTAAAGCATGATAGGCTGCGCTCGATTTATTTTGAAAAGTATGATATAAAACATATAAAAACAGATGACTGAAGTCTCGCCTTAAAAATTTTCATAATTATTTATCAGTCAAAATATGGTGAACGCTTAAACAGCTGGGAACACTAACTTGTTTGTTCTTTTATTAATGACAAGGTATTTTGCTATATCAAAAAAAAAAATCATATTTAAATTTTTAACTACATTTTCAAACTATCTCTAACAATTTCCAACACATGCTAACAACAATTAATTGCGCATAGTTGACAAACACACCCTTATTAGAAAGCACCTTAGCTTCCGTTTACTATCCTCATTCTTCCCTCAATTACTATTCCACACACAATAAAACCATGAAAAATTCTAACCTATTTTGAAACGGTTGAATAACCACATTTAGTATTTCCCAAATATTTTGTGATAACCATGAACTATGAAAATGCCGGACCTCATGTAATGCTGTCATAGTTATTTATTAAATTTATGAAATATTAAACCCAAATAGTTATGTCAAATTATTGCTTTTGGAGCAACTAAAATCTGCAATTATAATTCATATTAATATGTAATGGTATTTTAATAATATTTGCGGCTTTTTAAGGCATGAGAAGTTGTTCATGCCACAAAAAATTAACATGTGTTCTTTGAAATTATGGAGGAGTGATGGGAACGGTGGCGAAATAGTATATATTTTCCCGCTGTTATATATTATATATTGAAAAAAAAAAACATATGTTGCATTAATAAATAACAACTCCGTCCGATTGTAGATGCAACATAAGGGGACAAATTGCAACAAGAATTTATTAACATTCAGATACCATTTGGGAAATAAAGAATTATTTATAACCGGGAGATTTATATGTTATATTAGCGATTATTTATTTATTATGGTGACGAAATTGTTCAACTACTGCGAGTTCAACCTATCAGGAGCCAATAAAGCCTCCCCTAAGAATACAGTTCAAAGTTCAAAAATCTCACAATTTATATATAAAAACTTCAATTTGTTAACAATGAATGTCAAGCAAACATTGTACTTAAAAGGTAAATTTATCTATGCAGACACAGAGGACTTCCACAAGGACTCCAATAGCATTGATTCGGTTTCTATGGATTTTTCGCATGTTATTGTCTACATATCGCCGATAATTTCTGTAATAAAGCAATTGGTTTAAGTGCCTGTTCGTACGTTGCTTGCTATCTTCTATAATCTTCAGCCGATTACTTTGAAACTTTACCAAGGTATTATATATACATCTTCAATGGCTTCTGAAATCGTACAACAAATTTTAAATCCTTTAAAAACTATTATTATTATTATTAAAATTGCATTTTTATATAGAAAAAAAAACAGCGAGGATAATACTTATGCAAACTGTCGTTTCTTTAGCTATTTTTACCTCAACTTTTGTCCAACAAAACAAGAGTGCAGACAAGGGACAAAAATTACGATATCTTGTCAAGCTGACGAATGATTAACAATAAATCTTGAGATAACCTTCGCTGGTGTATGCATTTGAATGAAATTTATACGGTTTTACGTTTTTTGCATAACAAACACAATTTATTATCTATAGATGGCGCGCAGACAGCATATATGAAACATTAATTTATCTTCGTCTTTATGTTCCTTAAAGATTCGTATACCATTCACTCGATTTCAATGAGAGTTCGCTACGTTATTATTCGAACGAAGTTGATAATTTCTAAAATAAAACAATAGATTTTTGATATTCAGTACAAATGTTATATATATGATAAAAATCAGAGAGTTTGTTAGCGTGTTGCTAATAAAAGTTTATAACGCTAACCCGATTGTTTTGAAACTTTGTCAAACTGTTGTGTACATATCTAATTGTAAATCCTTGAAAAATCAACTTATCTCTTTAAATCATCGTTTTTTAACCATTTTAACACACTATTTATCCATTAAAAGTCAAAACTGTATACCAACATGCTATGCTGACAGATGATTAACGACACATTGTGCGTGAGCGTTCATTGAACTATAAACATGACATGACATGACATGAATGACATTTAAATGATTTTTACGATGAATGGTAACAACTACAATTTGTTAACTGTAGGTGGCACGCGAGCAGCATACATGAAAGGTAAATGTATCTTCTTCTGTATGTTCCGTAAAGCCTAATATAATATTCAGCCAATTTCAAAGAATCTTTGTCAAGTTGTTGTTTACATGAAGTCAACAGTTTCTAAAATAAAACATTCAGTTACAGTATTTAGTAAGCGAGTTTTATGCATATTAAAATCCGTGTCTGTTCGTTTGTTGTTCATCCGGTTGCTTTTAAACTTCGGCAATCTGTTCTATGTACACATATCTCCAAAGGTTTCTGATGTAGAATTTCTTTAAACATACTTTTCTTAGGCTTTTATAATTCAACTTTAAGAATTAGTTTCTGAAATAGTAGCTCTTTAAAGTCCTTTTTCCTTATTCATTTTTAAACGAATTTTAAAACACTAAAGATCAATAATTATGCACTAACATGCTAAGCTGACACATGATTGGCGTTATATTTTTCGACATTGATCTGTAAACTTGTATGATATTTAAACGGTTTCTACGATTTCTGCATAAAAACTGCAATCTATTAACTATAGGTGGCTCGCGAGTAGTAGAGTGAATATACTATATGTATATCTCCGTCTGCATGTTCCGTGATGATTCGTATACATTTCATCCGATATTAAGAAATCTACGGAAGTTATTGTTTATTAGAAGCCGTAGAATTTATAGGGTTCATCTGATTATTTTTAAACTTTTTCAATCTGTTGTACACATATGTACCTCAAAAGGTTTATGATATAAAATTTGTTTAAATACACTTTTTTAGCCATTTATAATCAAATTTGCATGTTTTAAAGGAAAAAAAAAATTATTTCAGAATTAGTAGCTCTTTAAACTCTATTTTCGTTTTCAATTTCTAAACGACCTTTGGTGGATTAAAGGAAAACCAGCAATCATTTTCAAAGATATTTGTCCACCAACTTAAGCAATAAATAAAAGTTTTTCAATGCTATTTATCATCGTTCGTCTACAAACTTAAATAATAATTAACAATTTCTACCATAAAGTGTAATGATTAATAAAGATTATCACATTTGAAAGTATTCCCATAACACATGTCAAAAGACATTTACAGCATTTAAAATGACAGCTGATATGTCAAGATTAATAAAGTGTCAAAAGCATGTAAATGCCTTTCTAACCATAAACTAGTTCTAGTTAGCTTAACATAAAACATTGCTCTCGTAATATTAGAAACGCACTGTTGTTAACATATCCGGTAATGTTTTCTTGAACATTAACGTAGCTTAAGTGTAAATTCCTAGTTTATACACTCGACGTTTAACCTTTCCCATGATTTCGGAAATGTTTGTTTTTTCCCCTCTGTCTTATCATCAGGACTACTTGACCCTTTTCCAAATGTTTTAGTAGTAAAGTACTGAAAAACTAATGACTACATATGTTTACCTTAAAGAAAATTGTCAAGGAAAACCAGTTGCGTTCTTGTTTTGCGATGGAAATTACAGAAATTTGAAAAACAGGACCATGTTTACATTTGACCAATGTGACAAAGTTTATCCAACAGCCATATTGTCGTCTAACTACAAAACACCAATCGTCTTCCTCAATTCCCACCCTCCATGGTATGGAGAGAAAAAAGGGTTCAACGCCTAGATTTTTTTTTTTAGTTAATCAATTATTCTTATCGTTAAGATAAGCCTTGAAAACAAAAAAAAAAAGAGCTGTCGTCTAAAGGTGTAAAAGGAAAATCAAAGATAAGGAAAACAAACATTGCATACTTAATTAGCTGTGGAAACCATTATCCCGTCGATCAGCGTGTAGTGGAAAATGTGAAAAATTGCTTAGGGAATTGTCATCATTAACGATTGATCAAATGAGTTAAGGATGACGGTTTTAGGATGAACAGAAAACAGATCAAAAGGAGAATTTTGGTTGCTCAATGACACATGTAAATGTGTGATTTTTAAAACCAAACAGATTTTACACCTCATTTACCATTGAATTTCGTTTGAATTTGAAATTTGTCGGATATTTTTGGTGGAAATTGTTAGGAAAATGTTAATGGATGCAGATTAGACAAGAAATACCTTTTTGTTTAAACCCTAAAATGTTGAGATTTTGAAGGAAATAACAATCATTATTTATTGAAAAACAGAAAAAGATCGTGTTAAATTAAAGAAATTAAGAAAAGAGGTATTATTTGAGACGTTTCCCCAAGAAAAACGAGTAACATTTCTTTAGAAACGAAATTTTTGAAATCAACATTTCGAATTCGTTTGCTTTAATCATTCACAGGCTGGTTTAAGCTATTTAAGTTTTTCCCGTGTAAGAAATACCATCGCCACCTACCGTGTAGTATTTGTATCAATACGAACAGCATGCAACACACAGATAATACGTGAAAAACAACACCAAATATTTAGCGTTATGGAATAGACGGTACAAGGTCTCATAAAGCATCACAGATAAATAGATTTTTGGTTTACATAAATGAAATATCGTTATTGATATTAACATTAAAATTATTTTTGCGCCACCTTTTGTACACTAATTGTACTATACTCAAAGCTCAAAGCTGTTTCTCCACACTTACACTTCAGCTTGATGAAGTTTTTCGCAAAGTAAATTTTTAAAAATGGATTTGAAAACTGGAAAACAGTTTATTTCCAATCTCGGTTATCAAAAATTCTAGATTGGACCGTTCTCTTCAGATTTTTCCTTTCAAATGACTGATATCTGCAGTTAATATGTTGTGACAATGCCAATAGTTTGAGCATTGAGTATGATGCATTAGGTAAATTATTATCAAACGCATATTTTTGTGCCGGCAATTCCGATAGTTCGTTAGAAATTCAATTATATTTTGAACTCATTACGAGTCGCCCTAATTTTGAATAGACAATGGTGTCAGATTTTCGATGCGTTATTGGGGTACCTATTTTTGTTCCAATTTAGGAGATACCTGCATAAAACTTTTCAGAAATTTTACTGAATTAGGGGTTTTGTCGGCCCTCAAAACGTTTAATTTTTGTAAAATGTTGAAAAAGTTGTTGCGAGAACAACACAGGAGAACTGAAGATAACTTTGAAATTCGCAAATGTTTCTTTCAATGTTTGGGAAACATTGTGAGGAGCCTTAATTTCGATATTAAATTAAAAAATTAAAACAACCTATGGTTTCGGGATTATAAAAGTGTTTTTAAGCTACACATGTTGGTCTTAGTTGATGAGATAATGCAATAAGAGTTTTTATACATCTTAAATTTTCGCTTTTATAGTCCCTGAAAAAAGTTATGATGTATTCCTAGAAGTAAAACTAATCCGTGAAATGAAAAAGTTTTTGCGTAGAAAAATTTGTAATTTAAATTTTAGTCTTTACATTAGAATGACTGAATAAATGGATCTGAAATATAATCCCATATCGCTATTTTATAAATTTTATTGTAGTATATCTCGAAGACTGCAAAAGATACAACAAATTTTTTAATTGCTAGAGGTTTAGTAAAAAGTCCAGCTTATATAACGATTTCATTATTTAAATTGTTTAGAGGACATTCTAAAGTGTTATAATTAGATGTAAATTATTATCTCAAAAACTATCATGCGCCTCCTATAGCACATTATTGGTATTATCGTTATCATTATATGTATTATATTAAAAGTTCTCTTTTCAATTCTACTCTGTATGTAGATTTCGTATGTAGCACACATGTATCCCATTTTTTAACAATTAGCTGTGTGTGCCCGCTTTTATTTCTTTATTTCCTTTTAATTGAAATTTAGTTTCTTTGTTCACAAGCCGTCAAACCTGTTGGACACATAATCCTTTCTAGTTTCAGTAACATAAAACAAAAACAAAGCCTTAAATCTAACAATAAAACCCGAAAAGCGTATCATTTCTTACCAGGAACTTCCAAACTTCCCCAAGCAAAGTTTTATTTCGCAGAAACTCTTTTTCCAAAACAAAACTCCCCTTTTCATCTACCAGACAGAATGTTTTTTAACGATCTTTTAACATCTCATAATACAGCAATTTTCACGTGTTCTTTTTTTTTTCAATTTTTAGCCCGTTTTCTCATATATGCTTGTCCATCGAACAAATTTGTTTAATAATGGTCAGTCAGCGTCTTCTTTTACGGTGCTCCTTAAGGGTTGAACTTAAGGAGAAGTAGTAACCATTATCCTCCCATCTTTTCTTGTCTTTCTGATTGAGTCTGTGTGTTTATAAGGAAAAGGAGTGAGTTGTTCCGGTATTTAAAAGACTTGAGGGCATTTGAAATTGATATTACAGTTATTAGGCTTATTGCACAATTCTTTTATTTCGGTTTTTTCTTTTTTTGTTTCTAAAAAAACAAGTTTACATTATCTTTACTGCTCTATTATATATCAATTTGTTATGGTTTTTTTGTGAAATGTCTCCCGTTCTTTTTTAAGGATGAAGGGTGCCATTTTCAACTAAATTCGGAAGTTTTTAAAATTAGTTACAGTTTAGGTGCGGAAGGAATCCTGTTTTTCTGTAAGTTTTAAAATGTGAAAAAGTGTTAATTATGATTTGGGATTTGGGACTACAATTATGATTTACTCAATGATTGACATGTTTCCCTCTAGTTTTGTAAATACGGGAAAGTGTTAATTACTTGAAATGCCTAACACCATGTTGACGGAATACTACAGGATTATAATGATGGTAGACAGCATTTACGATCTCCTTAAGGGTTAACACTCTAGATAAATAATAAATAAGGACAACAATAAAGCATGAAATTTTCAGACTATAACAAATTTTGTCGACTTAAAATATATATTATATTAAAAAGCTGGTTACTAAATTAAAATATAATCAAAGTTTTCTGTAAATTATCAGTGAATTCTGTGCATGAATATCAACACCTAATTGTTATTTTGTAACATAAAGTTTTCTGGCCCTGAAACTTTCTGCTCACTTTATATTAAAACGATTCCAGCGAATAATTGCCAACCACACGAATCCAATTTTGGACACAGACATTATTAAATATTTGGTAGAAGTTTCAGCCAGAAAGTGCAAAATTTTAGATTAAAATTAATAGGGTTTAAAACAAAATTTATGAATTGTTTCCCTCAACTCAGAATTAAATGGAAATTCCATCATGTGTTGGGCAGTATTGCTATCTTAATTCGAATAGAGAAGGTTGTTGTTGAAGTCGCAACACGAAATTTGACATAAAAAGGTCTTGAATTTACGGGCAGGTTATGTTCGAAGTTGTGCAAAATCGGAGCAGTATGAAAAAACTTACTCATAGAAAAATTAAACTTCTTCTTCAGACCTTTTCGGGCGATTTATATATTTATTTGCTAACTAACATTAATATTTTTTCCACCTTTTTACGCTACCAGATTTCTACTAACACGACTTAGGACAAATTATTTTTATAAAGTTTTACACTCAAAATTCAAACATACATTTTTTTGTACTCCCTATGGCAATAACATTTATTAAAATAGACTGGTCGCCTTTTGGCATGTTGCCTCTCCCATATACCATAGAATAAACTCTTCTGCCAACATTAGCAATGTTAAGCAATGTTAACGTTGCATTGACTCATGAAATTTTACAAGTTAGAATGAGAAATTTTAAGGCTTTAAAAAATTGGCCCATTGTTATAGAAATTGTATTTTCTAACTACCCAACGTCAAAAACTGCTGCTGAAATTGTTCAAGAAATGTAAAGCTTGTAAAGCTTTAAACTTATACTATCTTATAGCTTTAAATATTTATTTGGAAAAAGCTTCCGGATTTTAGAGGTTTTTCATTCTACCGTGTTGCAACGATTCAAGCTTTTATGAACTTTTGCAATTTTGAATTTTCCTAAATCAATTTAAAAGCTTTCAAGATTACAAAAAGTTCGAACATTGTACACTTCACATTGAACATTGTAAACAGGAATATTTCTCCTGAAAGGTTCAGAGAATAATAATTTGAAAGGTTTGCACTTGCGATTGATTTACAGCTTGACTATAAGGAAAAAGCTTTCAGGTTTCAAACTGTTTTTGGAAAGTCTAGGCTTTAATAGATTTTTAAAAATATGATTTTTTTTTAACTTAACTTAAAATTTATTTGGAAATATCATAATTCTGAAAAACTTAAACATAATTCAATAAGTTTTCCTTAAATTAGGTTAAATTTTGTTGTTCTATACAAAGTTCGGTAATTTAGTAGAATTTCTGTTCTTTAATTTGCTGATATGAAAAATTGACACAATGAAACTTTTTTAAAACTTTATACTTATACCTAGACTATAAAAAAACTAAGCGGTTGTTACTTATAAAATTTTATAAAGCATAAAACATAAACTACTTTCACATTTTCATGACTTTGTATGATAACTGTTTCAAAAAAGGCTTTTAAGATTTTTCTAAATTTATAACTTATTATAGGTTAAGAAATTTGTCTTTAAATTATTCTTTGGAAATATCGCAACCTTAAACATTCTTGTGTACCTTAAGCGTCATGCAAGTTCATCCTTGCACCAAATAGATCCATGTCGTTTTTCTTTTTAATCTTTTCCTTTAATTAAATGCGTTAACTTTCTTATTCTGCTCCTCCCGTCATAACCTCACACTTTTCACATGCTGACATTAGCATATTCTTGTGATTAATTTGTTGACATATGTCAAATGTGACATTTGCGTTTGGATTAAATTCAAGGCAATACTTTCGTAATGACGCTATGGTTAATGACAGCTTAACAGATACGAGTATATGGATGATGAACAACGCCAGTGAAGGCCATGTAAAATGTGAGTTAATTTGACAGTTGAAATGTCACAAGCGAATGAATGTGTGGCGGCAAATGTTAAGGTGTCATATAAATAAGAGTGTGTAAAATTGTCTAAGATAGCTAAATGGGCAAGGGTATTAAGGGAAGAGTTAGGCAGTAAGGAAAAATGAGGAATAAGAAATGGTAAAAGCAAAAAGTTACAAATTTAGATGAAGGTATTGCCATAAAAAAGGTAATGGGAGGAAGTTCGGAAAGGAAATTAGAGGTAGTGGAGAAAAAAACCAGTGAACGCTGAAGAAAATTAACCACGAACTGTAAGAACGGCCTTAACATTACAGTAATGTTAAAATATCTTAACGTTACGACCTTAACATCAAAGCCATGTTAAAGAAAGTTAACATTACATTCCATTTTACCTTTTTAGTCAAAAAAGTAGAGAAAGTGGTTATAATATATAATGTATTATTAGGAAAGGTTATAATATTTAAATTAGTCTATTGACCATATGCTTTGCTTAACAAATTAAGTAAGTATAATTATTGTGTTACGCTTAACTCGAATTGGAACATAACTTAAGTTCACTGAACTCCAAAACCAAAGAACATAAGGAGAACGTTAAACGAGTACCTATAGCAACCAGACAAATCTAACAGCTGAAATCCGGACCTTATGAAAACACAACTCTAACAGGTGGTTCAAGCAAATGCTAACCAGACTTACACCTGTCTACTGCAATGCGACCCCATACATGGAATCCACAACAGACCATTAAACTGCCACATTAACTGGTCATATTCTGCCACATAAATTAAACTATAAAACCGGTAAATTTTATTGTAATCTTTACCAAACACAGCATACGTCGTACAATTTATAATCATCTATACCTATATATAGATTTATTACTAACAAATCTTGTTATTAATCTTAAGATTTGGGTAATTTCTTTTTGGGTGAAATATTGTTAACATAACCATTAACTGTTTTTGTAAAATATTTGTCATTAAACGTTAACGTAAAATCCATTTACGTAAAGGTGATTTATAGAAGGTTCCCGCTTACGACGCAAACACAAAAACTTCGCAAATTTTATGATAGCTATAAAAGTAACACCAGTAGCAGCCGTGTGTAAGTAAGTCGATATTATGTGTGTGGTTACGCAGGTAAGCCACAAACAGAAATTTTATGACATTTCCCATATCACTCCCACCCGTCTTTCCCTCTGTATGCCCAAGACATGTTCAACCTACAAGGTCCACAAATGCCACATGGAACCGTAGTAAATTGCGAAGGAGTAGTAGCTTACTATTTGATGTGATCATGTATAGATGATGATGTGATGATTGATGTTTAGACATTAATGTCACTTGGCAACCTTGAGACTTAGTGACAGCTTGAGTGAAATAAAGATTTCACAGGAAGATTAGAATGCGAGATTATAAAGTAACAGAAAGTTGTGCACAGTTGCTCAGGCGAATGTTAATTTTAAGGAAATGAAAACATTTAAAATAATTGATTTTTAAAAATTATGTGAGTGAACAGGAGAAAAGTGCCAAAGTTGGTGATAGTGACAGAAATAAGGAAATGAGATTATAAATTCAATAGTGTTTTAAATTCGAAAAATGATTTTATTTTTTTTTTTGACAAGCAACATTTTATAGAATATTGTTCCAATCCTTTCTAAATACAGCCTTCAGTTTGATCAGCAAAGTTTGCAATTTTGCCTGAATGACCTCTTATTTTATTAGTCTGTGTATAGGCTGTACACTTCTGGACCGATTGTTATATTACGATGAAGTTTTGAGAATTTATTGTTTACTTATCCGCGATTGTTTCTATTCATCTATCACACTTTAATTGTACTATTCTAATAACCTATACATGCGTGTTTATATACCCTTAAAAGGCTTTTATATATCTGTGCAAAAAATATTTTTTCAATACCATTCTATAGAAACAATCAGTACTTCTTATTTCCTACAGTCCCATGGATGTTAATAAAAGGTTTTAAATCAGAAATCTTTATTAAATGGGTGAAGATTTGTTTTCAAATAACGAAAATACCTGCGATTGTAGCTGGCGCCATCTATCGCACTTTAATTGTACTATTCTAATAACCTATGCATGCGTGTTTATATACTTTTCAAAAGGCTTCTATATGTCTGTGGAAAAATTATTTTTTAATACAATTCTATAGAAAAGAAAATCCCTATTTCGGATTTCCTACAGCCCCATGGATATTAATAAAAGTTTATAAATGAAAAATGTTTATTAATAGGGAATGATTTGTTTTGAAATAATGAAATAACAACTAATGTTGGAATTCAAGAAAACACACTGTCTAGGAAAATTGTACAAATGGGCAAATATACAGAAAACAATGGCAAAATGATATTTTGTTCGATGAGAAATGTCCGTTTTAAGAGTATTTTCATAATTCCAGTTGATACAGCAATAATCATAGTTGCAGAAGTAAAATAAGCAAAGTGTCTACACATATTCCTACAGTAAATATATGGTGAGCTCATACTGAAGGAGTACTCTTCCCTGTTGGTAGAAAAATTTGACCATTCCATTTTCATGAGCCTGTCTGCCAATAGTGTTCTTTATTTTCGATTTTTAAGGACCAAGCTCAAAAGGATTGTATACATATTTTGTAATCAATCCATCTTTTTCGATTATCATTTAATTAGAATTCTCAGCTATCATTCGCAGAAGTGTGCTACTTTATCAAAGATAGGTCTTTGTGTGACTGTTAATCATTATCTAAAAGTTTTCAACCCTCCATTATTGGGATTTTGTTCGATTAACATGGAAACTTTTATAAGGGATCATCTTTTTTGTTCAATCAACGTTAGTGGTACGAGTATGTTAAGTACTAAGATGAGCGGATTTTTTAATTGCACATTTTTCAAAAATCATTCTTCCTGTAAGTGTTTGTCGACGTTTGGATCTTGTGTGGCCGAAATTCCTTAATTTGCTGCATCATTTACAGCGGTTATTACAGCGGTTACAGGTTTACAGCGGTTATTATTACTTTCTTCAATTTTTAGAGTACAGCTTTGTCCTCTATTGCAGATGTCCGGATTTGTTTGATAGTTTCAGATCGGATACCGATTTGTTCTTTACTTTAACAGAATATAATTCCTTAATCAAGACTTATACTTTTTTACTCTGCTCCATAGAGGGACCCCAAACACATTTTATTATAAAAAATAAAAATATAAAAAATAAAATCGACATTTTATTATAAAAATGATGATATAACTTAAAATTGGTTCATCGTAAAAGTGGTATTCCGAAAATGGTTGCCCGTAAACGTCGTGTAGTTGAACACCGATTCAAATGGAATTTCATAAATTATAACATTTTGCATATCTGTGTTCACAAGAAAAAACGACAAGTGGAGTTGAGAGAAAGTTTATTAATTATTATTAATGCATTTACTTTGGCTTATATTTATGCCAAATCTCCATTCCAAAATTGGTTCAAATTAGTTCATAAGTTATAGCAATTTTCTAAAGCAGCGATTTTCGAAAATATACATAATATCTCTAAACTGTGATGTAAGGAAGACCTAATTTTTTTCTTTTTAATATTTTTATGTTCTTAAGACCCACGTTATAGAATAAGCGTGATTTCAAAATTGTGTATTTTTTCGAAAGTTACAAAAAATTTCAATAATAGCGATTTTTTAGATTTGTATCAAAACGATAAATTCCGAATTAAGTCGTTTTTACTTCCAAGTAAAGGTTATAATAAAATCTATTATATATCACTTCTGAAGCAATAAAATATAATTGGACTGTGCGATTTAAAGCAATTTTTCAATATTTTCCAATGTTGTGCTTAAAGATTGTCTTTACGCTCTTAATTGCCAAAAACCTGGAACGAAACTTTAGCTTCATTTAGTCTAAGGTCAGGTCTGCTTCCTCCTTCCTTTTTATAACTCCTTTATTTTCTTTTCCTCTACCTCCTTTTTCTCGTCCACTTTGTGCTATGACATGTGTCATGCACTAAAAACTGTCATCTGTCAAAAACATGTTGCCAACATAACTTACAATTGCTGGCAAATGTTGTTTACTGCTGTTGGTGGTGATGCTCCTAACAACAGCACTGATACCGTAGTCCGAGACATTGGCAGACAGAGGAACAAACAGACAATCAGACGGATAAATGCACATAATAAAAAATAAGCTTACATATGTTATTTGTACAACAGGACCAACAAAACAACATTATCGGCTTTACGATGACACTTAAAAGCAAAGCAAGATACGACTGCTACACACACTGGGTGGCCATCAAAATTTTTCCTTTTTGTTTTTGGATTTCGTATAAAATCGGAAGAAAAAATGAAACTGACGCAATATCGCCAACATCCAGCCAATCCAAAAAAGGCCATATAAAGAAGACATGACACCCAGCAACAGCAACTGCAACAACAATGAATGGCTGGGAGCAACAAGGAGACACTTGAAGGTTACTCACTCACAGCTACTGCAATTGTCACGGAAGACTTAAGTATTACGTGGATTCCCTAGAATGTACATATGAAGTCATACTATTATACGTGTATATAAATGCAAGGCTTTCCCAAACCAATGGGTTGATGGTTGGTTGGTTTTTTTTTTGTTTTTTGGCTGACATGACCGTGGTGAGGTTCCTTTTTCTTGTTGCTGTTTGCCATTTCAAAACATTTCCTTAAAAAGGAACTGCATACGTAATTAGCTGTGACAACAAAGATGGAGAAAACGAGAAAGACTGATAAACATTGTTTCCCCCGAACCCTTAAGGCAAAGTGCCAACAAGCAAGAGGTAGAATTAGGAGCGCAATGGACAGGAAGGACGAAACAACAGAATTTCAACTAACAACCAGCCAGTTAGGAGGCTAAGGTTAAAAACCAAAAACGACGCACATTAACCGGTTTGGTTTCGCAAGTAATACCACAACCATTGGCATAAACTTTTCACATACCAATGAATAAACACAAAAAATAAACAATTAACAATTGTAGTTCAATGCCAGCGTTATCAAAAAGACGCACGAATATGTCACAAAAAAAAGAACGGCAACATTTAGAAACATTTCTTCCATCCTTCCTTCATATTTGGGTTCCTTATGAAATAACTGTAGTCTGAAGATGGTTAATAGCAAATCCTTGTTCGGGTTTTTGATTGACAAGACACATCATTGTTGTCAAGTTGATCGCTTGTATACGATATATGCGTTTGCTCACCTCCCAGCGTCAGACATAACAAAACTTGAACACAATGTGATGAACTACTTTTCAATTTATATGAAATTTCTTAGAATTTGAAATTGCGAAGTAGCATTTTTAATGAGTATTTAAAGATTTGCAAGACCTTTTAGTAAACGCTTGAACACTTTTCTTGGATTACTTTGAAGGACACAAAAGTTGATGGACATTTTATGTTTTTAATATACAAAAGAATGTGTTAATTTCACATTGTCAGAGGCAGACAAGCTGGGATAACAAAACAAATGTTCCAACTTCGACTTCCCATAATGTGAATATGAAAACAAAGGAATGAAATTGATGCTTTGTAGATTAAATGCTTTCAAACATACGTATATTGTCAGGCCGAAAGATATGAAACTTAAGCTGCATTCACATTGATAGCTACGCTTTCGGCAGGCGTTCTCAATGAAAGCGACAATTTTGTTTCAAATCATTCGAGGAAACAGTATAGAAGCGTTGCTTCCCATATAGAAAATTAAACTTCATGACGTCTTTGCAAACATGATCAGGAAGTCGTCTATTACAATGTTTTGCAACCAGTGCTGTATTTAGAATATTGATAAATGGTTAAAATATATAAAATATTTAGAATTAAAATATTGTACGAATAATATTATCTAAATTATAATTTTTGAAGCAAATAATTTAAATTTTCAAGCATTATTCTGCTTTTGGTAATGAAATTCGTAAAACTTTATATATTTCTCTGTTTTGTTATTTTGTTTCGATCAAATTCATGGTTAAAATTATTATACAATGTATAATATACATATATTATATTTTTACACCGAAGTTGAGTCGTTCTTCTATCATAAATGAAAGGTCTTTATATGAAACATCTTAAGTGAGAAAGAGATGGACAAAAAATAAAATTGTCGCTACCATAGTGAAGTCATAGAAGCTGAGTTGTACTAGAAATGAAAGGGCTTTACATGACCTTTGCCTTGAGAGGCAAATAAATTAACAAACAATGAAATTGTCACTATCATTGTGAACGCAGTTTTAAACAACAGTATGATTTTTTTTCTCGATTCGATGCATGTACAAATTTGCTGTTCAAACTTTAAGCTATTGCCTGAAAAGCTTTAAGCGTTGGGGAAATTTTTGTGTAAAATTCATGACAATTTTTATCTCTCTCTCTCTTTTTTTCTCAATTATTGTCAATAACATCCCTATTCTGCCTTTCGCTACAATTTGAAATCGAACGGCAGCTACTCATGTTCTGTGAGCTTACACTCATTCCTTTTTTAGACTCTCTGAATAGAACCTACTGCTTAACGACAATTTCGAATGCCAGTTTAAGAAGCCTTTACAAAAGTTGTCAATTACTCGATCTCTCAAAGTGTTCGCCAGACATATTGAGATAATCGCCTGTAAGATATGAATTTGATAAATACATCAGGTCTCGAATCCATAATCATATGCATGACAATCGCAAGAGTTAAGGGCATTCATTATATTTGCAAGTTATTGTTCAAATTTCAAACTTTTTGTAACAATCATGGAAAAAACTCTTTCAGAAATAGTTGCCAACATTTTAAACTTATGATGGAAAAACTTTTTTTTAATAAGCCAGAATTACTAAATTTTTTTTGTTGAAGGAAATACTTTTATTGGAAAATAATTTAAAAGCTCTTAAATTTCATTGAAAATATTATGAGAAATAGCTGTTACAGCTTTATGCTTTTGGGAGTAAATCTAAAAAGCTTTTCTTAAAAGCCGGAATTGCTACATTTTTTATTGAGAGAAATAGTTTTGTAGGAAAATTATTTAAAAGCTCTTAAATTTCATTGAAAATATTATGGAAAATAGCTGTTAAAGTTTTACGCTTTTGGCAATAAATCTAAAAAGCTTTTCTTAAAAGCCGGAATTGCTAAATTTTTGTATTGAAGGAAATAGTTTTGTAGGAAATAATTATTAAAAAGCTCTTAAATTTCATTGAAAATATTATGGAAAATAGCTGTTAAAGCTTTAAGTTTTTGGGAATAAATGTAAAAAGCTTTTCTTAAAAGCCGGAATTACTACATTTTATATTGAGGAAAATAATTTAAAAGCTCTCAAAATTCGTTGAAAATAATATTTGAAATAGCTGTTAAAGCTTTAAGCTTTTGGGGATAAATCGAATACGTATGGTTGTGTAAATCCAGTATATTTTTCTAAAAAAGGGCTCTTTGAACAATTTTCACAAATGTAAGCTGTTAAAGCCTTGAATGTTTTCACAAATATAAGCTGTTAAAGCTTTGAATGTTTGTGTAGATGTGCGAAAAGCTCTTAGGCTTCCCAAATGTAAAAGCTTCCTACATATAAAAGCTTTCTAAATTTATATCACTGCAGTAACTCTGTATTTCAGGGAGATGAGTCAATTAAAATGTTCATTAACATAGTCTTAGGGCTAAATTCCCTAGGGTTATTTTCGATTAGATTTCAATTACCTTGACCCGTTTATTTCGAAGCTAAATATGGCTAACATATTACAATACTAGATATTAAGTCATAACAATGCTCTGATTAACAAAATAGTGATAAAATACAGACTACTCATCAAAACGCCCTCCCGCATTTTCCACTTAGATTGAAAATGGCCCTATCGTTCATTCCAATCACTAATTGCTCATATCATCCACAGCTGGTGTTTCTAATTAATGTATAAGCGTGCCCCAGTCACAGTTCATATTTCTTCCACTGCACGCCAAATATGGGTTGACCAACTTTGAGCCAGATTTTCATTATATTGACAAGACACACTTGAACATATCAAACGAACAATCGATCGATCGCTTGCTAAAGCTACGCTCAAACATATTCGCGTGCGAATTCAATGCCATTCCATTGTCAATTAAGCATTTCTACAGCAACGATGTGTGGATGAATCATTTGCTGAGCTTTAGGTTTTTGGGTTAGGAAAAACAACCAATCGCAACACAAAGTGGATTTGGAAGAAAACGATACGCAATAGGTTTTTTAATTGTTACTTAGGCTAATTGTTAAGCCAAAAAGCTAAAGCTAACAAGCGATTTATGTTTATGTGGGTTAAACTGGTTGCTTAGAAGAGGGCTATTTGAAATCTTTAATCTTTTTTGCTTCTAAAATAACTAAATTTGTAACAAATATGGTCATTATGTGATTGATTTGGTTAACAATAGTGTTTGCTTGTCTAACATATAAGGCAAAAAGTTGCCAGTGTCATATAAAATTTGAAAAACTTTATAAAGTCGCTCTGTTTTTGGTATTAATCGCATAAAAATATCAAAATAATCCACTAAAGCGGACATTAAAAACTTCCTATTTGTACGGGGTTCTTGAGGAGGCCTTGGAAGTGTAAGAAAATAGCACAACAAACGCAAAAAGGAGCTTCACATTATCGTTGAATTTGTACGCATTTCTATGTTTAGGCCTACTAAACGTGACGTATTTTTTAATGAAGCATTTAAAGGTTAATCTGCTCAATCGATGACTGCATGTAGACCCAAAAAAAAAACTTTTTATAATATGTTTGCAAGATTTAAGAATCTCGAAAATACTGACTGTACTTGACTGTACAACTTGAGCAACAAAAACTTTAAGCATCTTTAGAAGCTTTGATACTGCGTGATGGTCGCATTTCCATTAAAAGCGATCTTCATGCAGGTACACATATATGAAATTTACTGAATTCAAGCGTAGTCGTACACCCATTCTTAAAAGCTTTCACAACCATCCAATTTCTTTTCACCAAATATGTCAGCAAGAAATTTAAGCGGTATTTTTCATGGAAAATTGTTTAATGAAATGTTTTATCAAAGGTTTATTTAATTCAAGCGTGGCTGTACTTCTACTATCAATGCGATTCACACATATTTGACATGTGTTTGGCATTTAATATCGACATAAGAATCGATTTGTAAAAATTTTATTTTAATCATAGTCGTACTTCCATTACCTAAGACATGCACAACAATTAGAAAGTTCAAAAAATGTTCACTCATTTTTAATTGAAATAATATAATTGTTAGAAACTCGTTGTACTAAATTTAGTATATCCAAGCGAGCTCGCACTTCGCGTTTTAATTAATACTGTCAAAAAAAATTCGCCCAATATAATCACATTAACTTTAGGCGTCATCTTCTCAAAACATAGGCCGACAAAATGTGATTGATCATCAAAACGAAGAGCGAACCCACACTTAACCACAAGTTTCCGATGTAATGAATTCTTCGACCCTGATATCAGAATAGCCACAGGATATCAGATTTTTTATTTATTCCAAGCCTAAACTTCTAGCACATTTTTCGCTATGTTTGAGACAATTTTTGCAAAAATATCGTTAATATATCTGTAAGTATAGTTTTTCTGCTTCTAAATCTATTTTAGTAATTCCAAAATTCTTTGTTGGTCTCGTCTACTAGAATCAATGAATTTAGCGAACTCGTCAATATTTGATACTGAAAAGAGTTTTCAGTTTTTCGGCGTCGCTGACTAAAAATCGACAAAATTCACTTGAAAAATGTTATTCTATTGCGCATAAATTCAGAAGAATATGAATATTTTTTCCAAAATGGATTTTGATTTTATAAATGATCGAAATGCCAAATTTAGCTAGTTTGGAACATTCTCAATTTCAAAATACTGCTTATAAACCGTCATTCATCTTAAAGTTCCGAAATACCCCATCTTAAAAGTGTTGCGCATAAATTCAAAAGAATTTCTGGTAAATATTTTTTCCAAAATGGATTTTGAAGCGGCATATGAATTCAGAGCAAAAAAGAATCTTCGAAAAAATATACTTTGGTTCCTGTTTCAAAACGTTATCGTGTATAGAAATTCGGTAGTATAGCTAGATTGAAATATTGTAGTTTTCAAAACACTGCTTACAAAATAGTTGTTCATCTTAAAGTCCCGAAATACCACATCTAAAAAACCTGTTTCTTATAGATTTAACATGTCTCAATGTGCTCCAACTTCTTTCAATATTTCCCCATATATGTCAAAAATTTCCTTTTTGCTTTGCACAAATTAGACAGCTTTCCGAAAAATAAGCTTTATTTCTTGTTTTAAAATTGTATTGTAATTGCCGTGATTAAATTAATGGAATACCGCGTGAAATGTCTGAGAATGTAATGAAAAATGTGCTCAAAAGGGCTCGCATTTGTGAGGCTAACAGAGGCGAACATTTATCAATATAAGATCCATTATCTTTCACTTAATCAAAAATTATTAACAAACAAAGTAATATACCTTTCCGACGGACACCCTGTATTTTATTATTAATGATGCAAATTCTAAATTCAGCTGTATTCAAATTTTCCTTATTTCAAAATACTGCTTATAAAATCATCGATCGTCTTCAGGTCGCGAAATACTACATCTTAAAACCCTGTGTATTATAGATTCAATGTATATAAACGTGGTCATACTCCTTCAGAACTTCTCCATATATTCCAAAAATTGCCTTTTTTGGTTGCACAAATCAGTAACAAATCAAAAATAAATGTAAAAGGCAGGAGCCAACTCATCCAGACAGAACCAAGATGGGTTTTTTATAAATATCTTAAAAAAATCTATTGTGATCATAACTCTTTCAATAAAAAGATTCGACTGAATCTTGAAATAAAATTTGAACAATGATTCATTGTTCACTGTTTAGAATTTGGAACTTAGAACTCAAACGGGGTCGTACATCTACAAACAACAATAGTATACAATGATATGTTAACAACATATTTTTCCATAGAAGATTTTTATTTGAAAAAAAAAAAACAACAATATAGCCGATTGCAGGTGGTATTTCCCTACCATCATTAGCGGGTTTTACAAAATAATTTTTCTCGACCTCAAATGTCTTCTCCAATACGATCTTCTGTTGGGCAAAGATGGAATTGATCTGCAAAAACTCTTCAATGTCTTCCACCTAATGATGGTGATTATAATTCAAAATTCTCACACATTTTTCCAATGTATATTAAAATAAATTGTTTTGTTGAATTCAAACGTGGTCGTGTCTCCATCCATGGCATTATTCCTGAATTTCATAAAAATATTTCGCCAAAATGGTAACAAAATATGTCACAGTCTTTTGGACAATTATATCTCCTCTTAATTCACAAGCTTTTGAACGTCATCATCTATATTTCAATAAAGATGTTTACGTATCTAAGCCGTTCTAGTAGTTTACCCAAAACACTTTCAATAATTTTACATTCTTTTCACAGTGATATTTCATCTTCACCAATTATTTACATTTCATTTGGCGAATTCAGGTGTAGTCATCCTACTACTCTTGACTGGTTTTATAATGAAAATCGCTCATAATGTGTTGTCTAATTTCGTTGTAGCTGCGATTACAGAGGATTGTCCTCTAAAGCGCGTTTAAAAAAGAGTGAAATCATTGTTTTTAAATTGGATCGCGGTTCTATGGTCTTGTTTATCATAAACAATCTGCCTCTTTTGCCATTTTTTTACTAATTTTTCTAAATATTATTTTTTGCAATTGTTTGACAAAGAACAGTGCTTAAATCGTTTGCTAAAAACAAAGCTTTCGCAAAAAATTTCATAGTTTTCTATTGAAACTGATGGGAGATAATAATTAGTATCTTTTAAATTTTATGAAAGCCCTCACACTTTTTTTTGGAGACATAAATCAATATTTTCTTTTTCAAATTTGTAGGCGTTCTAAATCTTTTTATTTCATTTTATTCTACAATAATATCGAAAAAAGGACATTTCCTTAAAACTTCGGCCCTACAAAGGTAGATTAATTAGTTGATCTTTTTTTGTTAATTTGTTATTTATTTATTTTCCTTTTTTTCAGATTCCTTTGTCAACAGTCAAGAATGGACGATATCACGCTCAGTGCCCGATTTACGTTTGGGCATTGTGGGCTCTCTCAATTCAGGAAAATCGGCATTGGTACATCGTTATCTAACCGGATCCTATATGCAGGAAGAATCCCCTGAAGGAGGTCGATTCAAAAAGGAAGTATTCATTGATGGCCAAAGTTATCTACTGTTGATACGTGATGAAGGAGGAGCCCCCGAAATGCAGGTTAGTAAAGAAAAAGCATACAAAAAAATAAGGAGATTAAGTTGGGGAACACAAAATAATTGTGAGAATTATAAGAAATAATGTAAATATAATCAGGATTAAGAGAAAAATCAGAAGGAAAGAACAGATATTCCATATATCATTGAAATTTCCAGTAGATATTCGCTTTATAAGTAAAGATATGCGTTGATTGCAGTTCTAAATTAATCAGTTATTGTGCTGCTAAAAACGACATAAATTTTTAGTCCTTCAGATCTTTCGATGTCAAAGGACATCTTGTACATAAATTCTGGTATCGCTTTTATTTAAAACTAGAAACTCACTATCTCTGCTAGGGCTTTTAACACGAATTCCTACAATAACTAAACATTCCTTTTTATTTAAACATTAAACATTCGTTCATCTCATAACTAAATAATTGTACAAACATTACCTTCCAATAGATACGTTTAATTTAATATAAAAAATAAACCGATTTTGTATTTCTAATTTCGCTTATTATTCTTGTTGTAAGTCAAGCGTGTCAGCCATCTCCTAACAATAGCAAATGTTGTATGATTATGAAATACGTTACATTTCTAATGATTTGACGTCATTCCCCCCCTTAAATGATGCACGTTGTATTGATCGTCATACACTGGGTCGAATGCAAATCATCTTGACCTTGTGTTTAGCTTACAAGCGAGAGAATGGATGTGGCATGACTTACAGATTCGAAATCAAGGAAATAATGTAACATTGTAATGCAAGTCATATAGTATATAAATGCATTTGAGTAGCTATATCGCTTGCATGTTTTCTGCTTAACTTTTTGCTTTCAATCAAGACAACCCTATTTCTTTAGTTTCATGAATCCCCTTTCCTTTTGCATTCTAGGCTTTCTACACGATTAGGTGTATTTTATCTTTTCCCTCATTTTTACATCATTATAGCTATAATGAAAAACAATTTCTTCTTTGTTCATGTTTTTATGTATTCTTTTATATGTTCTCTCTCTCTCTTCCATGTCAGAGGGTATGTCTTAATTGCTTCTTGTCATCCAAAGTTGCCTAAAAGCACGCAATTGTTATCGTTTTCTTGAAAGCACCTAAAAGTATACCATCTGGCTGTATATAAAATTTATTGTTAAGCATTAATGCAAAATGTTGCAGCAAAGTTTTTCTGTGTCAAACACACATAAAGTAAATGACCGTTTGGTTGTGCAGGTAAAAACAAAAACAATGACCACCTGAATTGTATCCTTAGATGCTATAAAACAACGCTAATGTTAGTCTTTTCTCTGTTATAGTATAGTCATGTTAATGGTTTCACATTAACAGTATACTTTAAGGCTTTGTCGTTGGAAAGCCGTAAATTTCTTGACTCCCTTTGCCATGCATAATTAATTGTTACCAATTGGTGGACATAAACGTTGGTTGTTTATCAAAATATACGGTAAGGCGTTGGCGGACACTTTTGTGAACCTTGAAGTTTACTTTAGGTGTTTGGGGGAAAACATGTAGTTTTTGCCGATGGTAATTGCATAAGATCTACAGGATTGTAGTTTGTTATTCAACTATAAGTTTTAAATATTTGTTTGCCCATTTTTATGAAGAAGAACTTTTTCATATTAGATATTAATAATTTCATTAGTATTTAATAAAATTATAGGTTGTTATGCTAAGGAATATCATAGGGGAGGCGATTATATTTGTTCAAATTGCTATATGTATGTATATAGTGAGTCTGTGTGAAGTGTATGGGCTTCTATACCGGTAGTTGGACCGCAATAAAACTTTGGCAAGTTTTTTACTTCATATATGGGGTAGTTTTTAGATACACAAATAACATATTAGAAGCGTTGAAAGGATACAAGAATTCCTTGAATATTTACCGCACTATTCTATGTTATTTTTATAACTCTCCCTATCTCTCCCCACTTTATCAGTTAAAGCCTTAATTACTGCAGCATTGATCAATTTCCAGTGTTTAAAAAATGATTTACATATTTTCATATAGCACATTTGTATGCTGGTCATAACCTCCTACATTGTTCTTCCGATTGCAATAGGAATTTTCTAAATTTTAGTCTACTTACCTGGTATGGTTTCTGGTGGCTTACGCTTAATATTCGAATACAGCGGAAAAATACCAAAATTCAACAACGATACGCGTGCCAATCTAATAGTTAAATAAGCTCTTGTAAGAAATAACAAGATACAGATGAGTTTCCATGAAACTCATTAAATATTGAACATTTATTTATGTTTACAATAGTTAATAACTTTTCTGCCACTGCCAGTTATTTTTGTTGACATATTTACAGAATTTGTAGCTGAGTGATTTCCAGAATTGCTAATGAATATTCATCATCATCGTGTATTTTATGAGTTAAAGCTTTCAAATCAAAAGCATGCTTTTAGGCATTTTCTCAACAAACTGAACACAAATTGAACAACTACTCCCCTTGTTAGTGAAAAAAGGCAAAGAAATTTATAAATTATATTAAATATTTAATTTAATTATAAA
>JAHXMU010000371.1:153871-184488 GCA_019455685.1 Philornis downsi | reverse complement strand
CCAATACTTTTGTTTTCCTTAGGAATTTATGGCACAATCGTTTTTATTTCCAAGATGAAGAGATATTTTTTAATTTATATTAAGTTTCTATTTTCACGAAAACCAAAAACAAGGCATATCCTTTTCTACTTGGCTATATTTCATACAGCGGAAATATTTTGAACGGAAAGAAAGTTTTCTAGCAACAATTTCTCCTTTATTTGTATGTTGCTTGCCTAATAAATATTTGTACATGCCAACAAACGTGCCAAGAAAATCTAAAGTACATTTGTATACGGAAAGGAAAATAGACAATGCGGACCCAAAAGACAATGCCATAATGAAAGTCAAACAGAAAGGAAAGAATTAGGCACACACAAAAAAACTATAACAAAAACGTGACATTTAAGACATAATAAAAAGAAAAGCTAAATGAAATTTATACGAGTATGTAAATGAACTGTATGTGGAAACTGAAATGAAAGAACCATGGAGCCGGAAAGCAAGACGGGACCATGCTAACCACAAATATTGCGGTGGCAACCAAAAGGCCACCACTCTAAGGACAAAGCTTTTGGGGAATGCCTAAGCAGAGGTTATAAAAGAGACCTCTATTAAATTAACAATGAATTTTACAATAAAGAGTTTTAATAGAGCAATACAATTTTATGTGTTATGTTTACAATTTTATGGGGATTTAAATATTCACTTTTCTTGTTGGTTGATTGTAAAAATTATGATGTGTAAAATTTGATGTTGATATCCTTTATAAACCCATCTGTTGTGCTAAGGAAATTGACCTGAATTTCTAATGGTTTCTATAAAACTAGGGAACATTTTGTGTTTTTTGTGGGTTGACGCGGATTATGGGTTACGACAAGTTAAGTTCAGTTTCACACTTTTACGGTGAAACTGCTACACAAAATAAAATGTAAATGGAAACCAAAAGTGGCTGACGTTTTACAAATTAGGTCAAATAATCACAAAGACCAACAAATTCTAACACTTTTCACTCTTTATTCTTACCTTGCCTTACCTTAAGCAAATAATCTACCTGTAGCCGAACAAAAACCTCGTCATGAAAAGTTCTACAAAAACGTGCTAATAGATTGACATGGTGGAATGGTTTGCCATAGTGGCTAAAGGTATGCAGCAGGTTATATGGCGAACGTGCTTTTATAGACATTTTATGGCTTACATAAAGTTCAGCAACCACACTCCACTCCACTCTAGTTTACGCTCTCCCTTTCTAGTACAAATAAGTAGCTAAAGGAAAAACTTTTTAATAAGCTTTCACAAAAGTTGGCTATAATATAAGTTAATGCATAAAATATGTTTGTTAAGTAGTCAACACAAAATGAATCATGTGGCCAAGACTGAACTACATAGAAATTTATTCTGTAAATTCTAGCAATCAACCGTAGTAGTCCAGAATGAAGAGTAGTTATGTTCATACTTTGCCAATTAAATCGAAAGGTTCTGTGTTTGCCAAGCTGTAAACAGATGAGATGAGCTAATAACTTTGAGAAAATATTGAAAGGAACTCTGGTCCTTGGTTTATTTATCACTCCCACTTAACTACCATCTCGAAAAAATTCAGTTTATGCCCGTTTTTAAGTGGCTGCCATAAGTGCTCTTCTATTGCGTCCGCATAAAATCATTAAAAATTCGTAATAGCCCGAACTGAAATGCCTGCCAGTTCATAATGGCAAAGATGTAATATTAAAATATGAATTTAACAAAATTATAATTCATTTAATTTCCCTTTACTTTAACCAAAGGCTTTCAAAATGGTAACTCAAAGTTTTAATTGATGTTGTAAAGAGTGAAAGGGAAATGCAAGCAATCACTTTGTTTTAATTGTTGAGAAAGTAAAAGTACAATATTTGAAATCAATTTTAATAGCTATGAAATGGAAATTACATGTTGGTAATGGGTGCATAATTACTGATCCTATACGAACACTTAAAGACATGAATTAACATTTAATATTCAAACTTAAAATAATAACTGCAAAAAGGGCAAACATGGAAATGAAAATTAAATTAATGTTTAACATATTGTATTTGTGAAACGGGATCACACTGATATCACACCAGGCTATTTGTTAAGAGGGGATTTACTAAAAGATACATTTTCTTTTGGATTGATGACGATCATTTTCAGAAATTATTTCGATCTTAATTGTCAAAACATAACAACTAAATATTGTGTACAAAAAATTTAATTTGACTTAATGATTGCCATTTACTTTTTAGATATTATTTCATGCAAATGTTGGTCGTTCTGTGGAAAAAAAAATATTACAGGGAATTGATAATTTAAAAGTCCGCTTAAAGCGTTGACAATCCCTAATCTCTTTGTCGCTAAGTTGGCACAACTGTTCTTTATACTGAAACGAAGTTTGAGCGCAAACTAAAATTCGGTTTATTTACGAAACTCGATTTTATCAGTTCCTTTTAAATGATTTTTTTACGATTTTTACAAGAGAACAAAATCCATGAAGAAGAATAATGTATTAAGAATTTATCCCAAGTTTTGTATGAAATGTTCGCTGAAAATATTGCAGAAGGCTTACGGTAAATAAACTTTATCAAAAAAAAAATCCATATTAGTAGTCTTCTTCTTCTTCTTCGTAGGTGGCGACCGGAATATACATCCTTATCTGTTATACGCCACCCGTAGAAAATAATTCCAAGCGCTTCGATCTTCTGAGCTTCTCCTCCAATTCGTCATACCAAGGTTCGATAATACTTCAAAAGCCTGGTCTTTAAAACGGCTCGTTCAAAGACTCAAGTTAAAACCAAAATCAAGATTTCCACCGACGAAGCAAACGTCCCGCACAAAAGGGTATGTGGCTCTATCCCTGTGTGACTGATCTCATCTGGATTGCATCTGGTCACCACACACTCATCCATAACATCCCTTACGAGATCTATATCAACCATCGAGCATACTCTCTTCGCCCGAAAGTCCACTGTTCGTCCAGGACAAGAGGAATAGCTTCCATTGAAACCTGCAGGGCATGTGTTAAAACCGCCCTACTCATAGGCATACAAGCATGCGGTATTACCCTCTGTCATGACTATAAAATGATATCCCACAGAGGTCGTAACTGCCTCTTACCACACCGATGACCCACATGTTGCACAGACAACAAATAAGCCACGGTATACAACACGAACAGTACGCCTCCAAAACCCATAATCTGTCCGCAAAATGCGCCTCACCATGTCAACGGCACACGTCATCTTTCTATTCCGTTGCCTAAGCCATCCTCAACTAAAGTTAGCATCAATGAATTGAAGGAAATGGTGATTGAAAATCGTCATTTGCATTTGAGAAAAGTAGCCGCTGACCTCTTCTGTGTTTCGCTAATCATTTTATAAGATCGCTTGGATCTGAAGTGCAATAATTCCGAAAAATTAAAATTTTCTTCAAAAACTCAATCGCGTAAAATTCGTTACAGACATGCTACAAAAAGTCAGTTCCGTCAATTCAATTCATTATAAGCGATAATGAGATATGGGCTTACGATATTGCATGCAAGTGAACAAGTTTCAGAATGATGCCTTCAAACTGAGTCGAAGCCGAAAAAAGGCTCGTCAGAATCGATCGAAAATCAAAATAATGTTGACTGTTTTCTTTGATTATCACGGTGTTGTGCATTTGGCATTTTTGCCAAAAGATCAGACGGTAAATAAAAAATATTATCTGGTCGTTTTAGAGAGAGCAAATTTGTTGAAAAAGTCCAAATTTGCTGAAAGGAAACTGTTGGATTTTGCACAAGGATAACGCACTATCTCACAAGGCTATGATTTTTAACGATTTTCTAAATAGAAACTCAACAAATATCATCGAACAACCTGCGCTTTCATCTAGTATGGTTTTTCTCTCTTTCTGAAACACAAATTACCACTTCGATTCGATTTCAATGTACCCAAACATAAGCTAGACTGTGTCTATAATTATAAGAATAAAATTAAAAAATCTTCTCAAACATACCTACTGGAAATTGTGTCATTTGATATATAGGAGTCTAAAATTTCAATTTTTTTTTTTGCAAATGTAATTGAATTTATTTTTATTTATATCGCAGCCTATGTTAAATTATTCGTACTATTTTATAAACACCGTTTCACATGTCGATAATATAATCCTAATAAATATAATATAATCCAATATAATCCTAAGAAATATATATGAATCTATATTGAGGAGACAGACACGTTTAGTTCCGACTTTACAATAAAAAAAGTTGTTATTTGCAAAATACATACCTGTTATCAATTATTGATATAATTTTTCTGTTATTTTATGTTGTTTGGAAAATATATAAGAGCTATATTTGCACATCTTTTTACTATCTACTCAACAATTAGTTATCGTACATTAATAATACTACTTTAGAAACCATTGCTTTGTACATATAAATTGTCTTACTCTAGTTTGAAATAACTATAAATGAGTATTTAGTTTCATATGTGTACAAGACTGTGATGGGTGCACCTATATTGAATAAACAGACATTGCTTAGGGTCGACTTTATGACATAACATTTTGTTTTAAGCAGCATACCTGCCACTTATCATTGAATGAGACATTTTGTCTGCTTTTTCAAGTTATTTATAAAAATCAATGTAAACTTTATTTCAACTTGTTTACATTTCTTACATGACCGCCACCTATCGTACATTAATTGTGTTACTGTTAGAAATCATTGTTATAGACAATGATTTGCTCTAGTTTCACTACAATCTTAATAACAATAAATTAGTCTGTGCACTCTCACTTTTATGTGTACATAAGACTATGATACGTTACATATATTTTACAATATTATACTGAAGAGAAAGACACAGTTATCAGTTATCAGTCAGTTATCAATTATCTGTTGCTTCTTGTTGTTTGGAAAATATAAAAAAAAATGTAATTGAAAAAATTTATTTGTATTTCGTGCATTAACTGCACTCCGTTAAATTGCTTATGTTTAGTTCGGTCTTTTTGTCAGTCAAGATTTGCAAAAAACTTTACCTATTCTTGAGCTTTAAAAAACTGCATTACTTTAGAAACTGTTTTGAAACACCAAAAAAATATTTTGCTTTAGTTTCATTACAATCGAAAGAACGAAAAATGAGTTTATACTGAAGAAACTGACACTCTCTTACTTTTATATACGAGTTAGTACGAAACTATTGGGCATTTGTCTTATTACTGTATTACTTCCCTATTTCCCCTTTTTGCGTTTTTTAAACTGCAGTTTCAATTAAAATTTCCTTATCGTACTACAATAATCCTCTTTAATCTTCAAATATGTTAAAATATTGACTTTTCCAATTTATGTTTAACCCGAAATCCCCTCTACAACACGTCTCGTTGTTTGATTATCCTTTCCCGACTAAATAAATCCTACCAATTCTCTAATCCCATCAGATTATTTATTAATTTTTCAAAAAATATATACATATAATCCATTCATAATTGACAAGTTTATAACATAACACGCGCCCAACATATAAGCCTTCACTCGCTCTGCATTCCTCCCTCTTCCTCTCTTTCTCTCTCTGTAGTTCTTTCACCATTCAAATTTAGCTGCAATGGCTTTTCGTGGATTGCCTCATCGTATGGTTAGAAAGTTTTTAATCCTCTTTTTTTAATAATTATACAAAGGATTAAATCTGTTGGTTTTCTTTTTTGGCAACCAATCGAGATTCTATAACATTCTCAATACTTTCTCTGTTAACCCCTAAAATGAAACTTTCTCTAAAGCACAGCTAGAAAGTGTGTTAAATGCATATTACAACTTCCGCTGGCATGCCTGGAATATCCTTCTGTTTTAATAGCTTGCAAATAATATTTGCATTTTAATTGTTTGCCTCCCCGGAGCAAAAGGAAAACCACCGACCGATTTCATTGCGTTTTTTATGTGTATTTCAAGTTGTAACGAATACTTAGAGGGGGGAAATTGCACAAAAATAAGGATTTGTGCTTGCAAAATTTACTTTAACGATTAAAGTATTGTGAACAACACAACAAGAAGCCCAACACAATATCTTGGCATGGGGCTCGATATTCAGCATTCACAATTACATTTTTAGGGGTTGCTTGCTGCATATCCTTTTTGCCCACAATTTAACTGCAAGCCATCATCAAAGTCCTTGCACAATGAACGAGGGTGGTTTTATTGTTGCTATCCTGCCTTTGAAGCATTTCTCTGCTCTCGAATGTTTGACAACAATGCAAATATCGGTAGAAAAGATTTCGACTTTGGCCTGAACATGTTTCATTCGTTCGCCAAAAAGGAAGAAGAAAAAACCTTTCAGTTTTTGCGTAGGGCCATTGTAAATGTAAAAACGTTTATTTGCAGTCTTTGACAGTATTTTTATCACTTATTGTTGTTAGCCCGATGTAATTAAAAGGTTAGGGTTCAAAACATTTTAAACTTCCGTTTTCAATAGGAAGTAGTAGCGGTGACATCAATTCTCTGTTCGTTCTTTAATATACGAGTATTTTCTGGGTTAGGTCAGTCATAATACCATCATGACAGTTTGTGGGTGTTTAAGGTAGCAAAATGGCAAAAAGAGATATTGTCATTACGGAAAGAGTGGTAAAAGTTGACAGCAATTGCACTTAAATGTGCAATTTTATGGAATGCTTTAAAGACACATTAAGTTATTGTCGCATTGTAATGTTATTTAATATTTAAAGATTTGTTTGAACATAAAATAATATAAAGATTGTTATATCTTCATTGATTTCTTGTCGTACTTCCTATCCAAAAAGGACCGAGAATTGCTCAATAAATCACAAAATATTTAATGTTGGCACCACTGTCCAATTATTTATTTTCTTTAAGCCTTTCTTTTCGCAAATTTGTTGTACTAAAATTATAATTTCAAAAGGAGACAAATGTATTTTACGTACTAAAATCAGTCACCAATTTTGCTTGTTAATTTCTTTTCTCATTAATCACTGAGCGAGTAGGTTGAAGTTGTCCTGTGTGGATAATTGTAATTATAACCTTAACTGTAATTGTAACCTTCACCAAATGAATTGTTAGTATCTTATTTTTAGGAATAAAAACTGAGTTGAATTTAAACTGCTAGTTTTATTTGACCTTTAAAAACAACGATTCACACAAGACTGCGAAGGCAAATTCCTTCGCCATAACATTTAATATTCATTCAAATTTATTTTACGGCCTTCAATTTAGTCTGCTTACGAGATAATACACTTTTGTCTACGAATAATCATCAAACAATCAATCATCAAAACATTTCTCAAAACCATTTTCCGAAAAAGACTTCATTTCTCGCAAATCCTCTTCTATAACTTCTATCGACAACAAGGAGATGCTTGGAAGTGATAATCTGAGCTTTAGGAAGAGAAAAAAGCCAGTCAGCCATTCATTCACAGTGATAGTCTTGCAATATGTTTCGTTATCGTGGTGCAAATCCATGAATTTTCATTCCATAAATTTTCCATAACCTTATTCAACAAATTTGCTTCTTCAAACGTCGCATAACGCCCAGATAATATACTTTATTTACCGTCTAACTATATGACAAGAATTCCGAGTGCACATCTCCGCATTAATCAGAGAAAACAATCAACATTATCTTGACTTTTGATCGATTTTGACTTAGTTTTTTCCGTTTTGGCTCAATTGGAAGACGCCATTCCGAAGCTCTTGAACTGTTTCGCATGTTAAACTCATAAACTCCGCAATTATAAGGCATTTTTTAAATGTGGGATTGGGTTTGACTCATTCTAGCATGTCTTCAGCGACCTTGATGTGGATCGGATCTAGTCCAGCGGCAAAACATTATCGTACACAAAACAATCGTGTAAAATGATACGAATGGTTTCGTGAGACACGTAAAATTTAGGAGGTACCCCTCTTAAAATTAAATGATGATTTTCCATCACCGTTTTACTACACTTTATTGATATTAACTTCGGCTGAAGGCCTCTCTTCAAGTCTTCCACTACATCTGGACAATTAAAGGGATTGTTAGCTTTAAGTGGGTTATTGAAACAATCAATTCTTGTTATTTTTTTGACATTTTGAATGTACTTTTGTTGGTCACACTAAACTTTTATTTAACTAAATTGTATTAAATTTTATAATTTTTTTTTTTTAATAAAATAATTAATAATTTTTAATAATAATACACCATTCAAGCATATGCTCATGGAGATCAAAAGGAAGAATTTACTCCAGAGAAACGAACTCTCCCAAACCAAATACTCTCCGTGGACTCAAGCTAACTAAATGTCTGCAATGTTTGAGGGGAAAATTTACACTACGCCTGAAAGCACGCAATGGTATTATTATAGCGGCTGCAGCCATTGATTCCATATGACTGACAAACGATAAATAGCACAGCCATTAACCAAAATGCTATCAAACTCTATTAAACAAGGAAAGTTTGCTTAAACCCAGTGGTCGAACAATTTACCTTTTCGAGCCCAGGAATAGTTGGTTTCTTCAGGCTAGTTTAATCCCTATGATTATGATTCAAATAGTTATTTTCTTAAAACTCAAATTTTCGCAGTACTTTCAGTATCCTTGCGTAAAAAAAAATTGAGCAGTCGGCAGTTTTAATGTAATCAAGCTTTTGCTTTAATGTGTTTTGTGGTTTATATATGACTACCATATGCATTTTTGATAATGGGTTTATTATTATTGACGTAAACAAATAATTTCTCAGATTTTCTTCTATTCAAGAACGTGCTTGTATTACATTTGATTCCAATATATTTGCTAAATGTTATTAAAATATCAATTTTTCTTTCTTTTGAAGTGGCTAAGGTGATCTACTTAAAATATTTCTGCGCTCAAGCATATGCTTGTATTAAATTTCGTTATACATATTTTCCTTATCATCATTTTTTTCCTCAAATTTTCTATTCCTTCAAAATACTCGTAATGAATACAATTATCGGCATTACTCGTACAATCAAGCCTAGGCTTGTATTACATATATACACCAAGATTTAAATTTTTTTTTTAGTTTTTGTATTACTTTTATTCTATTCAAGCAACTATATGCAACGTAGTTCCTTGCAAATATTTGCATAAAAGTTTGTTTCAATAATTTTTTCTTTTATTTCTATTATTTTAATTAATCAATTTTTTTTTTTAAATATCTCTGTAGTCAAGCCTAGGCTTGCATTATATGTCATAGCAAATATATCATCATCATCATCATTTAAAATCGCCAACTCGAACTATTGTCGTAATTTTCTGTACTTTCAAAGTAATAAATCCCATTATAAACAGTATTGGTATCATCAAGCTTGTGCTTGATATATCTAAATGTATGTATATATTGCTATTTACATTAAATGTTTTTCAATTTTTCGTTATTATTTTGATTGTACTTATTTTTATATTAAATTTACTAACAAATTTCCCTGATTTTCTTTTATTCAAGCGTTTGCTTGTATTATGAGTCCGTACAAAAAAAAAATGCTTGCCTGATTTTTATTAAAACTTAACAATGCGGACCATTTAGATATTCTATAGACATTCCAAAGCAAATAAAAAGCCAATTATCAAGATTTTATCGCTGTAATCAAGCTTATGCTTGAATTGTGTATACTTTCGTTTTTATTTTAAATGATTTATGTGCATTACTTTGCAAATTCTTTGTATACTTAATCAACTTTTTAAAAGGGGCGAGTAATGTTGGTGTTTGTTTAAAAAATCCATGCTTTCAATCATATGCTTGAGATGGGTATTTGCTTATTGTTTTATATTTGTCGCTTTTAAAAATCGAAATTTTAAATTATTTTCCCCCTTGTTCCGTTTATTGCAAGAAATATGTCAGCATTTACAAATTTCTTACAGTTCAAGCCTGAGCTTGAATTGTCTATACATTACAATAATTGCTTCAAGTTATTCAGACAAAAAAAAAAATAATTGTGTTAAAAGTTTAGTTTGCATAATTATGCAAATGTGAGCATTCGGTGCTTTCAAGCAAGTCAGGTTCATACTCGAATTGTGTGTTTCTTGAAGTATTCACTTAAAATTGTACAGTCATAAAGTTATATTTTTCTAAGAGCGCCATTTCTTCGACAAAAAATCTCTTTTTTTTTGGTACATGTAGTCTATAAATCATGCCTAAATCATTTCAAACCTATGCTTGTATCATTCAAAAACACAACATTTAGGAGACTAATTATTCTCCTATACAAAATTATCTTTCATTTAATGCTTGACAATCAAGTTCCTTTGTTTTGTTTTATTCTAGACTATATGTGAAGAATATCATTTATTAACTTTCCCCGGCAGCACATTTTAATTTCTTTTATTGTTTGAAGCCGCTGGAGCCTCCAGTTTTTGTACTACCACCAAAACACTTGAGAGAAGTTGTCAAGTTGCCGTTGCCAGCACCAGAAAACTGCTTAGTAACTAACCCTGATAAACAGTTAAACGATTGTGTCATTTCGCCCGTTGTTTTTTTCTTTCGCTTTTCTATACCTTCAACTTTCTGCCAACTCTCTTATGTCTATTGCATAATACATGTGCATGTTGCAGAAACGAAAGAGAGCAGGAAAACATCAGAAAAAGGACCTTCAGGCACCACTACTACAACATACATAGCATTTCTAATGATATCATCTCATTTCAAATGTTTCGTAGTTAAAATCCTGAAAGGAAAAAAACTCTGTTAGATGACTCTGCGCAATGGTTGGTGGTCGTGTGTTTGAGTTGTAAATGAAATAATCCTGCAGTTATTCTAACCGAAACACGCTTATCCCCCCAGCCTTTCGGGCTCTCATAAAATCCCTGAATCCTTTTTGGCACAACCTTGACTTCACACGAGTTCCATAGAGTTTTTCGTTATTTATATTTTTTTTTGTTGCTTCTGCGGTCGTCGGGTTTTTCTTGGCATGGATGTCAACTGCATTTATGTGACTGAGATTTACCTTGCTGCTTCAACTTCGTCCCCCCCGGAAAGCACCTCCTCTTGCTATTCGAGTTTACCCCCTGATTTTACATGCAATATTTACTTAAGCGTTTCCAAGATTTATTTTCAAAGGACGTCTGTTGGATGTTGTGTGTATGTGTGTAGATTGGTCGGCTATGGGTTGTTAACATCACATCACGTGCTCTTGAGACTTTGGCACTTCAATAACAACCATGCAATTTTGAGCGCATATTTTCGTTATGTTGTAACCCTACGTTTGCACGCGATTTGTATCCTTTTGCAGGATAGCGACCAGTTGCCAAACAACTTTGTTGGGGTACTATTCAAAATCAAAGTATGATGACGCGTGTCATTAGTTTTCCAGCTGTTTAAAAGAACGTAAAGCATTACAACTCCCACAATTATACACTGGGAAGTATATAGTGGCAGAGGTACGGGTTCTGTCAGTAAGATGCTCTACATTTCATAGTTTCCATCCCCTTTGGTGTATTGTGAGTGTTGGCGGTTTCCGCATCCTGTTATTAAATAAATTTAAACTTTACATGTCTTGCTATTTTATGGTTACAATTTTATTTATGAAGTCATTTCATCATATCGCATAGTACTCCAGGCGTTGAATTTACAATTACGAATTTACACACACACACACGTAAACAACGCGTATCATCTGTAAGCGATGGTGTAGAACTTAATTGTGTGTGTGCGCGGCGCTTCGATACAAGAGTACAGTTATGTCTACAAGCTTTCTCGACGTTCATATACTTTTTTATCTTCATTTCATAATGCATTTGATTTATATGGGAACTAATTTATTAAAAGGAAATCAACATGGAAGCAAAGGAACACTTAGAGAAATTTTAATAATAATTTTAAAAAATTCGCCAAAAAGTATGCTGTTCTTTTGGGATATTTCATCAAAACCAAAAAGTAGGCATCATTTTTTATAAAGAAAATCGAAAATTGCGAAAAAAAACAACCTTAATGTTTTGAAATTTCTAAAACCTGTATTTTTGAAGGAAATCCAGGAGTTAGCAAATGACTAGTTTTACAAATGAAACCGAATAGGAATCAAGTAGATGCTGTGAAAAAACCGCCATAATTTTCTGAAATTTCGCAAAACTTATACTTTTTTTCATGAAGGAAATCAAAGAGTAAGCAAATGATTAGTTTTATAACTTTTTAGTTTTACAAAAACATATTTTATATGCAGAAATGACATTTCAAAATAATTTCCACAAATTTGCTAAAAAGTGCGAGTTTTCCTTATTTCATGTTATCAATTCAAAAAAAAAGGTGTAGAAGCTGTAAAATAATTTTTTTCTGCTTTTAAATTTGTCTAAGCCTAGACAGAATAAATGAAATCATTTTCATTTCATTTGAGTTGACATCTCTTACATTTTGATAGCAATATCCCAAATTTCAGAAAAGCCTGCATTTAAGCAGGGCTTTATTTTGTATAAAATCAGTTTAAAAAAGAGTTCTAAACGCATTGCAATGTAAGAAAATGTCTTATAATTAAGTTGGTTTCATCAAATGTATTTAAGCTTAAATAGAGACACATGTTTTTAATAGAATATTAATATAATTTTCATTTCATTTGAGTTTACATCTCTCACATTTCGAGAGCTATATCTGAAAGTATTGCCTGGAAGTATACTTTAATTCTTGAAATATAAATCCATTGATTTACAGTAAATTTGTGATATTTGAACAACAAAAGAACAGGTGACTTTGTTTTCATAAAAACAATTTAAGAAATTATTAAATCAAATTTATTACATCAACTGAAATTTGCGGCAAACGACACATCCAAATATGCTTCACTATTTTCAATATAATTCAAGCCAAAACACAGGCAATATCATTCAATGGAGTCGATGCTTATTTCCACTCCAAAACAGTTGGATATACAAAAGATAAAAGACACAAATACAAAGATATAAGATTTTTTTGGTCTATGAAATTTGTAAAAGTTATATTATTAATTTGCAGTATTGCACTAAAAGCAGAACTTACCCAAATTCTATGTTACTTAAAAATTGACCAAACTATTAAACTATTAAAAACACACAGTCATTGGAATTCATATTTCTTATATTTAAAATACAATTTCTGATAGTTTTGAGTGGAGTTTTCGAAATGTATTAAGGAAAGTACTAACGTAAATGTAAAACAGTTATACATTTTGTGATAAAACATTTTTTAGAGTAAGCAAATAGATCTTGCTTCCTTTAATGTGAACAAATTCAAAAATGTTAATAGCTCTGGCTATAATTTTCATCAAAATAGAGCGAGAAAATACCATAAAAATAACCTAATAAATTATTGAAATGTTGATATTTGAAGTTAATGGGAAATAATGCCTAAAAATATGCTTCATATTTTGTGAAAGCTAAATAAAGCCAGTAAAATTAATCAAACAGGTGAAATAGAATATAGATTTTATAGATATATATAGATTTCACATTGTTGCTTGGAGTTAAAACGTGTCTTAAAATACGTTTCAGTTTTTAAAATGTTATAAATATAAATTCAATTAGCTTGAAAATTTAGTTTTAGAAGAAATTTGTCCAATACAACTATTTCTTGTTGTTTAATTTTGTTCTTAATACCAAATAAATGATCACAGGCAGTGCCAGTTTAGAGAAATCTAAGACTGAATAATGGCAATCCTAAAATAACAAAAAAATAAGGTTATGAAAATCGTCTATTATTTTAGTTGTTCTTTAATTGTAGCTCCATCTTAGGCTCTTATTTAATAATTCAATAGAGAGATAGGAAATCATTTAAAAGAAAATGAAATGTAGTTAAGTTTTACTAACTTATAATGATCATAAGAACAGTTTAATGTTGCATTACCCTTTTAATGTTGCATAATAAATTATGACCTTTTCAGCCCTTAACATAGGCAATAGAGTTTGAAAAATCGAAGGCTAAGTGTAAGCCTCAAAGTAGACAATATAAACAATTTCTCAGTTCTTAATTACAAAATTTAGGGTGATTATTGTGTTTCAGCATTACACGTATTGAAATACACAACTTTTGTGCACAAATACCAAATATATGTCGAAAAGACGCTACAAAAATGCTTTCATTAGGTCTAACTTTATGGGTAAAAACGCAACAGTTGATGTGTGCATCAAAACATATTTTGGCAGACGGACTAAAATATAAATAAGCCTTTTCTGTCCCTTCAGCAGCTAACTTTTTCCAAAAGTAACGTTGTGGGAAATTTAGTTACATTTTAGTTACGGATCATAAAGCACAAAAGCTACACATTTCAAATGATTTGACCTCTAAAAGCTTTATTTTTGCGCTTTTTTTTTTGAATTTGAGTTTTTTTTTTTAAATTATATTCAGTCAATATTTTACTATAAGTATTGAATTTTTATTACGAATGCATTTTGGAATAGTTTATTTGATTTTAAATAATTTGAAAACTCTCAATTAGTTTGAAAGTATTTTGAATAAAGATACTGTTGTCCAACAAAAAAATTCCGGTATGCATGAGTTTTTATTCTTGCCTCGCGTTTGAACTATAATTTATTATAAACCCTAAAGTAGACAATAGAATTTTTTGTTTCATTTCTCATTAATTATTCTGAAATAAGTAATGATTGTTTATTCTTAGCGCTTTAAAGATAAAATTAATGACTCTGTAGCCCTTAAAGTAGGCTGCATAATTGAAAATAATATCTTGTAGTTTATTATATTATGCACTACTAGTATTTATAATAACTTTCAAATATACACGGGTTTTTACTATTGTCTCCAACTTCTAGTCATAATTTATTTGTTTGCTAAATTTCCAGCAATATCCTTTTTCTTTCTCTGTGCACTTTCCTTTCTTACTTCCACACCACTCTAATGAAAACAAAACAGCCTATTGTGTTCCAGGAAAACAAAACGAACTTACTTAAAAGTAAACTATATTTCTCAGTAACACTGCTCTCACGCTTTGCCTGCCATTTCCTACGGCCTTTGGCAAACAAATTCTCAGCGTTTTTCTAAAATTTTTTTGTTTGCTTCCTTCTGGCTTAAAAGCCAACAAATATACTCCCCTTGCTGCGTGGCGGAGGAAAATAAAAGCAACACACTAATTGTATGTTTTGCAAAAGATTGCTCAATGTTAGAAAATACGAATGAAACTATGAAAAATAAAGCATATTTCTAGGCTGTTGTAATATTGAGCAATATACCCAACAAATATTACAGCCGAAAAACTACCCACCAACGAGAATACTTTGAACATACATGTGCAGAGACCAACTAGGAAATGACTTGTATGGCACGGTTTGTTGATGTTATCTGTTAGGTTTACGTGTATGTGTTTGTGCCTGTGTTTGAAATTCTGTGTCGGTGTCTGTTGGTTTTTTTCTGGGAGACGCCAGTCTGACGACAGTACAGACAGTCGCAACAATAAACACCAACTTTATTAAATATACAATATTTTCTACAAATGTTCTCTACTGCTGTGTATGTGCACAGGCTTCGCTTAAGCGTGCGTGTGTTTGTTGTCATTGTAATTGTTTATGTCATCTTGTGGATGTGTGAGTGAAGTCCTTTTTGTTTTACGGCCTTAGTCGCATTTGCTATGGTGGATATTGAATGGAATATGTGATTTTTTATTACTTATATGCCGCCATGAAAACAACTCAGCGCAGCAGAAACTCTCTGCATTGTGTGTTTTTGTGTGTTGTTGTCTGTGTGTCTGCTTAGAGAAGAGTCTATGCGGTGCCCTTTCCGCCACCACCCACCTAGACGGTTATCCTACAGGAAAACCCGGCGCTGTTGTGTGCTCTGTGTATGCCATAGTACTGTTAACTTCATGGGGGTCTCTTTTCTGATTACCCATACAGTTTAACGAGAGACATCAATCGAGTGAGTTGTTGTTTACGGGCCGGGTAAAAACGCGGAAGTTTGCGAAAGTTAAAGAAAAACAAGGATTACGGAGTAGACTATTAACAAACCTCAAAATTGTGTTCACAATTTTGTAATAAAATTTAAAATTTTATACTTATATAAAAGAGTGTTAAGGTTTGTTTAATTTTTTTATATAAATGCATATATAATATTCTTTAACCATGCAGAGAAGAACGAACAACTCGTTTGGTTTCTTAGTGAAGTTTTTTCGCATTTGCATTCTGCTCTCACCTTCGTTGCCTCTTTACATCCCTCCCTACCTTGTAGTCATAAACCTGCGCAGTATGCAACAAATTGCAGGACTAAATAATAAATCTAATAGCCGGAAAGGGGCATGATTTTGTCTCCCACCGTTCTGTCATTTGAAATACTTGCCCGTATCATGTATTGCTTTTTTGCTCGTATTCCTGGTATCGGTGATTGTTCTTTATTATGCTTTAAGAGTTCATTATCCTCCTATGGTTATTAATAAATAATTTAAGCTTTAATGACTCCTTTGCCTCCCCACCAACCCTCGTGCTTTCTTGCGCTCTGTGTCGGCAATGGTTTTCATCACCTTCATCATCAACCTCACCACCCAAAAGTATGCTTCATTAGTTCCGTTAATTGCATTGTTGGTCAGAAAAGACTTCCGGTTTATTGTTTTGCAGTCGTTTTAATTGAAAACACGAAGAAATCAATCGGTTTTTTGCATGTTTAAAACGAAATTTGATTTAAAGGTGTAGGATTTAATGTTTAAATTCTCTTTATTTTGCTTTGCTTTCTCACTCAGTTCTTTCTTCTTAACCCTTTTCATATTAGCACATAAAGGAATCACAGCAACTTAATGCAAACACCTTGTTATTCTTTTCATTTTAATTCAAAAGATTTTCTTACCTTTTGTTTACCCGGCAAAGTCCCTCTTTTTTTGCTAAGGACTGCGAACCTTAACCTTAAGTCAAGTTTACACAAAGTCAAGGGCCCTTCTTAGCTTTTGTTAGGGGCAAAAGAACGCGTGTACTCGTATGTGTAGGTTTTTGTAATTTAAAATAAATATACATTATCCTGTGGCTCCTTTCTACATAATAAACACAATATTCTCATACTCATATGTTTTTTATGCTTTTGTTGTTTTATTCACAGTTTGCTGCCTGGGTTGATGCTGTCATCTTCGTTTTTAGTTTAGAAAACGAATCCAGTTTTAATACAGTCTACAACTATTATACCAAAATGGCTCATTTTCGCAATGGTCAAGAGATTCCCATGATCCTAGTGGGTACTCAGGATGCTATAAGTGAGCGTAATCCCCGAGTGATCGACGATTCAAGGGCGCGCAAACTGGCCAACGATTTGAAAAGATGTTCGTATTATGAGACCTGTGCTACGTATGGTTTAAATGTGGAGAGAGTATTTCAAGATGGTAAGTTGTGAAGGGATATTGAATTGTTATAATTAAACGAAAAAGGGAAAGCGCAGTCAAATTATGGAAATTTAAAAAAATTCTCTCTGGGCGGGTTATCTGTTTTTCCGTAATAAATTAAGAAATTTTTCTTATAAATTATTTTCTTATCTATACAGCGTTCGAATAATACTGTGATTATCTAAAAAGGTTTTTTTCGATCCTTCGTATCGGGATTATTTGAAAAGATCATTATCGAAGATTCATAAATATGATTAACTTCTTTAACTCACTTACAGATAAGACAAGATATTAGAACCTAAGTAAAAAAACTATTAGTTTATATATGGATTACCAATTTCTTGAACTAAAATATGTGCATTTCACTAAAAACTACTCTTCGGTCCTTCGAGGGCGGTTCTTAGATGTTATGCATTTTGTATCTCATAATTTCCCCTTTATTAAAAACTATGGAGGTTCTTATTATATTTGCGTCCATAATGTTTTCTCCGCATTATAATCAAAAGTTGATCTTCTCCATGTTTGCAGGGTTTAGCATTGTAAAGATTTTCACTGCTATCCAAGTCATATAAATTGGTTATGAAATTCCGCAGATTTTATCAACTCACTTATTATTGGCCAAGTTTCCTCTTAGTTGTGGTTCTTTGAGTTGCGGTAATTATTAACCAAAGGAAAATTATTTTAAGAGTTACTTATAAATCTACTATTTGATCCATCAAGCTGGATGATAAAGTAAATTTCAACGTAATTTATGCCTGTTTCTTTGTGTTAATTTCACAAAAAACTAATATTTTTCATACCGACTTATATATTTATATATATTTCATAAGCTCTTGCGATTTTTAGTATAGCTTAATTGAGCTAGACATGCTTTAAATTGAATTCTTTCAGTTCGGAATCTTCTTCTTCTTAGCTTGTGACTGAAGTAGACATACGCATACAAGCGCTTCTATCTTCTGCGCTTCTCCTCTAATTCACCACACCAAGCTTCGATAGTATTTCAAAAGCCTGGTCCTGAAGTTTTGGTTGCCCTCTTCTGCGTCGTCTATTGAGTTCGTTGTCGAAAACTTTCCGTGCCGGGGCATTTGGGTCCATCCGCACATCATGACCCAGCCAACGCAATCGCCGCAATAGCCCGGAATGTTGAAGTTTAATAAGCTGAAAAAATGTAGTCGAAGATTTTGTAAATTCACTTCTTCTACTGCCGAAAATCTTTTAAACTAATATTATATATTATATTATTAAGACAAGCAGATGGCCATTCGATGATCAAGTTTTCAAGTTCGATTAATATTCTTATATAGATTTATTAAATATTTCTTAGGCAAAAACTTGAAGCCCTTAATATTGATATTCTTAAGGCCTTAATTATTTTAATGAATTAAATTTAATAGATAATTAAAGAAGGATTTTATAAACTCATTTTCAGTTGTCAACAGTAACTCTTAATTTTTAGGTTCTTCGAGTAATATCATATAAATACATGTTACCAAATTACGAAATATTTAAATTATGGTTTTTGGAGCTACAATACACAATGTTGTGCTTCTTCCAGCCCCATTATTTTAATACTTGTTGCCCAATTTATGAAATATTTAATTTATGGTCTAGAAAACAAATTCCCAAGAAAAAATCAAGAAATTGAATCAGTCTAAGCAACCGTAATATTCGGACTTTCAAGCCGAATCTTTTAAATGCATGTTGTCTAATAGGTTACCGAAATATCAACGATTTTATCGTCAATAATTTCACATACATTTGTCAAATCTCATTTATGGAACAGAAATAAATGTTGATTTTAATACATCGGATATAAAGTTATAAATCTTTTCCCTCGTTCGTACTTTTTAATAACCCGGCCAAATTTTTAGATTTGTTTCGGAAATAACTCATTCTACTATGGTGGTCTAGAACCAATGTTTCTCCATTTGGACAATATTATGCAAATATTACCAATAAAATTACATATAACATGTTCTGCATATACCGACCGTAGCAAGACGGTTAGTACAATCGACTGTCGTGCAGAAAATGTTGGATTCGAGCCACGATAAATCCATCAAATCTTTCTTTGAGCGCCAGTGTCTGAGAAACACTTCGAGTACTCGAGTAATCGACAGGTCTAGTGAGAGCTTTTCAAACTGAAGTTCGGAGTGTGAGCAGTGGTTCCCGTTTACTGACTCTAAAAATAAAATGCGTTTAAATTCACTGATATTCCATTCATGGGATGAAAGGTCTAAAATATGCATTCTGGATCCTATAAAGAAATCACTACACCTTTTGCTGGGTTCTTGATAATGTTTAGCCATTTACCTCACAATAATTTATATTTTTTTCCACTCTTTTCATTTAGCTTGTCAGAAAATTCTCTCACAACGTTTACCTCTACCCGCTGCTGTTACCTCAAGACCCACCACACCCCAGGGTACACGCTTAGGTATTGCCTCCTTTCATCACAATGCCAGCAATGGTGCCAACGCTAATGGCTTTTCCTCCACCAATTCCTCGTCAAACAGCATGCAAAGTGGTGGCAGTGGCGTCGGCACCTCAGCCGGCAATCTAACCTTACCCCACAGACACCACATCTTATCCAGTTCCACACATCATATACCTATGCGCATGAGTGCTGATTTTGTCCATACGGAACAGCAACATAGTTTACCACCCACAGCCAGTGCGGCCCAGAAACTGTGGCAACAACAGAATCAACAACAACAACTGGATACACAACATGTCCAGCTGAGATCTCATCATAATCGTGATCGGGAATATGCTTTAACGAATGAAAATAATAATATTACCAAATATAATCCTCAAGGAACGGCGGCAGAACAATTGGCTCCTCTCTCACTGGTGCCTTTAAGAGAGAAAGACTCGAACATGGGAGCGACTGGTAAAGATTTGCCCACGCCGACCTCAACGCCAACGGCCAGTCGTAAATCACGTCGAAGATCGAATCTCTTCATACCGTCCTCTTCGAAGAAGGGCGAAAAGGATATGAAGAATGGTGAATTGGGTAGTGGTCGCTCTATACCTATAAAACAGGGATACCTCTACAAACGATCGAGTAAATCTTTGAACAAGGAATGGAAAAAGAAATACGTTACACTATGCGATGATGGCAGATTAACATATCATCCATCACTGCATGATTACATGGATGACGTTCATGGCAAAGAGATACCATTGCAATATGTAACTGTTAAGGTGCCGGGTCAGAAGCCCAGAGGATCCAAATCCATTATAACAAATAGTGCTTTGACAACATCTATGCTATCTACCAATAATGGTGAGTTCATTATATCTTTAATAGAAATAACTTCATACTATTTCATCCTTTCGTCTCTTTTTAGTTTTCGAACCTTTGAAAGAATCAGCTGTCAAATCAAACTCTTCTCAACAAACTAGCGGCGATGAAGGCATTGCTATGTCTAATTCCAATTCTCAAACTTTTATCGCCGGTTCCGCAGAGAATTCACAACGTGAACTCTTAGCCGTCAATGCCTCCAATAAATTGGAAGCCCAAACACCAAATGTTAAGAAACGTCATAGACGTATGAAGAGCAGTAGCGTCAAGTCCAATGAAATCGATGACTCTGATGGTTATGAATTCTACATAGTTTCGTTGGATTCTAAGCAATGGCACTTTGAGGCCGCCAATTCTGAGGAACGTGATGAATGGGTAGCCGCCATTGAACAGGAGATTTTTAAGAGTTTGCAGAGCATTGAGAGCACGAAATTGAAACCGGCTACGACCAGTGAGTTGGCATCGATGGTAACGATACGTACTCGGGTACCGGGTAACGGTTATTGTGTCGACTGTGATGCACCAAGTGAGTTTAATGTTCGGTTAATTTTTTTTATTTTTCTTTATTTGCATCAGAAAAAAGGAACTTTTTAAATTAATCATTTGTAGTAAAAAAAGGTGGACTTTGAAGTAATTTGGTTTTTGTTTTTTCTAGATCCAGAATGGGCCAGTTTGAATTTAGGCGTTTTGATGTGCATTGAATGTTCGGGTATTCATCGCAATTTGGGTTCTCACATCTCGAAAGTGAGATCATTGGGTTTAGATGATTGGCCGTAAGTATTTTGAAGAAACATTTTCATTATCTCTAATATATATTTAAGAGGAGTTTGTTTATAATTTCTTTAATTGTTCTTATTTTCTTTGTTTCCCTTTTAGACCTGGCCACTTGAGTGTCATGCTGGCCATTGGCAACAGTTTGGCTAATTCCGTTTGGGAGGCAAATACTCGCCAAAAATCAAAACCCAAACCCAACGCATCACGTGAAGAAAAAGAATCTTGGATCAGAAGTAAATATGAGGTCAAGGAATTTTTGCCCCAACCAAATCCAAATACCAATGCTACACCAGGTCAACAATTAATTGAAGCTGTGATTAGGTAAGTTTCCTCCTTAACCCGTCTATCGTTAAAGCGAATTTCATAGATCCATTTGATTATAGTCCATTTTATCATCAACATAATGTAAATTTGTTTTCAATTATTATTTATGTGATTGATAAATAGCGCAAAAACTGACATAGAAATCCGAAATTGGAACTAGACTATACTTTTCTCAAAGATTTGTGCGAGATTTGCATTAAAATTTGCGTTAATTATTCAAAAATTCTTTCTCCCTTCATATTTTCTAGGAGCCTTGAGTTTAAATGGGGAAAACTATAAAATTGAGGTTATGTTTATGTTGAAAGAATCTATCTATTAAAAGCTCAAATCAGAAATTTAAAAAAATTGCTAATTCCCAAAATTCAAATATCGCTATTTGCCTATAGAAAATTTCATAAAAATCGTTAGTTGAAAGTGCAAAAATCAAGATATTTCCAACTTTGAGGTTCTCAGAGAATTTGTCTATTACAATATAAAACATGCCATTAAAAAGAAAGTAAGCCTTCTTCCCCAAAAGATTACCCAACTACCTTTTACTAATATTGTTCATTGTGTAAGAGTGACTTTTTTGATTTACTCCTTTAGTAGTATAAATACGGCCGATTGCATTCATTTCAATTTCATATTAAATCTCAAATCGTAGTCAGAAATCATAAACCTCCATCTTCATAACAACAAATCTTTCTAGCATTCTTCTCCGTCTATGTGAAATTATTGTTTGAATTGCACAAGTTTTATGTGTTAGACCTTCTTGGCATATAATATTCGACAATTTCTATAACATCTCCTAAACTAAAAAGGATAAAATACATCGTCAGAAACTATAAATCCCCAACTTTATAATAAATCTTTACAAATAAATCTTCCGTCCATAAAAAATCGTTGATTGAATTGGACAAGTTTTATGAAATAGGCTTTATTGGCATATGGTAATATCCGATTTATCAAGTATCTTCTAGAGAAAGCATAAACCTTTGTCTTTATAATAAGCTTTTCTAATATCTTTCTTCGTCTATAAGAAATTGTTGATTGAATTGGACCAGCTTTGTGTATTAGACTTTATTCGCATATGGTGATCGGATATCCCTAATATCTCCTAAACGGAGAAGGATATTCGAAAAAATTCTACCAGGATTTCATTGAAGTACAGTTTAATTTTTCAGCATTTACTGACTTAGGTGGCGACTGGAATAGTCATACTTATCTATGTCTCATAGAAAATAATTCCAAGCCCTTCGATCTTCTGCGCTTCTCCTCAACAACATTCTTTTCAACATTTATAATAATCAAATTTTAAAAGCTGCTATGTAATCTGAAATATAGCAAAAAATCCAAGTTTTGAAATAAAATATGTTAAAAAGAAATCCATTAGAAACCTTTCTTTTTGCTATCTTCAGCTTTGCAAAGTTTCTCAGAAATATAATGCGATAGAGACATTCTTAATACCAGTCTTATGCTTGGCAAGGATTTATATCAAAAAACTTAAGTGAAAACTTAAACTTAAGGGGGAGGAAGAGAAAAGCTTCACTTCTGACAACACATTGCAACAGAACCTCAAATGTTGCAAACGAAAACATTGTTTTGTAAACTTCTTTAACTTCACAAAATTGTTCAGAATATAAATATTCAGAGATAGCAGGATAAAACTTGATTCTTCTTTCCTAAATTTCTTCACCAGCCTTATTTTTTCATTTATAGTTTATTAAATGTCCATGCATTCTTTTTATACTTTTTCAGATCTGATATGAAGTCCATTGTTTTGATATTGGCCAATGCCAACAGCGAAGTGACCAACGCCAATGTAAGTCCTAGAGATGTTAGGACACCTTTACTATTGGCTTGTGCCATTGGCAATTTGGCCATAGCTCAATTGTTAATATGGGTAAGTTTAGCACCTCTTACAGCTTGTACGGCAGTTTCAATCTTAATTGTTGATTTTTTTTTTTGCCTAATATGCAGAATGGTGCCAACATTAAGCACACCGACCACGAAGGACGCACCTGTTTGGCTTATGCACGAGCTGCCCAGTCTTTAGCTACCGCTAAATCTTTAAAAGCTGCAGCAGCAGCTGCCGCCGCTAATAATTGTAGCAGCAATAATTCCTCTAGCTTGGCCAGCAACACATCATCATCCTCGTCGTCGGTGTCACAAGCGACAAACTCAACAACCAATAATTCCTCATCTACGGCATCAGCAAGCAATAGTGCTGCAGCGGCCGCAACCTCCACCTCAACGACGAATACCGCAAATGGTGGTATACCAGCACCCCACTATAGTGTGGAAGAGACAACAGCCTTGGTGGAACTTTTGACAGGTTTGGGTTGCCCTGAGTCGGCTCCCTTGACCGCCAGTGGCACCTTACCACGCAGACGGGATACATTGGGCACACCCTATGAGAAAACCGTATCGGGAGTTATATAAGTAAGGAACAATGGGATATTACTGTATAAGAATGAGATTTCTTTTTTTTTTTTTTGTAGAAATTAGGATTTTATATAGGATGATTATAGTAGTCTTGAAATCAGAAATCACGCTTAGCTTACCGAAAATGCTATAAAACAAACAACAACAAACAAATCGAAAGATAATGTTTTTAATTTAAACTAAAAACAAAAATGTTTTTACTTTAAACCATTTTATTTGTGTTTGGCTCCTTTTTCGTGACGAATTGTTTTTAGTTGAATTCATTTTTACAGAGACACTCGATATTTTGTTAATTTTATTTATATATTTTTTTTTTTTCATTACAAAATATAACTTGTAACCTTGAATTTTGTTAAAGTTTTCTTTCTGAGTTTAGCTCTTCAAATCTTTTGTAAAATGATGTTTAGTTTGCAACTTTAGGTGTCGTTTTTGTTTTAAAAGAAGGTCCCACGTGTTAATTGTTTTGTCCCTCTCCCGACCCACTGCTCGTTTTAGTAAATCTCTTTTTGTTTTTATATTATTATTATACACATATTATAAATGTTTATTAAACAAAAAAATATATGCATACGAGATATATATATATATTGTATTGTAATGTATGTAACGACCTCTTTTTGTGTATATAGCTGTATCGTATTTTACTATAAATGAATTTTAGATTTTAAGTTTTATTATTATTTTTATTAAAAATGCAAGAAAATCAACCCCAAAAATGTTTAACAAAAAATGTATTATCGTGTTTTTATTTCATTTTTACCTGGCTTGAGTATATGGTTTTTTTTTCCTTAGACGGATCACATACCAACCGAATAGCAAAAGAAAAACATATTTTCGTGATACTGAACTTCGATGAGGTATGTGGTCCGCCGAAATTTGCTATTATCAGTTTGCTCCCTGTGATTTACGAGTTTACTTCCGCCGTTTTTATTTAGATGAATAATTGCTACTGATTTTATTTCGTTTTTATTCTGTTAATTGGATAATTTCTTTAGAAATCAACAATGGAACATGACGTTAGAGGTTATTATATCATAGACAGCAAAGTACCAAATATTAAAAAGTCTTATTAATGCAATTTGATTATAAAGGGTGGCACATAAGCAACGTTAATGGCGACTAAATTGAATGCGTTCTTGTGCATCATTTGGTTTTGACTCGTGAACCAATTGAATCTTATATGGGAAAAGATGTAACATCAGTAAAATTCTTTGCAAAGACCGCCTAGACATCTCCAACTGCTGAGAACGTTGGAAGAACGGAGAACGGTGGAAGTTTCGGGATTTTCCTCAATACTTGCTTGCACTTCATTTCGAACTGCACAAGGTCTTCCAGCACGCGGACGATCACAGACAGCCCTTTGTTGCCCAAAACGCTGAGCCAATCGGTAAATTGTTGGAGCGCTAGGAACATGTCGAACATGAAAGAAATTTCGATGTAATCTGAATAATCGAATGCTGACTTTCAAAGTAAAATTGAACAACTTTGGTTCTTTGTTCTGTGCTGAGGCTTTCCATCATAAATTTCCCAATTCTTTTTTTAGTTAATTTTGTAAAGAGACGAAAAAAAAGACTTAAACAAAAAATGTGTTCACTGATCAAATCTTAGCGTTACTTATGCGCCACCCTATAGAACACCTTGTTTAGTAAAAATGTTGAAACCTTTAAAGTATTGTGCAATTGTTAGATATCTCTAAATATTTTTAAGAAAAGTGAATTTTAAGCCAGTTCAACCAACCAAAATCAACTTTCAACTTTCGTGAATTCATCAAAAAATTAAACGATTGAAAATTACCCTTTAAAACCTTTCTGGTATCTTTTTATGAATACGTGCATAGCAAAATCGTAATTAATCAAAATAAACTGGATAAAATTTACTTTACTTGGGACCGTGGTCGACCGCGACTATCGTTCGCATGATCGCAGGTTTTATACCGCATACAGCCACCTATTATTAATCGGGTAATCGACAAGTCTTCTTAATGCTTCTCAAACTGTGACATTCGCAATTCTCGTTAAAATGTAGGTATCGTTCAGTGAGTCTAAAAATATAGTGCGTGTAAGCTCACTCACTCCTCCTTCCATTCATGAGATGCAAAGGAAATCGTGTTTTGTTTATTTACTTGTAACCGGCCAGGGCATGACGGTTAGAACACTTCACTATCATGCATATGGTCGTGGATTCAAAGCCCGACACAACCATCTATTATTAGGCCACTTCGATGTGTCTGAGGAAAGCTTAGAGTAATCGACAAGCCTAGTAAATGTTTCTGAAACTGACATTCGGTCGGAATCGTGATTAAACTGTAGGTCCCATTGAGTGGACTCTCTCAATGGAATGCCGCGTGTAAGCTTACTGAATGTGAGAAACTTCGCCATGTCTCATTCATGGGTTGCAATGGATTTTTTATTAGAGCCCAGACCAGGTAATGATAAATGGTTTTACTATTGTATTATAAACATACACCTTCATGAAGGTTTTGTTTTATTTCGGTTTTGATATTGTAAACTTATAGGTATTTAAAGTAAATTGAAATATTGTTTTTTTTCATATTCGTTAGATTCGATTTTTGAAAATTCGCACTTTTAGAGGATAAAATTGAGAAGAAAGGTGGACTAGGACAAACGTCTGAAGATAAAATCATTAAAATAAAGATACCTACTGCAGTGATTTTCGAAATTTTCGAAATTCTTACTTTCGTCGAAGAAAAGATGCTACCGCCTAGAACGAATGAAATAAAACAAGGAAGAACGAACATGTCATTTCAAATTATTGGTTGTGGAACAGCTTGTATCGCATGAGAACATGTTCCACTTTCGTTCCTATCATCGATGATTTTTGATAGAATCAAATCAACTTATGCAAAACTAGAACATATAGCTGCTGGCTGTTCCTGCGAACCTGATCATATATTTTTGAAAATTTGGAAATGCAGACGATTTTTGTACATATATATTAATTTAATTTGTTATTTCTAAAGACATTTGGAACTGGAACTGTACTCTACGACCTGTAGCCTAGTGTGCTGTTTAAACGACATTTTCGTTTGCTTTTTGTTTGTAGGGAAGCCGGAAATTTAGAAAATTTGGAATTTATAAAAGAGAAGCCGACTTTTTGTGCATTCGATTGAATTGCTATTTCTGTTGATGTTTGATTTCACAGATAATGAGAAATATTTGTAGCAAGAATAACCAGTTTTGGAACTGCTTATGCTGCATCGTTTATATGGAACCTATAATGAAACTGGAAATCATTAACTGTAGTCTAGTACGGTTTTTAGTCGACATTTCCGCCTGCTCTTATTTTGTAGCGAAGTTGTTTTTTCGAACCAATCCTGAAAATTTTAAAAATTTGGAATTTTTAGAATTGGAGCCGATTTTGTAAATTTTTGATTTCACAGATAATGTGAAATATTTGTAGCTAGAATAACCAGTTCTGAAACAGCTTATACTACATCGATTACATAGAAGCCATAACGGAGCTGGAAACATTACCGCCATATTTATTCTCCGATCTGTAGCTTAGTATGATGATTAAACAACATTTTCAGTGATTTTTTGTTTATAAAGAAGGTAGAAAACACATCTTAGAAGACGTAACAATTAATTTTGGAAGCTATTTACCAATATGATGACGATAACTGAATTATGTCCGTTTAATAAACTATGGGTGGCCTTCGTTTTTAAAATTTGTTCGCTCAAAAATAGTGTCGTCTTCTAATCGCCACAAAAACTGTTGACGTTCTAAGAACAACCTTCATGACGATTCAGGAACTCCATGATTTCCGAGCGGATTCTTCTACAGCGTCTAGTCCACACCCCCTCAACATTAGTGCAGTTCTTGAATGATTATGCAAATGCTTACATTGCTAGCAATAACGTTAATTTGGGATGAGCAATTTGAGAAAAAAAAACAATTTCAGACTTTGCCAAATAAATCTGACAAAAACTATTGACAACTGAAGTCTTGTATTGATACACAGATCCCTTATTTGGATGGGCAAACTTTTTCGCCACGGCAATACATAAATAATAACAAAAATATGATACCGTTGCGGCTCTCAAATTAGACCAACTACGCTCAAAACGATGCAAATTCTACTCTACTTGAAAAAAATTTGCTCTCAAAACACGTTGTTGCCATTCGTTTGATACATTTTCGATTCATTTGTAAGAATATGGATAAAAATATGAAATGGATGAGAACATAAAATGTGTTTCAGTTGCTCTCTGTCAGTCGAAGAGATGCAAGTGTATTCGGAGTAACGGATTAATATATGATATTGGCACAGTTTTGGTAAATAGTTGGAAATCGGAGCGTGTCTTGATGAAGAAAAGACGTTATTGTTAGTTGGGAAGGATTTTTAGAGAAAATTTCTTTTTCATTCAAAATATAAGCACAAATTTTTATCCGGTTAACGATTTCAAAGCCATCTGAACACAATTATCCACGTAATTTTTATCCAGAGAGAAGTAAATTCTCTTACAACTTTTCTTTCTCTATTATTTATATTCATCATAGAGTAAATAAAGGCTTTAGAAATGATTTGCTTTTGTGAATAGAAAAATATGTAAATAACGACAAATAACGGGCCAGCCATATCGCATACTAATGTCGCAATGATTCCACTCAATTTCTAAATCATTTCTCTTAAATCGGATAAAAAGGGGAAAGCAATGAAACGCCGAATCGCTTAAATTGCGATTGTTGCCACTTATTTATTACTATTTGCCGTTTATCTGCTTTTATTTATATATTGTCATAGTTGTGGCTGCAAATAATCAATCTGCAAGAAAACATATTACGATAACGACATTTTAATTTCGCTCTATGTTCCGAAGAGGCGCTATTTCAACGCCATCAAACGATCATCATCGGCACTGTTTTTATCCAAAGAAAATAAAATTCTCTTCACACATGTATTCACTCTATGTATTTATCTAACGATGTTAGTTCATATTAACCAATTTTCTATAAGCCGTATAATGTAACAAGTGTGACGCCACCATTAAGCAGTAGTGAGTTCCTTTCAGTGAGCCTAAAAACATAGAGCAAGTAATATCTAGAGAATTCACCTCTCTTTGTGCAGAAAATCATGCTCATAACTGTTAACAGGGAGCTCTAAAATCGCAACACGGATAAAAAAAATTATGCTCACATTTTGAGCGTCTTTGATGTCTATGAGGAGTGTGGCCTCATTAAGGAATTTTTAATTTCCAAATATGTTAAAAAATTACGCCAATATCACATATCAACCCACAATTCCGAATGAACATGATTTGAGAGCAGGAACGGTATTGTATTTGTCGATTATTCATGTATTCGCCTGAATACAAACAATTTATTTGTATGAATTCCAGTCAGTGGTCGAAGAATAGAAAGCTCGCTAAATGTAAGGAGCGTTCCCGCATCCCATTCATGATAAGCAATGGAATTTCTTTTGCTTCTTAACTGCAATATTATTTAAACATGAAAAAATATCGTACATCAGTACGTCAGAGAATTTATCTACAATATGAATTCTGCTCTGTAGTCGAAAAAGATAAAGCGGGGAAGTTCACTAAATGTAAGGAGTTTTCCCACATCCCATTCATGAGAAGCAATTCCAGTCTGTGGTCGAAGAATAGAAAGCTCGCTAAATGTAACGAGTTTTCCCGCATCCCATTCATGAGAAGCAATGGAATTTCTTGTGCTTCTTAACTGCAATATTATTAAAACACGAAAAAATATCGTACATCATTTATCTGTATGAATTCTGCTCTGTGATCAAAAAATAGAAAGCGGGGAAGCTCACTAAATGTAAGGAGTTTTCCCACATCCCATTCATGAGAAGCAATGAAATTTCTTTTGTTTTTTAACTGCAAATTTTTGACAGATATATCTTACATATCTGTCCACAATATTATTAAAAAATGAAGAAAAATCGTATACCAGTACGCCAGAGAAGTCTAGAAACCGAATAAAAATGTATAGAAAAAAATTATCACTGGTATCAGCTCTTTTGAACTTTGTTAGCAGCCTACAGACATATAATATTTACTAAACTAATTCTAATGAATTGAAAAATATAATCTAAATAACTATTTTAGAATATTACCAACTTCGAAAAGTGTTGTCTTCTGTCAAAATTTCACATTCTCTCACTCTATATTCAGTATATAAATTCAATATTATAATAAACCAAACTGTATTTCATTCCCTAGATATTTAGCTGTATGGCTAAGACCGAAATAAAATAAAAAAAAATAATAATAAAAATATTTATGAAATAGTTTCTTCAACTCTTGTGTTTAATTAAACTTTGTGGTTCGCGAAATTATTTATTCATAAGTTACAATCTAACTTTTGTCCACATACGAGTATAACCGAACAATTTATAAATAGTTTTCGTTTTAGCAATCATGTGATTTGTTTCAATTTTGTGTAAAATCTTTTACATAAAAAAGAAAATCAACCAATATATATAACAATATATATATATATTAATATAATATTAATAACAACAGTAATGTAATAGAAACCATTTTGAGCATACAAAAAATTTCCA
>JAHXMU010000371.1:119861-153861 GCA_019455685.1 Philornis downsi | reverse complement strand
CAACAGTAATGTAATAGAAACCATTTTGAGCATACAAAAAATTTCCAAAATTTAATGCAAAATAACAAAATGCAAATATAATAAGCCCACACCACAACAAATTAGCTTTTTACAACAAACAATCACAAACAAAGGATATACAAAAATATACTCAAAATGCATCTTAAAACACGCTTAGAAATTGATGATGAGAACAATTCTATAAAATAACAGATATTTATAATAAAAAAAAAATAACTAAACATATTACACATACGTAAAACAACAAATAAAAATATTTATATGACAAAACAAAAAAAAATTTAAATAACAATAAACCGAAATTATAACAAAGACACAAAAATAAATATTTATTATACAAAATTGCAAAAAGGAGATTTCTTTCTCTTTTCCACAAGAGGGAGAGAGAGAGAGAGGGAGTACATAATTTTCATCTTCTAATGGATGAATTGGTATAAACGATTACAAAATTAATCTTATATTTGTAGTGTAATTTATTTGAAATATATATTTTGATCGTTTTTTTTTTTCATTTAGATGAACATGTATAAATTTAATGGCATTATATAATTTATTAGTGAAGAGATCAATCAAGACAGCAAGAAACCTTATATTGTTTAAACAATAAGAAACAACACAATTTAATTGGAATATAAACTAAAAAAATAAATAAAATGGAAACTCTTAACAAAAAAAAAAAAAAAAAAAAATAAAAAATGCATACCCACAAGTTACGTCGTTTTGTTTTATTTATTTCGATGCATTTAAAGGTGAGTAATCCAGTTACTTATTCAGATGGCGACTGAAATAGATATGCTTATCTACTTATCTCGGTGGTCCTCTTACACTTCCTGAACGGAGGACATCAGAAAGTTCCAATTTTGCTGCTATTATTACTATTACTTTAATTCAGATCATTTCTTGTAGCAGCACATGTAAGTCAGTTCACCAGTGCATGTCAACTGTTCCCTTCTCTCATGCAGAATATGACCTTAGACCGTTGTTCGCCTGAAAATCATATTTTTAAATATGTTAAATGTTAAATGTTAAAATTGTTGAAAAAATTCAAAAAATATAGATCCGTTGCGTAGTCAACGGTGGAAATAATCCTGAGGGTTTTGGACTTATGTGTTTTTTCAATTCGTCGCGCCAACAGTATTTTAGGCTCATGTTGAACAGTGTAAAGATGAGTAAGCTACTTACTTACATACTTACTAAAATAGATATACTTATATATAGGTACGATATTTTTTAGTCGTATTTTTTTTAATCGAATAAAACACTGAAATTTGCATCGTATATTGAAATTTTTTATTGGAATCGACAAATTGGTCTTTGCCATTTAATTTTTAAAGACAATTTCATGTAAATATTGTCCGCGGCTCCATCTCAAAATATCCATTCAGAAGGTCCAATTTTTCGTCACTTTTTCGAGCATTTCGGCCTGTATTCCATGAATAACGCGTATTATGTTATTCTGTAAGGCTTCAATAGTGTTCGGCTAACGACTTGACATAACCCCACAAGAAATAATCGAGGCGTTAAATCGCAAGATCTTGGAGGCCAATTCACTGGGCCAAATCGAGAGATAAGCTGCTCACCAAATTCATCCCTCAACATATCCATTGTTTCACGAGCAGTGTGGCATGATGCACCGTCCAGATGAAACCACATGTCAACCAAGTTCAACTCAGCCAATTGAGGCAAAAAAAATCGCGTATCATGGCTCGACATCATTCGTCATTAACGGTAACGTTTCTTCCACGGTCGTTTTTGAAGAAAAATGGACCGATGATACCACCAGCCTATAAACTACACCACACTGTCGTTTTTTCGGGATTTCATGTATGGCATGTGGCTGCTCATCACTCCAGAAATGAGCCTCATCGCTGAACACAATTTTTCGATAAAGCGGCGGATTTTCATTGAGCTTTTGTAAGGCCCATTCACAAAAATTAGACGTTGTGGTAGGTCATTCTTCATTACATGATGAAATGGCAGAGTATACTATACACTTTTCACTTTGACAGATGACGTTTGGACGCCATTACCAACCAGTGCTGCCAACCTGAAAAACTTAAATCTTAAAAAATTTCCCAATATAATACTCCTTACTTAGAAAATAATTAAATAATAATAAAATAATAATAGTAATTAATCCCAAAAGCCTCGCCGATCTGCTGTGTTTTCCAATTTGTCACACCAACTTTGAACAAAAGGCCCAACGAGTTCATAGTCGAAGTTTCTTCGTGGTGAATCGTTTTGGGAACGTCCCGTCGGTAGGAATCGATTTTTGTAAAAAGATGATCTTTCAGAAGAATCTTCACTGAAAGTTCTGTCATGGCTTCAGCTATATTCGATAAAGAGGTGGTGAGCATGAATTGTTTCCCCAGTTGTTTCCAGTTTGATAATATCTCAAACCAAATGTCAATTGAATTGCGAGTCAAGTGGGCATTCAGTGGACTTATACGTATACTATTTCTAAGCTTACTTATCGGACCTACGACAACGGACTTCCGAACATCTGTTTGAGAAGCTTTTAGATCACTCGAATACTCGAAGCTTTCGTCAGACACATTTAGCTGACTGCCGCTTAAATAAAGATTTGATGGTTGTATCGGGACGCGAAGCCACGATCATATACATGATAGTCGTGTGTATTAGCTATTCTGGCACGGTCGACAATATTTATACTGTTATAAATGTTCAGAAAAACTTACCTCTATTAGCTTCTAATGTTTTACAATTTAAACAATTTATTGGTATTTTTTTTTTTGCTACCGGGCTTTATTGAAATATTATGCAGAAATTTACATTCGAATTTATAATTAGAAATTCTTAAATATTTGAAATGTTTACAATTTCGAAAACATATGAAATAAATACATTTTCTTTCATGTAATAAATATAACGATTTTCAAGAAAATTTTCATAAATCAATAATGATTCCTTCAGGAATCCGGGAAATCGTTACCATAGATGCACTTGAATCATAGTTCAGTTTGAAGTTCACGTTATGCTTTCCGACTTCTTTTCCGATATAAGAAGAAATTCAATGTAACGAATCATAATTATGATGACTTAGCAGCATCTTTAACATTTACGAATCATAATTATGATAATATAGTCTTAAAAACCAAACTGAAATTGAGGCATTCATTGAAAATTCCATATAAATTCTTGCAATTATAATGTAATAGATTGATTTCTCTTAAAGCTAACCACATACTAGACATTCATGAGGTGGTAAGCGTAGGTTATGTTAACAACATTGATAGCATTCCTTTCTATTATGTGAAAAAGGCGTCAATAAATCAATGAATAATGACAGCAACCTTAGCTTAAACCTTTGTTTGACTAGTATGTGACACGCTTAACATAAAATACAATTGACTTTGTGTCGATTTTTAAAGTTGTTTAGCAAAACTTGTAAGACGATTATTCAAAATTACATATTAGCAGCACTTTCTAAATTGAAAGAGATTTGGTCACAACTTTTAAGATTATTTTAATGTTGCAATTTTACGAAATTGGAACGATATTTTATTGCATTTTAATTCTCACCAAGAATTCGAAAAATAAATTTTAGTTTAATATTTAAATACCAAATATTTTGCCAATTACAAATTACTTATAAAACAGCCAATTGTATAGAAAAATCTCAAGTCGTGCATACATTTTTCTAAACAACCCGATAAACATTTTTTGCAATCATTTATTTTATCCAATTAATATTAATAGTGTGTACAGTGTTGGTTAGTATTGTATGTGTGCGTGCGTGTGTGGATGTGTATGTGTGTAAGAGTGTGTAGTATATAAGTGTGAGTGTAATATTTGTGATTAGCTATGGATGGAATTCTAATACATTTACTAGAAATTTTCAAAATACTTTGTTAAATTTAACAATAACTTAAAAATGTTCCGAAATTTTGTTGTATTTGCAGAAGTGGCTGTATTCCATTTAATTTCAATATGGATTTTAGATAACGACTAAAAAAAGGTTCCCGGCTTGATATTCTTTCGTAACGCATTCTGCACAACCAATTATGGAAGTTAATTAATTCAGAATTTATTCCGGATCCAATCAGAAAGACATTATAAGTTTGTAGAAACCCTTTTTTCTATAATAAGTCTTACATAAAGTAATAATCCAAAAGAAAAAAAAAAAAAAGAGTCCATTTTAGAATCTTTGCAGAATCCATAAAATTGTTTGTCTGTTTTAATATTTCTGTTGATGTTTCTTTGTCAATGCAAATACTAATTCTTCTGTATAAAATGGAATATATTAGATCACAACAGATCGCAATAGGAATTAACTAAATTATTTGAATTGACCTTTTGATTTCCTGATTTCGGAAGGACATTTTGTAAAAGAAACACAGAATACCACTTAAGGGCACAATGGATTCACCGATTAGCTGGGGAATAACTTCCAATAAAAAATAGTTTTTACAACATTTCCATTGAAATTTTCATCCACAACGATTGGAATACAGAACAACCAAGTCAAATTATAATTAGGATTTAGAATTTCTATTTAATTTAACAATTTATTCTGAAAATAGCCTTTATTATATGTTCTTTTATATAACGCAATGGCAACAGATTAAGGTAAGATTAAGCGCAAAGCAAGCAAATCACAAATTTAACGGCTGATTTGCGATATAACTCAAGCTCAACAGGGGCTTTTTCCTCTACTAATTATTTCAAGCCCGTTCACTGGGCTGTGGTTTCGTTAGACAGTAGATAGTAGATAATATTTCCTTGTGTTGTAATCTAAAAGATAAGTTCTGCCTTTTTCCCCCCTCTACTGAATTCGAATTTACAGTTCTAGCCAAAAAACAGGACAAACAAATTTAATCACTTATTTTGTGATTTACAAGTAAGTCGTTGCTTAACAGAGGATACAAAAAGAATTTAAATAAAAATATTGATGCTGTTACAATTTAGAAGACATCCAGTGTCTTTTTTTTCATTCTCTTGAATTCAAATTAATTTCCAGATTTAGCCAACAATTTCACAAATAGTGCTTTGAAATTATGATAAAAATTATTCTTTTTTTTATCATAATTTCAAAGCATTATTTGTAAAATAATAAAAAAATTAAAGAGAATACAAAATGTCGAATGAAGGAATAAAGGAAAATAAACATAAACATCATAATCTTCTACGATCTGCAATTTAATTTTTAACAAATTTCAATATTTTTAAAAAAAAAAAAAAAAAAAAAAAAAAACATTTTAGAATTTAACGACTCACTCAAAAAAAAAATAGTTTTTAATTTTGAGTTAAATTTAATGTTTTTGAAGAATTGTTTACAGATTTTACCGATAATTTTTCAATGTAATTTTTAATCTTAGCATTGAATTCCTTAATCATTTGTGTCTCTTAGAAATCAGCCGATAATGTTTTAAAAAATTCATGACAAAACCTTTCAAATCCATTTGGCAGATGCTTAAAGGATGACATCTGCGAATAGTCGTCTACCAAAATGCTATCGTTTGATTGGAACGATATTGAATATTCTTAAAAACTAATCCAGATATTAAACTAATAGTCTCAAATACATTCCTATGTCATGGATTTTACTTAGTAAAGTATTTTTTGGCTTTAGTCGATTGAAAATTCTTGGCAAATCTGAAAACTTTTGTCATTCATTTATTATCTTTAAATGGAATATACATAATAACTAAAAGGTTATTATGAACCAATAGCTTATTATGAATATTCCATCATAAAATTTACAGTACTAAAGTTATATCTGTTTCAGCTGCTCTTTGAATTGTGTAAACTTCATCTACATTAATCTTGTTGCCATGTTTTAACTTATATATTTGAAAACTTGTTAAAAAAAGATCTGTACCACTATGAATAATGCTTATTGCTTATAAATCCATAATTCTGCAAAAGGATACAGTGCCTAAATGTATAAGGAATTTCACAAATCTGAAGAAGAAAGAGAAAGAACTGAAATAATACAATAAAGTTGTCTAATCGCCCTGAATCTGTGGCAAATAAGATTAAGAATACTGGGCCAACTTTTTTAATACCATGTTTTGCCAGTGGAGTATGAATTTTATATTATTAAAGCGACGCTATTTGTCCAAAGTTTTCGTGCAGCACACAAAGTTTTTCATGACGTGAGAGAGCTGTTGCAGATTCTATAAAGTAACCACGTCTTGAAGTTTTTTTTTTATAGAAATCATTAGAAAAGTGTATTTTTGACCATTAATTAGCTGCCACAAAACACCCTAAGAAAACAAACGTGAATCAGAGTTATCAAAACTTATTTTTCACATAAACGCTATGCAGCCTGTAAAAATTGAAGGAAATATTAGCTGAAAAATACCTCTCCAAAACTCACAACATAGGACTACATAGGTTTAATTTGAACCATGTAATTTTTATATTCAAACATACTTCTGTAAAGTACTAAATAATTTTATTATTTTAGATTATGTGGTTTGCTATCAATTTAACAAAACTATCTTAAATGGCAAAATGTTGACCAAAAGCCTGGGCCTCATTATAGCAAGTGGCACAACAGCTCCAGCTCCATATTTGAATAATTTAAAGACAAAATAAATGAACAGATTTTTCATATTTTTATGTTCACTGATGTGACGAAATTTCAGGACGTAACAGAGGGAGGGGAAGTGATTCTTTATTGTAATATTTTCTTCAGTTCTTATTAGAGATCAGTGAAGAAGATTCCATTGTTAGATATAAAAATAATGAAATATTTCGTTAAATGTGTTCGCACAGAATATTTTTATATTATATAAATGTATTCGTAGAAGTATATAATATTTATATGTTCTGCAGATAAAATATTAATTTATAAAAAAAAATATTATTTTTATTCCTTTTTAAGATATCGTTATCCACTGATCTCTTCCTTCCTTCTTTACGTGTGTTTTATGCATAGGTTTTCTATGTACGAAACTCTAATTTTAATAAACTTTTTGAAACCCTTTAATTTATCAATAAAGCCACATAGTATTTCGACTCAAATAGTAAGTAAAAACCATTTAAGCAGATTTTGGCAGTCTCACTTCAAGTTATTTTTGACATTTAATTCGAACTGAAATTGATCGTACGGTAAAATTAATTTGCAATTGGGATTAGAGAGGAAATTTTAATTTTATTCAATTTTTATTTTGTTCAATTTATTAATTTTGCCATGCGACCTCAAATCATATCAAAATCCAATCGAACTTAATTTAATTTGAAGATAACAAAGATAATTTTGCTTAATCGGAAATAATTTTTTCAAAATCTAAGGCTCATATTCGTAATAATTTACTGAATAGATGTGAAGATGATTTTTAGTATGAGAATTTAATTCATAACCCTTCCGTCCATATTTACGAACAAATAAAACTTCACAAAAGTTTTTCCAAAATTCGAATCAGAGACCAACTGGATATTTCAAACTTAGTTAACTCGGATATAGATAAACATAATATGCTTGCAAAATACTAAAATAGTTTACTTACAATTTGAGTCGAAGATCCCATGTATGGCGAAGGATGTTATATTATATATAGATTATTGTTTTTGTATCTTCGGGGAGTAAGTGGTTAATTGTTATAAAACTAAATTCTAAATGAAGAACGTGTAAAATCGCAATTTAAAAGTTAATATAGTATGTACGTTGGGCAGATGTTATACTCAAAAATTATAAAACTTGATAAGGATTGCCTTTTGCTAAGATATTTTTAAAGTTATTGGTGGCATTTCGAAGAAACTAAAAAAGTCGCATATCTAATACAATTCAAACGTTTAGATAATATTTCAAATATTGTAAAATATTCAAAATTTGTCTACAGCCAATGCAAAGTTACGTTATCGAGCCATTTAACTTCTTTCTGTGTGCATTTCCTGTGTGAACAAAAATTAAAATTTATATATTTACTGTAAAAATTTATCCAGCACGGATACACCAGACATTGAATTGCTCCATTTGTCGTATAAATAACGTCATCTTGATTAGATTGCGTTCCATTCCGCTAGATTCAAATGAGAAATATGTCGTTGTATTTTTAGAAATTAAAACTTTAAGCTTTGTGTCAGACCATTTGAAGTCTTTCAGGAAAGTAGATGAAAGTACGAAAGCGTAAAAAATACTTCAGCAAAAATTTTAATGATTCTTCAATAAGTTTCTGAAAGCGTGTTCTAAATGATGCGATCGGGCATCAATTTGTTTTTGTTCTAAACTATGAAAAATCTGAAATATTGATTCTTAAAAACCTTTTCCCGGATACAATAACATGTTCTGTAAGGCCCTTATTCCCATCAGAAATATTTATACGAACTTGTCACGGTCTAAACAAATTCTAGGAATCAATTAAATTACATTTTACAGTTTTGCGACACAATAGAATAGAATACATACAGAAAAAGAATACATTGGAAAGCAAAAAACGAAGACTGAAAACATTTCCTCCAATACATGGTTTTGGAGTGGAGGTTTTATAACCTCAAGAAGATTGAAATATATGTTTACCACTTTTTCCTAAAAACATTGTAATAGCTGTATAAGTTTTTGTAGTAAAGTTATTGTGTAATAAGTTATGCAGAAAATAGTTCTCGTTCAAGTTTCAAGAAGATTGTTGATTATTCGTTCCAGTAGAATCTGTACACACTGAAAAATTACTCAAAAAAATATGTTTTCAATCAAAAAATCACTCTTTTTCCGTACTGAAGACTTATTAAAATAAATATGTAAATTTTTTCTATGGTATTTCGGGATGTAATGCGATGTCTTATGAAAACACGGCTGTTTGCAACATAAAAACTGAAATATTTAAAAAAAAAACTATGCATTTGTAGTTTTCGAAAAGCTGGAGATCATGGAAAAAGTTCCATAATTTCATACTGGTAGATATTCTTAGTACAGCTAATTTAAAATGTAACTTTGACAAATAAGTTTTAAAAATACCACAAAATGCTCCCAGAAAAGTATAGTAGTATAGCTATTACTAAACTATATAAAATATCTGTTATATCCAAGATATTCCCCCGGTTTATGAATTTTTTTTTTTTTTTTTTTTTGAAAATACAATTGACAAAGTTCGAAACAGGACTGACGGCGATGTGTTTAAAATCTAGCAAGGGTCAATCAAAACATTACAAATTTGGAAACGCCTAAAAATACAGACATACTCATTTGGTACTAATCTGAAATAACACTGATAATATTTTATGTATAAAAATACTTTGCAAGCACAGCACTTTTCAAATATCGCATCACTTTTGATAAGCATAGTCGAAAGTTTATTTTATTCAATGATATCTTGACATCACAAACGTTGGATTTGAAGTTTTAAACTTTCCTTTTTCAAACAAAAAAAAATGTTTCGAAAAACTGCCAAATTGTTTATACAACTCATAACTCATATTCCAAAACTCCAATTATCTTTCAAATACCTTTTCTCCAAATTTTATCTGCCAGAATTCTAAAGCATTTTATATCGATAGACTGCAATGTCCGTAAACAGCTAACTTACGTATATAACTTTTCAGCATAACATCTGCCCAAAGCGATATGAACTTCATGCTTTTATTTCACACTGTTTCGTGCTGTAAAATTAAATCGAGATTAGATCATTAATATCCATGTATAAATTGAGAGTAAAATAATTGTGTGGATGTGTGATAAACTAATATTGATCGTGTGTGTCGATTGGTAAGATGTATAAAGTACAATAATAATAATTATAATTATATATATATTTATTAAAAAAAAGACAAGAAATACAAATTAATATAAAAAAGAGAAATACACAAGTGTTTTACATAACATATGCATACGAAAAAATCTCCAAATAAGTAAAATCAGGCAAAAAAAAATGGAAGAAACACTAAAAGAAAATTATTTGATCCACAAAAACCGCAATTTTGAAACAAATATATTCTTCTATCCATTAGTTAATAAACATTAAGCATTTTCATGCTTGTGTAAATTAAAGACAAATGATGGTATTTGTTTCAAAAATGGAATTTTATAAATCATATCTTTTAGCTAACCTCTCCTTTCCAATAAAAATATCATTTTAAATTAAAGATAAACATAATTCCTTCCAAATGTGCCTTTCAAAGTCTTAGAGATTTTTACGATATAGTAAGTAAGCTATTTTGACTCTAAACTCTACTTGAAGATGAAGCTCTCTAATGGATTATAACAAAAATCTGAAAAGTTGCTTTTGAAAAGTTGTTATTTCTCTTCTGAATTTGGACATTTCTTCTCTTCCCTTTTCTTTCGTAATGATTATAGAATCTGTTTCAAGAAATAAAAAAAGAAAATTAACTTTGATTGTTTATTTTAAAGAAAATCAAACAATGAAACTCCAGATTACTATCCTGAAAATGAGACTTCGATCGTCGGATCGTCCAAATGAAAGCTTGAAAATTTCGTGTTATTGTTTTTTTGTAATCCAAAGGTATACCTCTAAATTATGACAAAAAAATGTTAACGTCTAATGGCGATTGATTTAGCTTCCTTCGGAATTTGAAGTGATGAAGTGATTTTCAAGAAAATAGCTAGAGTTTTTTTTTTTCTGGGGGCAGCAGGCGTTTGTTTTGTTGTTGGTTGCAAGCATCATTACGTCCACAAACTTCTTGTGCCTAATTAAGTAAGGCTACAAAAACAATCAGACGATTTTAAATTTTCCCCTTAACTAAATTCAAAATTTTTGGAAAATGCCGGTCAGATTTGTTTTTGGCTTGAAGTTGATCCGAAAATGGATGTGGGACTTTCCGAGTTAATTTCTTGTTTAAAGTGATTTAAGCAAAAAATTAGATAAATTTCCCCTTACTTTTGGTTTAAATTTTAATGAAATTATGTTCCTGTTTGTTTTTCTTTATATAAACCTCCCTTTTTCTTTGTTTTTTTTTGGTTTTTTGTTGAAAAAAATTAAATTTTTGTTGAAACGTTTTTTGCTTCGAACGCTAAACTCTTGATGTTCTCCTCCTCATCCTTTCCACACTCTTGCATTTGATGAAACCAAATCCTATTCAGGCTAAACAAACCCTTAAGGACTTTGGTCTCAATATCAAGCTAAGCTGTAGCTTATACATATACATATTATATAAAATCGATAATGGTTATATGATGTTTCGAAAAATAAACCCAGTTACCGATCCTTATGTGTATAGCAAGATGTTAAATTGATGCTGCGGTTGTTTTTGTAAGATTTTTTGGTGTTGGTGTTTTTTGTTTTGTTGTTGTTTGTTGATAATTATTTGGTTGGAGAGGCGATTTGTTTTTCCCACATCTTTAACGTTCTTGGCATTTTGTTGTTGTTGTGTGTATGTTGTAATACTCAATACGACAGCTATAGGGCGACGACGGCGACGACGACAACGGCGCATTTCTTCCATGCAGGTGTTTGTCCCTGCGTCGTTAATTGAATTCACTTCTTGTTGGCCTTAAATTTCGCATAGAAATTTGCAATTTGATCATGACGCACGGGTATCGAGTCCAAAATGCCCGTAAAACTGAAATTATTTTGATTCCGTTGCTTCTCGTGCAACGAATCGCCGGAGAGGTAAGTAACCACATTCGATTGAAATTCGGTGGCCTTGGGATCCGAATGATTGGCCACCAAATGATTGCAAAATTGAGCAATTTGCAAAAATACGGAGGCATCGCGGTCTAGGATACAATAAAAAAAAAAAACAAAAGTTATTGATGGCTGAAAACATTCGCAGAACTTGATGATTTTTGTTAATTCAAATTTTTGGAATAAAGATTCTGATATACGTGTATAGAAAGACGTAGAAATAATAAACTCTCTAGAAATTGAAGACAATTACAATGAAGACAATACGTCCCGTGAATTTTATAAATCACAGCTCTTCTGGTTAACCGGGAATATTTTTAAAGGTACAGAAACTTATTCAAAGAATAAATCCAACATGAACTTGAAATCCGTTTACAAGATCTTTAATATTCGATAATTTTATAAGCGACTACCGACATTACCATCGTCAAAAAAAAAAAAAACATATTTATTTTGTAAACAGTCTGAAATGATATATACATTGTATATTGACCGAAGGTTTGAAGATGAGAAAGATGTGCCCAAGATGGCACATCCGCACTTGCTTTTAATAAAGCAAAGACATCAACGTGAAGATGTTACAGTAGAGTGTTTGGCAATGTTTCACCGCAATGAACTCAAATTTTGCGTTGATTTATAACCATGGATGAGACATGGGTTCACCACTTCACACCTGAGAAAAAGAAGCAGTCAAAGTAGCGGACTGGAATGGGGTAATCGTGTCGAAAGAAGGCGAAGACGGCTACATCTGCAGGCAACGCCATGTTTTGAGATGGATGCGCATTGGATTATTTTTATTATCTTCAAAAAAAAGTTCAGCGGCGAATATTATGTTAATTTATTGCAGCGTTTAGGCAATGAAATTAAAGAAAAAATACCGCATTCGACGAAAAAGAAAGTGTTGTTTCATAAAGACAATGTTCTAGTTCACAAATCCACTATTGCGATGGCCAAAATCAATGAATTAAAGTTCGCATTGCTGCATCACGTACCTTGTTCACCAGATTTAACTCTTTCGGACTATGTTCTAATTTCAAACTTAAAAACATGGCTCGATGGTAAAAGATTTGCCAACAATGAAGGGGTGGAGTTTGCGATTGATGGCTATTTTAAGGAATTTAACAGTTCTTACTAGCAGGAGAAAAATCTATCGAATATCGCTGGAAAGTATTTAGAGCTAAAAGAAGATTATGTTGAAAAATAAAGACAAATTCTTCCAACTATTCTTCTTTGTTAGGTCGACTAGTTTTTTGAACGCCCTCGTATCGCTGCAACATTTTAAAAATCGTTTCAATAATGATGTCAAATCCTTGTGCACAGTGTTACGATGTTTTAAGCAACTCTTTTGAACTTTTCTTTTCTTTCTTTCTACAAATTAGAATTGTTCTCTGATTGTATACTTAAAATGTCTACAGAAATCGTTTTTAATTAAGAATTACGAACAAAAATCATTGCATCTAAGGGCATATTATAGAAAATTGATGGCTTCGGAAGATATCATTTTAAACAGTGGCAGTCTCACGAAGCAGTTCATCTGAAATGTGTCTTGAGATTTTCAGAATGGATAAAAAATATCGAAAAAGAATTTGTCTCCAATTTTGTACTTCAAACGGAATCGTGTGTGAATCGTTAAAAATGTTGCAGACAGACTGCTTATAGAGAATTGGCCATATCAAAAACATCATTTCAAAGCGTTTTACATGTGACATTTGACTCGATCTGATAGGTCATTAATGTCTTCAGCTATAGTAACTGAAAAGTTCATTTTAACCGTCGAACTTTCTGTGTCTAACGAACCAATCGTACAATTTTATGCAATTATTTGGATACGAAACGCGTTACAAAAGACCTAAATTTTCTTCGAAAATTCAATTCCGTAAAGGTCGCTGAAGACAAGCTAGAACGAGTCGATTTCGACTCCACAACCATAAGACTTATTAAAGCTGGTAATGCGACATCGTTCTATGACAGGATGGCGCCTTCCAACTGATCCAAAACCGAAAAACTGAGTCAAAATCGATCAAAAATCAAGATAATGTTGAGTGTTTTCTTTGATTATCACAGAGTTGTGCACTTGGAATTCTTGAAGATAGTCAAACGGTAAATGAAGAACAGAATCTGGGTATTATGCGGCGTTTGAGAGAGCAAAACCTAGATTCGTGGGAAGAAAACTCGTTTTTTTTTTTTTTGCAATATGATATCGCACCATCTCACAAGGCTGTGAACAAATTTCTGCCAAAGCCTGGACAAATATTATAGAACAACCGCCGCAACCACCCAATGCGGCACCGGCTTGTCTTTTTCTGTTTCCAAAACACAAATTACGGTTTCGAGGCAGCCGTTTTCAGTCAAGAATTCGCGGCAAGATCTGAAGTCTTTTCCGTAAAATATTTTGATGCCTGGATTATTCATATTTGCCATAAGTTTCGATTTAATTCAATAAAAAAAGGTTTATTATTTCGCCTACTTTGAAGGCAATGCAACAAATTTGGATACAGAGTAAATATCATATGTTGTATTGACCAATTCCCGGTACTTTTTTAATAGATTTCAGTAAATAAAACCTTTAAGAAACAGACGATGGTAATTGGCAGCCTTTACTCATATAGATATCGCAAAAACAAACAAATACGTTTTTACTTTCCAATACAAAGCTACAAATATTTTGCTTTCATCACTGTTTCTCTTGCTAGGAGAATCCAGCACACCATTCCAGATTAACTATACTAAACTTACCCAATTTCCTAGGGATTTTGATCAAGGACAATGTTAAATTTTCGTTATCTCTCTGAGCGCGCATATGGCGATTGCCATGTTTAAATTCCTGTTCCAACCAGCGAATAACATTTCGAGCATTCTCACTGCGTTTCTTTAAGTCATCCAATTCATTGAAGACTACAAATCGCAAAAACATATTTAAAGTTAGTAATGAGTTCCACTTGCAAAATTATTACATGCGCCTACCAGCATTTGGTATAAGGACGATAAACTTCCTGCTCTTAACTAGATTCTTGACAATTCCGTTGTATTCCGTCAAAGCCTTAGCATCCACTACCAAAAATGGGGTCATAATCATGTTCATGGGATTCTTGCGAAGCTGAAAAAGATAAGAATATAAGATATTAAATAAATTGAATATTAAATAAATTCCCGACTTTATGCAGCATTCATTGTTTAAGCAATTGTAAACCATGACACGAACCTCTTCTTCCAATGTTTCCACTTCATTCTTTAACCACAACTTTCCCATAATTTCACATTTCTTGCTCATGGCCTCAGAGCGTTCTTCATCAGCGCCACTACTTGATTGCATCTTTTCACAAATGGCACTATTGGTTGTAGTCGAGGCTGAAGTACCGCCGCCAGCAGTAGCTCCGTTGCTATTGGATTTTTCTGCATTGCGGTTACGTAGATAACCCTTACGTGGCATACGTTTGCATTCCTCAACGGTGTCCTTTTCCTCATTGCTGGTGTAACTCTTACGCACGATACCATTTTTACGATCCGAATAGCGACGTGTGCGCCCTTCTGCTCTCTTGCGAGCCGCATTCTTAGCCGTACGTCTTTCACGACGCCGGGATGATGACTTCTTTTCCTCACGCTTCTTTTTGGCATTCTCGGTGAAACGTCTTGCCTTCACACAGAAGCGGTAATTGAATTTCTTTTGTTTGCATATGAAAAAACCAAAATCGACCATCTTGAAAATACGAAGTATGCACTCCTCCTCTGTGGTAACTTTCTCCCTTATGGTTGTTTCCCAATCCAGGGTAATTTGGGTGGGTTGGAAAATATCGAAGCTTTTGAAGACAAAATCTTCGGACAAAGGAACATTAGCTCTAACATCAAATAGATCACACAGTGTTTGGCGCACATTAGGCGTGGTCAGGAACTCTCTTTCAAAGTACACTTTACGGGTAAATATGTCAATATTGCAATAGTTTAACAATTTCATAATTTTGTGTATAAACTCGGGATTGGAGTGATAGCAACCAAATAATATCTCATGGTTAATCCTTAACCAATCGAAGAGTATTTTAAGGGCTCTTATAGTGGGTTCATTCTTAGCAAAGTCAACGATGATATTGGGATTAATTTTTGTATATTTATTACGGTAAACCATTTTCTTGGGAGGCTCTCCATTAGCTTTAATTTCTTCACAGGCTTTTTGCTGTATAGTATTAGATCTATGAGTTTCATCATTATCACAATTGGTGAAATTTAGAACGGCATTATTAGTATGCAATTGTAGGATTTCAAAGCTTTTCAAAAGTTCTTCGGAATCAATATCTTGGGAGCTAGTGCGAGGAGCAGCTGTAGCTGATAGGTGTTGGTGTGGTTTTTCTTGGTCTTGATCTGGATAGATGATGTTCTCCTCTTCGATGACGATATCCTCGTTGTCGGAGAAATTAGGACCAATACTGCCGTTTGAGTAAACGCTCTCCTTGGAACCACGGCGGGAAGAGGTATTACACAAATTATTATGCTTGTGCTTGTTTTCAGCTGAAACAAGGATAGAATGGAAAACTTATTTTAGCGGTGTTTTTTCTAATAGAAGATTTTCTTCAAATAGAAGAAATGTCTTGAAGTAAGATATCTTTTTTACAAAACTTCTTTAAAACCTACCTTCCACAGACTCTCGTTTCCTCTCCAATTCCTGTTCTCCTTGTACTGCTGCTTCAATGTCACTGAAATCAGTATCAAAATTTGAACTTAAATCGGTATAGTCTTCCTCATCCGTTGAGAAATCGGTATCCATATCCGATTCAGTATCATAGCAGGAACTGTCATCCGATTGGGCAATCTTACGACGGCGTCGTCTTAACTTCATGCCCCGCTTTTTGCTCTTACAAGAGAGAGGTGTCTTCAAATCACTCTCCTTGGCCTCATCCGAGGAACGAGTAGAGTTCGGTTCGCCATCATTTTTGTTATCATCCTTCAGAGGTTTATTACTGTCCTGAGTTTTACAGATGTAGTCATCATGTGATCTTTGTGAATCACGTGAATCAGACGAGAAATCTTTTTGTGACAATTGGTGAGTTTGTTTCTTCTCCTTACGTTCAGCTTCACCAATGGAAGCCAACCAATTTTTGTATTCGTTACGTGATTTGCGTACTAGCATATCGAATTCTTCAAATTTCTTGGTATACATTGTGTGGAACTGTTCGTTTTCCGAAGTTTTGGCCAAAATGTTTTGTTCCAAGCTAACAATACAAGCATCCATTAGATCCGAGCAAACTGCCACCAAGAAGGCATTGAGAGAGTAAACTTTCTGAGAATTAATCATTTTGAGCTTTGATAAACAGAAGAACAAAATGGAAACTATCTTAAAGATGCTGGAATCGTTGACGTTAAATGTTTTCGAGCACAATACTTTGCGTAAATCCACTAAGACGCAATGACACAACGAGTTGAAGTCTGGCACCTCCTTGTCGAAGAAGAATATATCGACAATTAGATAGAAACGGGCGTAGAAATCTTGTAGGCTAAACTCAATTTTGTCGGGATCCATTTTAGTCAAGTAATCGGCGTGAACAGCAAACAACTTACAAACATTGTTTTCACTCAATTCAAAGGGAATCAAGCTGACCAAAGAGTAAAGGTAATGATAAATTGAATCCAAATCAAAGTTTCGCCCGTAGTACAAAGTACCCAATTGATTTTGAGCCATTCCAATGGCCGGATTAAGTTTAAAAGCTTCAAAGTAATATTTCGCCGCTAACTGCTTAGTAATATCGAGCTTTGTATCTATGCGGAAATCGATGAAATAACGATGCAAATCGCCCAAACTTAGAAGAGACGAGTGTATAGTATCCAAAGCAAATGACACGGCGTCAAGGCTTTTGTCTAACGCATAGTTATTGACATCCTCTATGTCTAACCAACCATCGCCTTTAGACATTTTATCCTTGTCCTTTATCTCCTTGATATAGGCATCATTTATGATTGTAAAGTCGATGAGATATTTCAAATCCAAATCGTAGATCTCTTCCATTTTTGCAGCAATGCGTTTATAGTTCAAAATGCCTGCACAAAGAAATCTTTCGATTTTCTGAACATTTTCTTGAACGCCGGGTTGAGCGGTATCCTTAAGTTCTTTGGACCAATTCTTTTTGACATAGGCAATAAACTCGTAATATCCTTTACGCCACATAATTTCACGGGCTCTCTTGCCCACAGATTGATAATCCTTAAAAATGATTTGTATACATAATTGTACGATTTGGGCACGTTTCTGTTCCAAATCATTTTGAAAGAGTTCAGAAATGTTACTGATTTGTTTCTTCTCATCGTCTAGTTGTTTCACAACTATGTAAAGTTGTCTGAAAGAAAGAAAGGAGGAAGTAAATAGTGATGTATTCTATTAGTGTAGGAAGAAAAGAGTCTGAAGACTAGTTGAGGATAAATTAAAAGTATAAGATATACTAAAGAGAAATCCATTATTTGTCCTAAAGATGGCTTCAGTAATCTGCATCTCGCGTGGAATAATTACAATCGGCTTACGCTAGATTGCGTTCGAAAGATAGGATTCCATACTCAAAAAACTACTCGACACCAACAAAAAGGAAATACCCCACATTTTACAGTTTTTCTTCAATAAAAGCGAAAACGCAATCCAGGCGGCTAAAACTGTGATTAGTGTTTACGTGACAGCAACACTGGTTTCGCCAATTTTGGTCCGGTAATTTTGAAATACCAATAGTCGAAAATATCGATGGAATTATGAAAATCGCCAAGTCCGCCCCAGGAGCTAAATATTGCACAAAACTTGTATAAAGCTGGATACAAAATTGTACGGATGCCACACCAGTTACCGCAAGAAAACATCATATACCAAATTTCCATCTGCAAATCGCTGCTGAATTGCAACAAAATGAACTGAATTTTGGAGCGGATGGTGATTATTGATGAAAAGGCCACGACTAGTCAAGCGCGGACCGTGGTCAAGCCAGGATTGACGATCAAGAAGGCATAGCACTATGTTTGGTGGGTTCTTACTTCGGGCCTGTACTGTTAACAATTGGACGGTCTGAAGGAACCAATACGAACAAAAGCGATCAACTTTGGTCCATAGGAAAAGAATTATGTTCTATAACACCAGACCAAACACATTGTCAATGACATACCAGAAACTTCTAGGGGAAGTTATAATGCGCCTACCTCATATTTTCTGTCTCTGGCGAATGATTTTCTCTCAAGAGAAGCTTGTGAAAATCGAATGACTCCGGTTTTTACCAATAGGTTAGATAGATGATAATGAAATTCAAAATGACAGCAAGTTATCGAGCAGAGCGGTGCATATCTGACCGGTGCATATCGGATCATTCTAGCCATGCTACATACAGATTTCAATGCCAAGCAAAACGAATGGAAAATTTCATGAAATTTCTTTATATTGATCTTCTTCCTCTACGCTTTTTAGAGGATGATTTGGCAGATATTTGTCATATGATACACTAAGACAATTTGTTCATCTTTAAAACAAAGGGTAGGATCAGTGCAATTTAAAGAAAGCATCTGATTTGTTTCATTGTAGTATACATTTTTTAATAACCCACTTATTTTCACATTTTTACTTACTGGTAAATTTTCTTGACTTCAGTACTCAAGTCACTATGGTGAGGACCTCCATGGCCTGAATCTCCTATGCGTTGGACTTTGTTATTATTGTTACTACCGCCTCCGCCACAGCTAATACCTCCAATGCTATCGCCAGAGGCATTTGAGCCTCCGGAACTCATAACATTATCCATTTTTTAACACAAACACTTGAAGAGACAAAAACGCACTCTGAAAATACACAAAAATTATCAAATGTCAAAAATGTTCAAAAATAATTGCTTGAAGGCCAAAGACAAAAAAGAAAACCTGGAATAAACAAAATTAACTAATATGAAAAAATAAACATAAAAAATATGCCACAAATACATTAATCAATTTATATTTGAATGTGAAAATTAAAATAATAAACACAATTGACTGTTTGTAAATGCAAACAGAGATGGGGAGATAGGACGAGGGCATCAGTAAGGGAGCCACCGTAATGGAATTAAAATCAGAGTTGGTAAATCGTTTGAAATGCATTTCCGCACTTAGGGAATTTATGTACAATAATAAAAATGGAATGACGACATCTTTGTAAACAGCTTTTATATATAACAAGTTATTAATTTGACGGCTTCAAAAGTAAAGTTAAATAAGACACACATGAATGTGTGATTTCGTTGAAACTTTTATTTCATTACTAGCCGATCCGGCAAACGTTGCTTTGCCTTCAAATTTTATTTTTATTGGAAATGTTTCATGCCAATCGGTCTATTATAATAAGAAACGCCTATATTTGCGGAAGAACTTAAAATATGTTCACTCAACCGAAATACAAAATTAAATACCGTTAGCAGGAGCAGAAATAATTGCTTTTTAATTTGTGGTTTGTATAGGAGTTGCCACTCCCCATAGTCCAATCCCGCCCATAGTTGCAGCAGCACTTAAGATATGTACACCAAACCGATGTACCAAATTTTGTTCAAATGCCGTAAACAGGAGCAGAAATATTGGATATTTAATTTATGGTTTGTATGGGAGGTACCACGCCCCATTGTCCAATCCCGCCCATATTTGCAGTAGCACTTAAGATATGTAAACCAAGCCTACGCACCTAATTTTGTTCAAATACCGTAAGCAGGAGCAGAAATAATTGATTTTTAATTTTTTGTTTGTATGGGAGGTACCACGCCCCTTTGTCCAATTGGACCGAATTGTATTTCGACCTTCGGACATAGTTAAAAACCTTCTCCTGGCCGACACGAATAAGCCCTGAAAGTTTCATGAAGATCGGGTACGCCGTGTGAGAGGAGTTCTCTTACAAACTATTTTTGTACACAGACAGACAGATATTCATTTTTATATATATAGATAATGCTTGGACCCTGCCATTATGTACGAAATACAATGTCATTTAAATAACCTCCTCTGGATTGGTTGCAGCAGTAGGTTCTTTTGACCACTTTTTTGCAAATTTCGTTCAGTATCTGGCCGTAACTTCAGGAATTTTGGTTTTCAAATGCTTCAACGTTCGGGTATTATCCGCGTAAACAGTCTTTGACGTAGCCCCACAAAAAAAGTCTAACGGCATCAAATCGCATGACTTTGGTGGTCAATTAACGTCGCCATAGCGTGAAATTACGCTCTCTAAAAACTTCTCCTGCAATAAAGCCAATATCGGTCGTGTTTTGTGGCTCGTGACACCGTCTAATTGCAGACAAAAAAAAGTTGGTTTTCATTCGGCCATAGCGCTCTGAATTGAAAATGGAATTATCCGCCATACACAGGCCAGACCACATCTGTAACGCTTTCAGTCTCTCCAAATTTCTTTATAATCCTGCCAATCTCTTGCATAATAGGTCGGTTATGACGACCATAATCACCCCGTAAAAAGTGTCCACGTTTGAATCACCAATTTTGTAGTAAGTTTTAACTATTTTTACGCATTCTTCGGTCGTTAAGCGATCCATATTTGTAAATCGCAGACCTTTCACTAAATAAATATCACATGAGATGACCGGTATTTAACAGAGATTCAGTTTTGAAACCAGTAAATGGTAAAAACACAGTAAAACACGCTATTTGTAATTTAAAGACAGAAAAAAATAAACATATGAAATTTATAACGGAGAATTTGTGACAAAAACTCAAAATTTTTAAAAGAACATCCAATACATAAACCGAAATGGAAATATCGCTCCGATATCAAAGTAAACAAATGTAAGATTCACTTTTCGTTTAATCTAGCAAAATTAGTATCAGTAGTTCCAGATTTGTGACATCAAAAGTGGATGACCAAGCTTCCGCTTAATACAGAAAGACTGTAGTGCAATAAATTTGGGTTAAAAACGCCAACACTACCTGGCAATCCATGTATATTGAATTTAAGCATAAATATTTAAGTATTGTATTTGGGAATTTTTGAATATAGTTTTCTATTGAAGGCTTTTCAGTTTGAAGAAGAAACTATTTAACTATAGCAGTTCTGTAGACGTATATGCCGCCCGATAAAGTTTTAATAAATATACGAGGTGTGATCAAAAAATAACCGTTATTTTCAATTTTTTTAAAAAGCATTTATTTATTCATCAATTTCTATTTCATTTCCTTTAAAGTAATCCCCCTCACTTGCGCCAACGTTTCTTCTAATCCTCGAAACACTTTTAAAACGCGGTTTTTGGTATAGCCAACAGCTCCTGCTTCAATTTTTCTTTTATCTCCTCAATCGTAGAAAAACGTTTTCCTTTCATCGGTGTATTCAGTTTTGAGAAGAAGAAAAAGTCAGCGGGGACCAAGTCCGGTCAATACGATGGTTGAGGCATGCTTGCGGTTTTGTTTTCGGCCAAAAACTCACGCACAAGCATCGATGAGTGAGCTGGTACGTTATCATGGTGCAAAATCCATTATTGGTTTTTCCACAATTCTTTGAGTTTCCTGCGAATTGCTTCGCGCAAACATCGCATAACTTCAAGGTGGTATTCCTTATTGGCTGTACGACCTTGTAGAAAGAATTCATGATGCACCACGCCATTGCAATCGAAGAACTTGACGTGCTCGGGCGACCAGGACGAGCATCGTCATTGACATCTTCACGGCCTTCCTTAAACCGGTTATACCACAATTGAACTTGTGTTCTGCTCATAGCAGACTCGTCAAACGCAACTGTCAACATTTTAAATGTCTTTGCACACTTAATTTCATTTTTTACACAAAACTTAATACAGTTTCTTTGATCGATCATTTTTTAAAAAATAGAAGAGCACACCAAAACACGACTAACCTTTTTATCTGTCAAAAACAAACTGACAATCCAGAATGGCTGATACTGTCAACATATATAACAGACATTTGTACCAACATAACAGAAAAAAAATGAGAAAATCGAAAATACATACGTTAAAAGAAAATACATATTTAAGGGCTATCGTCGATCAGACTTCTATCTACTTCCAATCTCTCTTAGGAAGAATGTGAGTGACGCTTTAATAGAATATCGTTTGACAGAAATATAAATGGCCTGTGGAAAGTTTGGATGTTGGTGATGTGTAACCGGATGGACATGTAGGATCTGGTGTCACTCTTATTAGTTGGTTCAAAAAATTTGCTTCAATTTTTTTCAAATTTTTAAAACAAATGCTGGCATAATGCTGGACACACCGTAATCTTGAGCATTAAAAGAATACACTTTTTAGCTTAAAAAAACATAGCGGATAAATTATATTTGCTAAAATGTTCGGTACCTTCGGGATGGTTACAAACAAGTTCCGCTGTAATATCAAACAATTTGCTACTGTCGCAGTTGCCTGGCTTTAAAAATCCCGTCTTACGATAGGAAATCTTTTTTTTTTAACGCCTTTCTTTTTTGCTAACATTTATAAAAAACATTTTTTGTAAAGAAGCACAGACGCCATTGAATATTATGAAGTGTGCATTTAAAGTAATATTACTCATGGATTTTTATCAAATAAAATTTTTACCATATTTATATTTCTCATAATTGGAAATTTCCTAAAGAAAAAAACCTCCCCGCCAAGTTTCATAAAACATGTATTTATAAGTGTTATCGAGCATTCTTCAATGGACGTAAAAGCTTGTGAGGATTTAGTTCAAAATAACCCTGAACGTATAGAGATGTAGTTTTCAACTTCATTAATTAATTCTGATGTTCTTGATCGCTATGCGCAAGTGCTGTTTATCAAACAGATTAAAAATAATCTATATGCAGCAGAAAAAGTAAGGAATGAGATGGCGATGAAAGGTGACGATGTGCGTCATAACTAAATTCAGTCACACCAAAAGTACGAAAACTGGTTTCAGTTAAACTTAAACAAACTGCAGCTGGAAGTCAAACAAAAGTATATGCGGAGACAAAAAATTTAAATGGGAAGGACAATTTCCTGAATTGTACTTCAATTTGGGACCGCTATTGGGTCCGTTATTATTTTAATTTTTGGTTTTGCGTTCCGTTGCCTTTCATCTGAGTACCCCCACTTGGAGAATCATATTGGGTCCATTCGAGGGATTTTTAAACGTCCGTATTTAAATAAATATTGGTTACCGTCACCTTTTTTATTCCAGATTTTTTTATGTTTAAATTTTCAGTGGCCTGAAAAGCTTGTTTTTGGGTGTTTGCTAGATTATTATCAATATTATTATTAATATCAAACCTAAATTTCATCACAAAATTTCAAAAAAAAAAAAAACATTCTTTAAATTCTTCTGAATCTTGTTTTATCAATAACATTCAAAAATATTATGTGAGTTCCTTAATAATTATTTATATGTTTAACTTGCGCTAATTTTGGAATTAAATTTCTACAAAAGTTCTAAATTTTATTAGACAAAAAAATTTTGATTAAGGGATAAATAAAAATGAAAACGAATATTTGGAATATACCTCAAAATACCCAATGTGTATGCATGCCATCAGAATTGGCAATAGAAAGTTATATCACGGTGGCATTTTTAGAGAGAACGCGTCTGATTATGAGCAATTTTGCTCAAAAACCAACGTATTTTAAGAACGGAATCGTATGGCAAGATTCGTAGCAGAGATTTCCTTCAGCATTGAAAATTGTCTCACAGACCGCATTATCTATCAGTACTGTTTTTGGCCGAACTGAGATAAAATAATGGTCATCATTTATTTATAACTATCATGAAGCAGCATTTCCTCAGACATGACATGTCCGTTCGATCGTAAGTTATCCCGAAATATAAGATATATCATGAGCTCCATGCCAATCGATGTAACTATATTTCTCATTTTTCACAGAGCTGACAAAAACTCCACCGAGCGCTCTCATATTTCCATTTAAGTTTCGTTGATAAAGCTAATATCAATCATCATATGACGTAGATATAAGAATTTTCGTTTCAGCTAACGATATCATTTCAAAAAATCTCCACCACTTTAGTGCGGTGGTTCAAAGTTCGGTACTATCAACTGAATCAACAAGCCCAAATAAGGTACAATTATCCCATGCTGTCATCGCTGGCGAGAGATGTTTGCAAACAGGTATTTAAAAAAAGCTCTTGCGAGAGACGAAAGAGGGACCAGCTATGCATCATATCGTTTCCAAACAATGGTGCGAATGTAATGGAAAATGCACAACGTCTAGGCCTCAAATGCCGGAAAATATACGACAGCGTCACACATTTACATATAAATGGCAATAGAGCGAGTCAGTCCAACAAATTTGGCACACATTTCCTGAGAACAAAGGAAACTTGCAAAAAAACGGCACAATTCCAAACTAACCTCACTTTGCCAAGAAATATGCAAATGTAGGGTTTTCCACAAGTTATCGCAATAAACATTAACAATTTAGCAGAAATTTGCTACAACAGTTACCAAAAGGTTAAGAAAAATCAATAAATTATTATGCGAAAACCACTGGAGCCGCACGGTACCAACTATTCGTTTTTATTTTATGCACTGACGTCCTTCATTCACTATGTTTTCTCACCACTGCAGAGTTGTATCCAAAACAAGAAAATATCACGTATGCGATGAAAGAGACAAATAAAAAAAAAACAAAGAAACACACATTGAAAATTTTCCTGCATGCAAGCACAAAATGATCACAACAATTTTTTAGAACTTTTCCATAAGAGAAATATGACGATTTAATACCCACAAATTTATTGAAGAGCTCTTTTGCGTTTTGTAGCTTTTTCATGTGCGCATTTGCACTTTCATATGTTGAATAATCGATATTTTAATAGTATTTATCACTTTTGTTTGTATATTCAATCACTTTCGCCAGTTGCTTTATTCCAAGGTATTACTCATAGCGTCTATATCAAAGGATTTTTCTTTGCACGTATATTTCCTGCAATTACATCAGCTGCAATTCTCCAATAACACTAATTTTCTTTCTACGATCTATCGAAATTACACACCTTTTTCTGTTCTTTTTTCCGTCGTGCGTCCTATTTACTTGAAACCTTGTAGTTGTAATTAATTTTAAAATCAGCTTATCGATTAAATTATATGGTCTTCACGGAAAGCCAGCTGCTTGGTTTTTAATTGCGTCTGCTATTTTTCAGGTTTTTTTTTTGTGAGTTCTTTTTCTCAGCTTGTTCGCAGCAATTTCTACCACATTCTGGTATAACAGGGTTGTATTTGCATGCTATGGTGAAATTACAATTTATAGTTGCTAGATTGGATACTCAAACTACCGGGAAAAATTTGTGAGTCATTGAATTCATTCCATTCAGTAGCTAATTATTCATGTAATAAACGTCTATTTAGTAGTAGACAGAGTGGTAGAAATAACTTATTTCCGCTGTGAGTCTACTTAACAACTTATTGAGGTGTATCTACTAGTGAGAGATGCTTATTTTTAATTACGATTCGAAGTCGGTTTCACTGTGAAGTTAATCTCGATTATAAAGTTCTTGGTTATTTAATTCTCTAAATACCTCGAAGATCCTGTTAAAATCCACTGAAAGAAATGAGAAAAATTGAAATACAGGTGCGTGGTGGTATAGTCATTCATGTACAAACTACTGACGAACACACACATATAAACAAAAGTACGATTGAAGATATATTATTAATTTGTTATAAATTAAAGTAAAACAAATTATTATGAATTGTACATAAAGTTCACTCTCAGAGGGGAAGAATTTTGTTTATCTATTAACAACAAAGCGGCAATCGTAATTCCAATGTGTCAATGGAACCATTTTTGAGAATTTGGCATCCTCAACTCGGATAACCCCGTAGTGAAATCGCCATAAGGTTGTATTTGTGTTGCACTATAATCATAGATTTCACGAAACAGATTTTTTAAAACAGCTGTTTAGTGATATAAAAATGATATATTGTGTCTGAGTTCAATTTACTAAACCTAGACTTTCAGTGCTCACATCACTAATGCATTTATATTTGAATGAAATTTTTTTTTTGGTTGATAAAAAATACATTTTGTTACTTTCTTATAGGTAGCTATAAAACAGTGAAAACTGAAGTCGTGTCTTTACTGGAGAATTTTGCTGAATGCATTTTTAAAACTAGTTTCTCTTAGAAAATGGGAGTTTTTCACAAACACCAAATATAAATATGGTAAAATATATGAAAATAGATAGACAGAGATAGTAAAAACCCTGCAGTTGGCAAGAAACTATGTACTATGCAGACTTTTCATGATGAAAGTCCATATAAAAAAAATATCATGACATTTTAATCTAATTTTTTCTTCAGACAGTGTTATGTTTTTGCATGAAGAAAATTTTTTAACATTGTTTTGCATATAAGTGATATAAACGAGCTGCTGCAGTAGCCATTTCATAAAATGTTTTACTTTTTAATGTTTTGCTTCAATAAATTTCAATATGAAAAGGTAAAATTTTATAATTTTCGTAGAAATGTGAGTACTTTCAACTTCAAACACAACAAAATGGCTATGTTTCGAGTATTTTTCTTTCTCCTCACTATTATCCATTATTATTATTATTATTATTTTTTTTTTTTGTTTATTTTGAACAGTGGTTGAAAAAAAAGAAGATAATTATCAACAGCCGCCAAAACCAAAATGTATTTCCGAAACATGGAAATATTTTTTGATGTAGTTTTTCAGATAAAATATGTATATGGATGTGGTTTGCGAAAACTGATATTCCGCATAATGGAAACGCACAATTAGAAAAACTAATATTTATGCATTCATCGCCCCTGAAGGAAATCAAAACATTGTTCACATGAACTGTACAAAAAAAAAATGTGCTCAAAGGGAAATGAAGAATCTACACTTTCTAGAATCATATTATAGACATTCACAAGCTAGAATATTCACAAGTATCATGTAGAGACATAATAAAAATCCAAGTAAAGATGTAAAACTTCAAACCTTCTTTATATTGCCTGTAAATCATACCTCTATAGCCTGTCAAAATTGTGAGATATCGTCCATTTTTAAAAGTAGTACCGTTCACTTGGATAAATAGTGTGTAAAATAGTACATTTCCACCACTAGTTGACGGAAATATAATCTATTACAATTCTCAGCTGTGCTCCATTTGAACACAGTGAAGGGCAAAAGTATGCAAAAGTGTTAACATGAAAGCTTAAACTGTAGACTATCGTAAAAAAATCTATACATGCAAAAAATGTTGCGTTACCAACTAACAGACAAAACCGCTAAAACCGGCATCACGAAATTTATGATGTATTTTCCCCTTTCAATGTAGGCTGAGAAAAGAGAGAATGGTTTCTTTTGTATGAAACCAATATAGTAAGCAAACTCTCCTCCGAAGTAATATTAAGGTGTATTTTCCGAAATTGAAATTGGTACTAATCAAGCGTTATATGATATATGTATTCCAAACCTGATTAAACGGTGACGATAGTAGGTAAATATTAATGCAAATTAACTTTCAAATTGTGTATTATTAGAAAGTAAATGCCGAAAAAAATGGATAAATGGATAAAGAAAGAGATAAAACATGTACAATGTCCATAACTAAAGCGTAAGTGGTGCGAGTTAGCTGATGTGTACCTGTAGATAAAGTAGCCAACTATAAACTTTCCTGCATCAAGTCTCTTAAAAACTGCTTCTCCTCATAGCAATTTTCTTCTGTCTCATAAGAATCTTTCAAATGGAGATATTCTCAAAACAGGTACTGTATGGAAAATTCATGTGAAGACAGCTTTCTTGGAAGAAACTTATATAGGAAAAGTATTTCCAAGAGATTTTTACACATTATTATGACATTATTTTGTATGTAAATTTCCCTAAAAATCTTTAATAAAAAGTTTTTCTGTATATGTACAACACTTTTCATAAAGAGAATTGTCCTAAAAGACACTTACATGTAGAAAAATATACTACAGTGTGAATTTCACATAGAAAAGTCTCATAGAAGATGCATTTTGCAAAGAAAAGTAAATAAGTTTTATATAGAAAAGTACCACAGAAGGCGCCCTTCTTACAGAAAAGTGTCCTGAATGGAGTACACTTTCATATAGAAAAGTGTCAAGGATATAGAAAATATAATAAATATATGTATATAGAAAAGGACTACCGTCATCCAGCTAAATGTTGTGAAAAACAATAAACGAAACTGTCTTGGACAAAATATTTCGTATTAAACTTTTTGTATCTACTGTAACGTATCTTCGTAAAGAAGCTTCATTTAAAGGAGTTCTTACTATAGAAAAGTGTATTTTTCTATGGGAATAAGTTCATACAGTGCATGTCTATGTAGAAAATGTTATCCAAGGTCCTTTTTCATGTGAAAAGCATCTTTCAAGAAACTTTTTCAAATAAAAAGTATCTTTAAGGACATGTTTGCACTTTTCAAGAAAAATATCTTCCAATCCCAGTCATTCATACAAAAAGTGTATTTCAAGAATCATTTCAATTTACCCTGCTTAATCTATTAATCCCATTTGAAACACATTGTTCATAATTGACCGCATCCGCAATATTGGTTTTCTCTTTCTATGTTTAAAAAATCTTAATAGATAACATGTTTTATATTGCACTATCACTTAACTTAAAAAAAAGTGTTTTTATGGTTGAAATTATTTAAAATTTATTTCCATCATTACAATTTCAATTTCTACTTTCTTAAAGTTGTTGAAATACAAAAGAGTTTTCATTACGCTCGTGGTATATTCAAGCTAGAAAATAATTCTCTTAAAAATAATGCTGCACATTCCAATAAAAATTAAATTTTAAAGGGAACTTAACATCAAGCCGAACAAATAACCAAAATCTGTAATATTATAATCGATAATATTATTTACAATTACTTTTCAGTTGCGAAACGTTACTCACTGTTCAAGGAAACAGTTGTTAGGCAAAAAATCTAAGAATCTAACCTAATAAAAATCTAACCTAAATCTAAAAGTTGATAAGGGTCAAAAATATTGAAATAATTGCTTTCACTTGGTAAAAAAGTAGGTTTTATTCTTGAAGAGACGCATTATATTTTATTTTTCTTGCAGAATCTGGCAACACCGAGTGTTATTCGACTGCTCTTAATGCTAAATAAACACGCTTCTAAACAATTTGACAACTAAATACAACACTGTATTTAATCTATTCCATTCAACATTTGACTGTCGTAGTGACACAAGCAATTGCGTTTCTTTTTTGCTTCCTTTCCTTCTCTGTTTTTACCTCAAGATGGGTGAGTGCTGCTTTTCTGTGCGAAATGAGAAAATTGACCAAGAAAATCTAAAAACATCAGTGTATAAATAATTAAATGTTGGAGAAATTCCAATGGAATATTAAAGATTACTAGGTGGTAAATAGAAATTAATTAAGCTTGACAGTGGATTGTGAGAAGTCGAAGGAGAAATTTGCAAAATTTCTGGCCGGTTTTTATTAAAGACATAGTCTAGTGTTTTGTGACTGATGTATAAAAGATTTTCTTGTGTATTGAATGGAACAGCAGGAGTATGAATTTATTGATTTTTTGGTTGCTAATGGAGTTTTCTGTTTTGTGATTTGCAGGTATTAGCCGCGATAGTGCTCATAAGCGTCGCGCCACTGGTGGCAAACGCAAGGCTTTGCGTAAGAAGCGCAAGTTCGAGTTGGGCCGCCCTGCCGCCAATACCAAGGTAAATTGATGCGTATTATCAAACTTCCCATCAAAAGAAGGGCGATCAGATTTCCCTGATGACACCGCGTGTCAACTGTAACCAAAAGTGAAATTCCTCGGAACTAACTTTAGCTGTTGATGAATAGCGTTATTATGTTCGGACTACTGATATGAAATACTGAAAGCCCTGTTGATCAGAGGAAGCTTGAGTTTGAATTTACATTGCAAAGGATATCGGGTCAGTTTACCCCTTTTTGTTCTACATTCCAGTTGGGTGCTCTTCGTATCCACAGTGTGCGTACCCGTGGTGGTAACACTAAGCTCCGTGCCCTCCGTCTTGAAACCGGTAACTTTGCCTGGGCCTCTGAGGGCGTTGCTCGCAGAACACGTATCGCCGACGTTGTTTACAATGCCTCCAACAATGAGCTGGTCCGTACCAAGACTTTGGTAAAGAACTCCATTGTGATCATTGATGCCACTCCCTTCCGTCAGTGGTATGAATCCCACTATGTTTTGCCTTTGGGTCGCAAACGTAACCCTAAGCAACAACAAAGGGAAGACGACAATGATGTCCTCACCAAGAAGCGCAGCGAAAAGACCATGAAGAAGTACTTGGAACGTCAAAAGTACGCCAAGGTTGAACAAGGTTTGGAAGATCAATTCGTTTCTGGTCGTCTCTTAGGTAAGTGAAGTAAATGGATATTGAAAATTTAAGGCATAGCAAAGAGAGCGTGATGCAGACATGATTCGAAAAAAAGCAAACAAAGCAAAATGCAGAAGGCCCAATTGGTCACGGTGTTCAGTAAATGGGTACAGTCGATCCTTTTAAGTCTTTATAAAACATGTCGGTAGCGTATTTGTTTAATATGTTTGTCTATCCGCAATATGCTGACACATCCCGCTCTTTTCATTGCTAATGTCCAATTTCCAATATGATGTAAATATTTCAAAGCGATCTCTTCAATTTAAATTTGTTACAAGCCTGTTTTAGGTTTTGCAACAAGCCGAAGGGGTGTGATATTGCTTGTCATAGTTACTCTGATTGGTTTTCTAAATTTACTTTGAAAAAACTTCTGCTTATCGTCTCCGTAGGCATTCCCTAATTTGGTTCTTTTTCTTTATTATCTTACAGCCTGCATTTCTTCCCGCCCCGGCCAGTGCGGCCGTGCCGACGGTTACATCTTGGAGGGCAAAGAATTGGAATTCTATCTTAAGAAAATCAAATCCAAGAAATAAATTATTTCTTATATGTTTTACTATTAAAACAATTAATATTTTTAATACAAAATTTACACATTTTTTTTTTTGGAAACATTTTCGCATATGAGTTCGCGCTGTTGAGGAGAGATGTTGGTGTTGTAATTGCAGTGTTATATATTTCCTAAGAGAAATAACATTAGGCGAAAGAAAATGTAAGAAAGAATAAAAAGCACAAAAGATCAGACAGATGGATTTTTTGTAACAACATAATTTTTATGTTATTTACATTTGGGAAATCTTTGTTTGGACATCTAAACAATATTCCAAAAAATATTGTATATGATGGCGGTTTGTCTTCCCAATAATGTAAATACGAAAATAATCTTGTTAACTGCCAAGTTCAATTGCTGAAGCTGTAATTTAAGTAATAATCCTTGACCCGATATTTCGAGGTCAGTGATTTCAATTACGACCAGAAAGAGACTGGCGGGGATGTAGTCGTAAGTGTGCAAGTAACTATGATAGTGGCCCAAGCGTCGTTCAATCCGCCTTGAGATATTTATGAGTTTGCGCTTTAATGAGTTTTACTTAACCTTTGCACTGAACAGGAAATAATTTTTCTGAATATTTGCTGTCAGGAAAGTTGAACTTCTGGGAAGAAAATCGGCGTGCTTGTAATTGCTTTGGGAAGTCCGGCTCACTGGTTCACACAGATTATCTCTGCTTTTAAGCCACGAATTCACATAATGCATTTTCAAATTGCAGATCTGTTTAATTAGACCACATTTAAAAATTGTCTAATGGACAAATTATATGAAAGATTATCAAAAAAGCTTCGTAACCAACTTTTCGGAGTAAATAAATAAATTCATTTGAATTTTCTTAGATAAATCTATGTAATCTATGTATAATATAATGCTCATGTTCTGAGGTCATATTATACTTGAATACATCTTTAAATTTTTCACTTGTTATAGTTTTTTTTGGAAACATATCCACTGAATAGCTAAGAGAGAAAGTGTTCTTCGCTGTTTTCTTTCTGCTTTTTAAATTTGACAAAATTATTTGTTCTAGGTTGATTTAGAGTTTCAACATACGAGAGGGGGATAAACTTTAAACTGATATTTTTGGAAGTTCTATAAAGAATGACTTAAACTTTAAAAATGCAAATAGGGAAGGGCAAGATAACCTGTAAAAAAGGAAAGTGAAAGTTAAATGTAGCGAGAAGAATAGGAGATGAGAATTCAATTGTCTTAGAATTAACCTAAATCATTATGGGAATTCAGTATTCATTAAAATAATAAGAAAACGGTCCGAGGGAGTTAAATCTGGTGAACAAGGTACTTACGTGAAATATAATTCATTAATTTATTATATGAAAAAACCGCCAAATGCGGCCTTTTTTCCATAATTTCGCCACCTAAACGCTGCAATGTCGGCTATGTACGTTCCTTAGCCAAATTATCCGTCTGTTGGATAGTAACCCTACGGCTGAAAAAGAGAAACATGGAATAGGAAAACAATTAGTATGCGACTTAACAAAAACTCAAGACAAAATATTAAAATATTTAAAAAGTGCTAAACAAATAAAAATCGATTTATGAATAATTTCGGTAGGAACGATTTGAAAGGGTTGAAATTTCTAATATAATGGTAATGGAATATTCTATATTCTTCCATTTAAAATTAACTTTGAATGCAGAATGCGAGTATTCTCGTGATCGGTCAAAACAAATTTAAAAAATGATTTGGAATTCTGAAACATAAAGCTGAAGCAGAAAATCACACATATTTTGTGGTTGAATTAGAGAAGTACATATCAAGGGAAAAGCTTACAAATCAGGAGATGAAACAAAATTTTTCTGGATATATTTTCCTTGCACGAGTTTTGGTTGCTACTGTGAACATTGTTTAGATGATCATAAGGATTCAAAGGACACAATAATTGTACTGGTTCGCACTAACGCTTTAGAACGCATAAGTTTAAACTGGTTGTTTATGGAAAAAGTGCTCACTCAAGGCCACTTAACAGAAAAGCTTGAATAATACAACTGTTACAATATCTACAGCCGAAAGAATGAAAGTATGTATCATTTGAGACGGCAAAAAAAATGTAGCACCCAGAAGGAAGCGTCTAAATTACCAAGTATTTGTTGATCGAATGTGTTTCATGACTTGTTATGTTGAGCGCTGGGCGATGTTCGTCTGTCTGGCTGGCTGATAGACGCAACAGCTTTACTAAACTTATCAAAACTTGACACGATCCAATATTTCGCCAGACCTTGGCCGGAGATTTTAAATGGACTATATCAACACAACCACTCTGGTACCTCTCACATAAATTGAACGCTCGTCAGATTGTGTAAAAATCAAGCGACACATAACACACTTTCTTTTACCTCTTTTATAACTCAACCATTTAACTCATATATTTTTAAATGTATATCTCTTACATGCTTGCGTTAGTCAAATTTGGTAAATGCTGAGGTCTCGCAATGAATATGGACAGGATTGCCCTCGTCTTCTGATACCTCCCATACAAATTGAACGATTTTATAGGGATTTCTAAATAATGGGATGTACTAACTTAAGTTTTTGTCCATTATATTGACTTTGTAGGCCTTGAGAAAAAT
>JAHXMU010000371.1:85615-117053 GCA_019455685.1 Philornis downsi | reverse complement strand
CTGGAGAGAAGTTCGCTTGCTCCAGCGCTCATTCAAGAGCGTAATTTTGTCCCTTCTCTCTCTCTCTTTTCCAAGGTTGAACTATAATAGTTTTGCGGTTTTTAGCGTCGCAATTAATGGTATTCATACATCATTGAACAACTTAATATAATCTGCAAAAATAGTAAATATATGAAAGGGTTAATGGGGGTAAAAGAAAGTTGGCTCTCTAATCATTCCAATTTTGTTTCCAGAAAAACGTAATTTGTCTATAAGCTTACCTCGTCTTTGCGAAGAAATCTATTTAGTTATCAGCATATTTTCGTAATAAATACTTTTACAACTCATTAAAACTGTCCGGCAATAAAAATACCTTCGGTGGCGCTTTTAACATTCTGCTACAACTTATCATGCAACTGCCACAGCAACAAATTCTATTTAATGCAACTAAAAAGTACCATTTTCAGTTGCCATTGTTTGTAGTTGTTATATCAAGTGGCACTTTATCGAATGAGACTACTTTAAGTTGCAAGTACTCATTTGTGTGTGGGTGTGTGTGTAAGCAGATGGCATAGTTGATAATTACACGTGAGAGAGAAAGAGAGATAGCGCCTGCATGCGTGAGACAATTTCAGCATCCTGTGTGTGTGCGTAAGCATAAGTAGTGAAACGTTGATGCGTACATACGTGAAAAGGCACGCATGTGTGTGTGTCTCTGTGTGTGGGTGGGCGTGTGTGTTTAGCTACAATAAGTGTAATTGATACCAGCATTATCCCAGAGGGCTTCATAAAGTAAAAGGACCCTAACTTGGCATTACTTTGTAGCATCAACACCACCACCACCGCCACCATCATTATGGCCTCCAATCCATAGGCATAGTAGCTTTATACTGCCATATGTATATAGGAGCCTGGTTCACATTGTACTTTGATTTGTGTTAATTAAACCAAAAATCTCTCAATAAGGACTTACAGATTTTTCAACAAGCACTTTGTTTTGAGGATTTGTTATGCTGTTTTCCGTTGTTGCATAATTTGCTTGCTGTTGCTACTGCTACTCCTGCCTGGCAGTAATTCCACTCGATATGAGGGTCTTCTTGTACATTCAAGTAGTCGTTTGAGAAAACTTTTGCCACATACTAGATGTATGTATGTATGTATGCATGTGTTTGTGGGCATATGTCATAGCATTTTTGCAATGGTATGTGACAGATGTCTTTTGAGCAGAAAGGCTTGTAATTACAAAATTCTAGTTAATGCTGAAGTTAAATTTAAAGCCGTACCGTACCGTTTGTTGCTTTAACATTTGATTTCACCTGGACTTTATTGGTTTGCGGTTAATTCGGTTTAAATGTCATTCTATTTCAAATATTTTATTGTCGTAGAAATACAGTAAATGAGGATTGCTTTTGATCTTAAATACAGGCCGGTTTTTAGTGTTAGCAAACATCATCTGTTTTATCAAAAGTTTAATTTTGAATTGATAAGAATGAACTTTGAATAAGTGGAGCCAAACAGTAGTCTGTGGAACAAGTTTTGAAAGAAATTAAAAAGAATTAACCCTTTAGGGGGCGTTGTAAGGCTATTTGTAAAAAAAGGAATATGGAACTTTTAAACTACTAATCTGAGGGAGCTAAATATGAAGTGTAAGGTGCGCGATGAATCAATTCGAACCTTAATTGATTAATATTGGCCATCGCAATATTGGCTATGTGAGCTGAAGTATTGTCATGATGAAATAACACTTTCTTCTCCGCCAAATTCGGTCTTTTCTCCATAACGTAAATGCTGCAAAAAAATAAAAAAATACTCGCCGTTGATAGTTTTTCTTTTTTGAAGATAATCAATAAAAATAATTCCATGTGCATACCAGAAAACAGACGCCTTGGCTTTGCCTCCAAATAGAACTGTCTTCGCCTTGACTGTTCCTTTGTCTCAGGTATGAAATCAAGTCTACCTCTTTGACCGTTCCTTTGTCTCAGAGGTGGAGTGGTGAGGCCATTTCTCATTCATGGTTACAAATCGACCCAAAAATTCGGCTTTATTGCGGTGAAGCATTGCCAAACACTATACTGAAATATCTTCATAATGCTGTTTTTGCAATCGCTGCACCTCCCATTTTACGCGTAACTTTCTCATCTTCAAATCTTCAGCCAATATACATATAGGTATGAAAGGTATAGCACCTTTTGAGATACCTATATCCTATCACTTAGTTCACGCAACTTCAACCGACGATCATCCGCGATTGCTGGACCACTACGGTGTTCCTTTTCGACGGCCTGTACGGCCTCGTTTAAACTCTGCTAACCAATATTTTACAGTCGTAAACGAAGGAGCAGACACCCCTAAATAAGAGTCTAGATCTGCTTTGATATTGGCTAAACTGAGACCTTTTATACGGAAATATTGAATTACATAGCGGTGATCAATTTTTTCCATGTTTACAAATTCACTAAGATCGTTTAATTTTGATGGCTCAAATAAAAATAAGAGTAGCCAGGCCCAAACACATTAAATTTTTTTTTGTTGAAATACATAGCGGTGTTCAATTTTTTTCATGTTTACAAATTCACTAAGATAGTTTAATTTTGATGGCTTAAATAAAAATAAGAGTAGCCAGGCCCAAACACATTAAAATTTTTTCTTCATCCAAAGAAACACAAGAAGAGACTTCTTGCGTATTTCAGTGATATTCCTCATCTATAATTATTCGCTTGAGCCTTCTTTCTCTTTGATATTACCTTCTGTTAGTTTGCTGTCCATCTTTTCTTTTGTTTTTTTTTATCCTAAACGGGGAAATGATTATCGCTAGACTTATTATTTTTTCTTCCTTTTTTTGTGAGCCATTACTTGTATAGCATCTCAATTACTTAGTTAATTAAATCGTAAAAAAAAAATTAATTGGAGTTATTAATTTTTACAATTTAATCTGTTATTAAATTTTTCATTATAAAGGGTGTCCCAACAAGAACGCAAGATTTAAATGACTGATGCAGCAATTGAATTGTTTCTTTGGTTGTATGACATGTGGCGCCGTCTTGTTGAAACCACATGCCCTTCACATTCATTTCTTCAATTCTAGGCACGAAAAAACTGGTTATCATTTCACGGTACCGAACACCATTGACTGTTTGCACTTGACATCCAGCCCAAAAGCCGCATCACACAGTGATACGTTGAGGATGCATTTGCTTCTCGTGAATCACTCGAGGATTTTCCTCACCTCAAATGCGACAATTCTGCCTGCCTATTGACGAAGCCATCAAGATGGAAATGGGCCTCGTCACTGAAGATGATTTTATCGGCAAAATCAGCATTTTCATGTTGTCTCTCCAATACCCAATTAACGAATTCCCTTCGCTGTCCATGGTCAGCTGGCTTCAGTTCCTGAGTCAATTGAACTTTGTATGCATGAAGATGCAAATCTTGCGTCAAAATTCGCTGCAGAGTGGATTTGGAGACACCAATTTGCTGAGCTCGGTGTCGAATTGAGGTGGATGGAGTTTGAGCGACATCATCACGTACAGATGCGGCATTTTCGGTCGATCGACCTGGTCGAAGGCGCATTGTTGTCTTTACATCACTAACAGACCCAGTTTGGGCAAATCTTGGCATTAATCTCTTTATAGTTGGCTCTTTTGGAGCATTATTGTGACCCAAAATTTGCGAACTGTAGCCGCAAAACTTTCACCATTTTGGCAAAACAATTTCACAATGAGAATGCGTTTTTCATTCGTGTAGCGCTCCATTTTTACTAACCTCGTACCTTCTACTAGCAAACAATAACAGTTGTTCAAATATCAAACAATGACACTTCGAATGGCACCAAATTTAAATTTTGCGTTCTTGTTTGGACACCCTTTATTATGGAGTAGCTGTAAATTCTAATTAAAGTTATAATTCCATATTTTAGGACGAAAAACATACTTAGTGAAAAATTTTACTAAGTGAAGTAGATCGTCATATTGTAAATCATATTTTTCTGGTATTACAGATACACAAACTTGTTTTATAACATCAGTATTGTAAAGTTGTATAATGCATTTGTTATTGTATTATGGAGAAGATACGTTGTAGTATTGTAATTTAATCAAATCTGCCTTAAGGCTTAAAATTACAATCCTGAATAAATAAATTAAATTAAAATTAAACAATGTGGCGCCTTGAAACTTAAAACATATGTTCTATAAGGTAGCTACTTCTCACAAAAATAATTTTTTTGAAACTACAGGGTTGCCCATATTCGACGGACCCATCTGGCAACGCCATAACTTTTGACAGAGATGTCAGATCGCTTAATGACATACCGCGTTTGAAGCGTCAGTCCAAGCAGATTTTTACCATGGAACAATACACGCCACGCGAGCGCTCTGAAATAGTTGAAATTTACATTCAACAGAAGAAGTCAATTGTGAAAACTCAACGTGCTTTTAAAATATTAAAAAATGTGAGAAGTGCGCCTTCTAAGAACACCATTAAGCGTTTATACGAAAAATTTTCGACTGGTGAGGCTCTTTCTAATCCGAAGAGGCCAAATAAAAGTCGACCAAGGCGATCGGCCGAGAATATCGCTGCCGTACGAGCCAGTGTTGAGAGGTCCCCAAGAACATCCCAAAAACGCCGTTCTCAGCAGTTGGGCATGACTCGGTCCACTTTACAACGGATTATTCGCGTTGATTTGCATTTGTTCCCGTACAAAATTCAATTGACGCAAAGATTGTTGCCTGCGGACAAGCCTCGTCGATTGGAATGGGCCCAACGAGTCATCGAAATGGCCGATGATGACGAGCAATTTTGGAACAAAATTATCATGTCCGATGAAGCCCATTTCACATTGAATGGGACCGTATATAAGCTAAATTGCCGTATTTACGCCACTGAAAATCCTCAGGAGATTCAAGAATTGCCTCTTCATGACGAAAACGATACAGTTTGGTGCGGCGTTAGTGCGAAAACGGTCATTGGGCCGTTTTTCTTCCAAAACGAAAATGGCCATGCTGTTACCATCAACCAGGAGCGTTATCGCGACATGATGACCAATTTTGTGATGCCAATTATTCGTCGAAAGCGTATGAGGCAGTTCTGGTTTCAACAAGACGGCGCTCCACCGCACACAAGTCGCATAACAATCGATTTTCTGAAGAATTTGTTTCCGGGCCGTTTGATGTCGAAAAGTGGTGATTTGGACTGGCCACCGCGTTCGCCCGATTTGACGCCCGCTGACTTCTTCTTGTGGAGACATTTGAAGGTTTACGTTAACAAGCCAAGGACCGTAGAAGAGCTCAAGGACAACATTCGTGAAGAAATAGCCGCTATTCCGGCCGAAATGTTGGCGAAAACGATGGAAAATGCTGCAAAAAGGGCACAATACGCCATCAACGCCAGAGGCGGCAATTTGAGAGATATCATATTCAAAAATCGATGTAAACAAATCTACTTGGAACAAATTAAATGAATAAGATTGCCAACCGCCAAATTTTTATTTTTTTCTTTGATTTTTTTTTTTAAAACATTGGTCCGTCGAAAATGGGCAATCCTGTACTGGCATCATCTACACATCTGGTAGTTTGGTTTTGGAACCACTCTTGCGTTATTTCAAATGCCAAAAGGTTCAAATGTTGCCGTGTGCCTTACAACAATACCTTGGAAACGAAACAACACAGAGGTGTCCCACATGAAAAGGTCTAATCTATTATGTTTCCATGGTCTATGATATTTCTAGTTTATTGTAAAGTAAAAATCAAAAATGTTAAGTAAAAGTCAATCTTGTGACACCGAGAAATTACTAATTAAACTTGTGAAAAAAGGACAAACAAAAGGCTTATCTGGTTTGTTACTCCTAACACCTATAACAAACAATTTCCATAACACATATTTTAAGTCCTTCCTTATCCTTACTTTACACACATTTGATGACAAAAAAATACATGCAAATATTTGTGTCATACAAAGTAAAAATCTCTAAAATATAGAGACATGACACAAAAACCTCATGTATTAGCTACATCGTATCTCTTGTAGTATGTAAATGTTGAAAATGAAAAAGCTCTGCTGCCACTGTAAATGATTCTGAAAACGAGACTTTTTTTCCATCAACCACTATTAAATAAAAGCAATGAGGGGTTTCTAAACCAAAGAGTTCAAGTTAGAAAAACATGCATGCAACTACTATGATGTGTAACCACTGTGGCGCAATCTATGTTGTTGCCAAAAGTTATGACAACAGTAAAAATTGTAATGAAATCACGCTAACAGTATCAAACAACAGCAAACCGGGATATAAATTAAACTAATTAGTGGCATTGTATGTTACAATTCTAGCTGGAAAGTTAGTTATGTGCAAAAACTGAAAACACTCAACACAGATTTTATATGTTTTTCGTTGACTAGACTCGTTGTTGGGAGAGAAATTGTGTTTTACATGTTTTCATTAAAGTTCAGGAAATTAAAAGAGTTCAAGATAAAGCTATTACGGAGTTTCTGTATTTCTGTGAGAAGCCTATGGGAGACATATCATGTAAGGGCAGACTCAAATCGCAATATAACTGTCTATAATTCTATAATTAGTTATGGTTTAGATACATCCACACAATGCTTTATAGTATCGGAGTATCAGGCTTTTGAATGCAGTTAAATTCCTTTCAATAATTTCAAAAAATTATTATGCAAATAAGCTCATTGTATGTAAGAATTTTTTGATGTGACGAATTGGAGGAAAAGCGCAAAAGATCGAAGCGCTTGAAACTATTTTCTACGGGCGGCGTATAATTGATAAGTATGTCTATTCCAGTCGTCACCTAACAAGAAAAAAGAATATGAGAATCTTTGCTCTGGTTCATCCGTTGGGAGGTAACTAGAATTCGTTTTTCTTAAGGGAAACGTGAGAAATTCTATAATCGCTTACAGAATTGGACGTCAATTGTAAAAGAAATGATTACTAAAATTCCGCTGCGTGAAATCAAAATTTATCAAAAACAACACAATTTTGCAGCTTTTTTGGTGAAAAGGTATGATCATTTTTTTTAATGTCAACGAAGTAAATTCCACTTTACCTTATATGACGACTAGAATAGCCATTCAGATTTATTAAACGTCTTACGCAGAAAATTGTTCCAAGCGCTGCGGTTTTTTTCTCCGCCTCTTCTCCAATTCGTCATATACGAGGTGTGTCCAAAAAAATAAGATAAATTTTCAAATTTCACGGGCTACGTACATTCGACTTTCGATTATTATTGTTTTTTATGTTGGTACACTCGTCTCAAAGGTGTGTTGACGGTTTTATCCATATAGCATATTTAGTTTGTTTGTGAGAGGCATAAATAAGACAAGTGTTTTGCATGTTCGGCGACGTTGTTTTTGGTCAAAATTCAGCAATTTTGGAACGAACTTCGCTGCCACACGTTTCATGCCCAAAATTTCCGAAAAGATTGCATGGCATGAGCCAACCGATATGCCGACATCCTCAAAAACTTCTCTAATTGTGATTAGACGATTCTCCATAACAATTTTCTTCACTTTCTCAACATTTTCATCGGTTGTTGATGTGTTAGGGCATTCAGAGCGAGCGTCGTCATTCACATCTTCTCGACCTTCTGTGAAAAGCTTGTACCACTTGTAAACATTTTGTTTTAACTCAGAGTACTCTCACCGTATGCCACTGTCAATATTTCAAGTGTTTTTGAACACTTAATTCCATTTTTTACATAAAATTTGATGCAACTTCTTTGATCCATTTTTTTCGATAGCAGAAAATCGCCGAACATGCAAAACACTTGTCTTATTTATGCCTCTCGCAAACAAACTAAACATGCTATATGGATAAAACCGTCAACATATCTTCGAGACGAGTGTACCGATATAAAAAACAATAATAATCGAAAGTCGAATATACGTAGCCCGCGAAATTTGAAAATTCACCTTATTTTTTGAACACACCTCGTATATTTTAGAAAAACTTGGGCAGGGCTGGGCCTCATCTAAAAACCCTTGTTTATTCCCAGACCCCATGTTTGCAGCTGACAGCCTTGCCAGACCGGTGGTTTTGAAACCACTGAATGGATAACCCTGTATGTTAGATTATAGATGAAAGGGCAGCCTGCCTCCTCCTATACAATGCAAAGATTTAGATGAACATATCCTGTAAACTATTATAGATATGGATATGAGATTTGTTTCATACATTTCAAGATATTTCAATTTCGTTTCGGTTTTGATAGTACATAAGAAATTTGTTACTGATTCATATTCGAAACAACCATTAACTTCATATATTATGTTAATCCTTCAAATGGCAAGTATTTAACAGCTGACAGCCTTGCCAGAGCGGTGGTTTTTAAACCACTGAATGAATAACCCTGTATGTTAGATTATAGATGAAAGGGCAGCCTGCCTCCTCCTATACAATGCAAAGATTTAGATGAACATATCTTATAAACTATTATAGATATGGATATGAGATTTGTTTCATACATTTCAAGATATTTCAATTTCGTTTCGATTTTGATAGTACATAAGAAATTTGTTTCTGATTCATATTCGAAACAACCATTAACTTCATATATTGGTTATTTTCTTAACTCAAACAAAACTATAAATGTTTGCTGATTCGGTTTCTCTGCCAAAATGCAATGAAACAGACATTGCAATTCGAGAACCTGAACGGAAGTATAGTTTTATACAATTTTCTTTCTCTAATCTGAATCAGAACTGAATTCATTATGAAGTTTCGCTTTTTAGCAATGAAAAAGGCTTGGCGCAAAATTGCGAAGGATGATAATTTAAATAATTATCTTCGGAATTTATGATGCCCCAGGCGCTCAGGAATTTATGCAACTAATTAAAAATGTTGTTAATTTTTTCAAATGAACATTTTCAAATTAAATATCAACAAAACATTTCTGATTCCAAATTGTTTCTAATTTCATTTCAAGTGTTTGAATCAAAAATCAAAATTGTTTGTGGTCTCGTTTTGGATGTAAAATCGGAACAAAATTTAACACAATTTTGATTCGATTGTCGGAATTAGAATCCAAATCGTGTATAAATTTGATTCTAATGCTAGGTATTGAAACTAATCAAAACAATTTTCGGATTTAATTTCGTTTCGGTAATGGTGACACTGGCCATTCTATCCGGGTTCTGATTTAGGTGAGAAGTTGTGTAATAACATAGCACTGCGGCCATAGAAAATGTTTTTGATCTTGATTTAATTGCAAAGTCGGACTGTGTGTCGGGTCAGCTGGTTAACAAATAAATGAAAATTTGTTTTTTTCAAAAAATTTTACAAAAACGTCCAATTTTGTAAAAATGGATTCGAGCCTTGTTGTACAGTTTTCTAAGGAGAATGAGATGTTGTTATTCCAATTTTTGGCCTTTAGGCGACGTCACTTTTAGTGTATTTTCAATAGATAGAGGGACGGACAAGAATATATACATGTGTATATACTTTATGGGATTTCAAATGAATGCTTCCAGTTATTACAAATTGAGTGTACCCTCCGTCCTATCGTGGTGGCTATAACCACAACTTCTTCTATTACAATTTTCCATTCAATTCTTTTCCGGTTTTGGGGGTTTTAGAAATTGTTTATGTTTCTGTTCAAATGTTTTCTTTATGCCAGAAATTTATCCCGTAAAATAAAAGTTTAGTTGCAAAAATAACAAAAATCTGTAAACACTACGCATCCAGGTGTTTTCAACGAATTACGAAAACAACTTTTCACCTGAAACGAAATTGTGCTTTAAATTGTATAAACGATATTTCCTTTGCTCTGAGCAATAAATAGAAGAAAATTTAACTTTCTGACTTGTATTCACAAGTTTTGCCTTTAATATTTGTTACTCTTGTGAATCGAAACTTACACAAAAGTAGTGCATTTCAATTGGAATAATGCAAAGCATAAACAAATACTCGAATAGTCATCCCGCGTGGCGGTCACCAATACCCACAACAAGGTACACAAACGGAACAGGATACAATTGGTTGCATGGCAACATTTCTACTCTGCGCAACACTCGGAGAAAGTGGTCTGCCTGTGTTTATGATGAAGGTCGGTTAGGGATTTACGAAGCAACACTTTGGTAAGGATAAGTAGTTACGAATTGTTGTAACCACAATTTTTTCCGAGTGTACACGCTGTCCCCTTCCTCCCTGAGAATGAACAGTGGTGGTGAATTTCCAGATTTTGCATCACAACCAATAGCATCTGAAAGAAAACGAACAGGGGAAAAATAAGAAAATCAAAAGGAAACCTACGTCCCAAGAGTTTAAGTAAATTGATGGTTGTTCGTAAATTGTTTGATTTACAATTGATAATAATATGGGCAATAGTTCCCTCCACAAACACAAACATACTTATGCGATAGTTTGAATCCTTCTGCTGTACGGAAAGCACCCTTGCCTCGCGCTCTCCCACTCTCTTTTTTCGTGTCTACGTTTTATTTACTACTACTATCGGGACAGGAAGTTCAGAAAATGACGACAATAATGATGGTAATGCCGTTGTGGTTATGATACAATCATGATGCCAATTCTTAAAGGAATGAAACGGAATGATGGTGATCACGACGCCGATGACGACGACAACGACATTATTGCCAATGTCGTTGTCGTTGTCGCTGAAAGTGACCAAAAACGTATGGTTTCGTATACATGCCTTAAGTCGATTGGGGAAATGACTGTTATGTTTGCCTGTACTTAGCTTTTCAGCTTCATAGAATATTTATTTATGCGCAATTTCTCGAGAGGAGCCAGCATTCTGTATGTATGTATGAGCATGAAGTGTAAGTCAAGTAATTGTTGGCTTGCACAACTTCTTGTAAATGTGAATGTGAATTCGTTGAAGATGAAATTGAAAAAAAGACGGGAATATTGAAGACATAAAGAAGTAAAGTTTTCAGGCGCCTGAAAGTATGCAGAGATTGAATAATATTCAGACGCTCCTTAGAGTATGCTTTAAAAAAAGACGAAATCCAAAAGTATTGAAGCACTTCGATATAAGTACACGATGTATTGAATATAAGGGGCTATGATTGGATGTATTGTATGGAAAGCAAAAAGTTTTCTTTTTTATGCGAACAACAGATATAATTCGAAGATATCAAATTTTAAGATATCAAAATAATAAAATTGAATAAAATGCCACTTAATGCGGCGGAATGAATGGGATTAGAAAGAGTATTTTAGCACACAAACTGCACCGTCTTTGTTAAAGATGCTAAAAATAAAATTTTAAGTATTCGTCTAAATCCATTTCGGGTAAGATACACTTGTGGCGATTTTTTTCTTCGCGTTGAATCTTTTCAATAGATTTAAAACGAAGACACTGGGACGGAGTTTTGAGTTTCGAAAATAGCTAGAAGTTACGGTGTTAAATCGGGCGAAACTAGTTGAATTTTTGGTCATGAACTATGGCGGTAGGAGAACACCTATAATATCAACCCGATCTCTTTTTCGAATAGCATCACACAAAGGAAACGTAAAACTCAAATAATATCTATTGTTGGTAATTTAGTCCTGTGAAAGAAACTTATAATGCAAAATACCACGATAATCAAAAAATACTGTAAACGTAACCTTGACTTGTGAGCGACTTTGGTGTGATCTTTTAGGCCTTGCTTAACCTGTGGCGCCATATTCACTCAACCGGCCGATAGCTTTTAGATCCAAGTTTCTTCTCCTTCAATATTGAGTTTTATATAGTAACATATTGGCAGCTAGAAAATACCTCTTTATAGATTTTAGTACGATAATCTCTTTCAAAAAAATTAAATGTTGTTGGCGCAAAATAGAATTCAAAGTGCCTGAGTCCCTGAGGCCTGAGGGATCACTGTAGTTGAGTGATCCTTTTTTGATATATCAACATCATCAGCTCCCTTATAGTTAGGACTAGTTTGAAGTAACAAATCTTGGAATTATCAAATGAAGTTGAGTGATCCTTTTGAAATGCCAACATCATTAGCTCCCTTATGGTTAGGACTAGTTTCGGGTAACAAATCTTGGAATTGTCAAACTTCAACCTATTCCTGGTCTACTTTGAACTGCTTATCTGCTTGTAAATGCTACTTTTCGACAAGTTCTATCTATAAAAACCCTCTATAACATTCTAAAGGCTTACGCAGCAGCACTACTATTTTTAATACACAAAATTAAAAGCGACTTCTTTGCTCAACAAAATCAATTGCTTGAACAAAATCACACTTTATAAAATTCGGCTTAGTCACTTTTTGCGTTGAACAAAGCCAAGCGTAACTCAAGCACTAATGATATTTATGATGTGAAATGTGCACCAGGCGTTGGGTACAGATATCTCGCACAATGCTAGCAACAAAATATTTCTAAGATTTGAAACACCTTAGTAATGTAAATTGAAAGAAGGTTATATTTTTTGGACGCAGTAGGACGTCATTAGCATGCGTAAGTAATATATAGTTTTTTTGGAAAATCGTGCCAGTTGTGTTTGCTATAGAATTCCTCATAATAATTTCCAAAATAATATTGAACAATTCGCGCGATAGGCTGCCATACTGTCAAGTTTTACGACGAATTTGTCCTAAATGTTGCATAAAGTCGTGGTAATATTCATTACTTACTGTTTGTTCTTTTGTCTTCAATTCCGAGTGTATAATATTGTATAGGTAATAATCAAAGAAGACTGTCAACATTACTTTGAATTTTTATCGACATTAAAGGAGTTTTTTTGGTTTCGGATCAGTTCGAATGTGCTACTTCAAAGCTTGTTGACTGTTTTGCATGTTAAATTCCTAAAGACATATCTTATGGTCAGTTAGAATGAGTTTTATTAATATGAGGTTAAAATTGACTCGCTCTAGCGTGTCTTCAGTGGTCTTTACGTGACTGATTTTTTGAAGAAAATTCTGGCTGAGCAACAATTTGGTAAATGGTACGAATTTGCAGATGAGACACAAAAATTTCAGCGGCTTTCTCTCTCAAACATAAATGATGATTTTGAAATGATCAGTAATCGTTTCCTACTCTTTATGCACATTAACTTTAGTTAGCAAATCTTCCATTACATTTCGAGCATTTTTGATTGAGCTGCACCGCTCATTGGTAAGCGTTTTTGATAAAGCCATTAGTCCTCTGTAACATTGACTCATTCTAGTGTCCAGTAGATTTTTTGAAGAAAATTCTGGCCGGACGGTAACATGTTAAATGGTACGAATTTGTACATGAGGCTCAGAAAGTTCAGGGACTATCTCTCTCAAACCTTAATGATGATTTTTAGTCACCATTTCCTACACTTTATCGACATTAACTTTAGTTAGCAAATCTTCCATCACATTTCGAGCACTTTTCATTGCACTACACCGCTCATTGGCACGCGTTTTTGATAAAGCCTTTAGCCTTCTGTAACATTGACTCGTTCTAGTGTGGCTTTAGTGATAGATTTTTTGAAAAAAATTCTGGACGAACGGCAACATGTTAAATGATACGTATTTGCACATGGGACTCGGAAAGTTCAGGGGCTATCTCTCTCAAACCTTAATGATGATTTTCAGTCACAATTTCATTCACTTTATCGTCGTTCACTGTAATTGCAAATTTCCTTCACATTTCGAGCACTTTTGATTACACTGTACCGGTCATTGGCACGCGTTTTTGATAAAGCCATTAGCCTTCTGTAACATTGACTTGTTTTAGCGTCCAGTAGATTCTTTGAATAAAATTCTGGCCGAACGTTAACATGTCAAACGATACGTATTTGCAGTGAGACTCAGAAAGTTAAGGGGCTATCTCTCTCAAACCTTAATGATGATTTTTAGTCACCATTTCCTACACTTTGTCGACGTTAATTTTAGTTAGCAAATCTCCCATCACATTTCGAGCACTTTTGATTGCGCTGCACCGCTCACTGGCAAGCGTTTTTGATAAAGCCATTAGTCTTCTGTAACATTGACTCGTTCTTGTGTTTCTTCAGTGACCTTTACGTGACAGATTTTTTGAAGAAAATTCTGTCTGAGCAGCAATGTGTTAAATGATACGAATTTGTACATGAGACTCAGAAAGTTCAGGGGCTATCTCCTTCAAACCTTAATGATGATTTTCAGTCACCATTTCATGCACTTTATCGTCCTTAACTGTAGTATGTAAATTTCCTTCACATTTCGAGCACTTTTGATTGCACTGCACCGCTGATTGCCATGCGTTTTTGATGAAACCGGTAGCCTTCTGCAACATCTTTAGCTATTAGACATAAGAAATTTTATTTGCACTACAAAATTTTAAACAAATTCTTTGTTCGATATTTTTAATCATTGGAAAAATTCCATAATACATCGGTAAAAAGACAAAATCGGTAAAAAGAATTTTGATAATTTTTTTAAGTTGATCTTTTGAATTGTCAATTCTCGGTGTTTTTTAGCAGACTGTATCTAGTCTAAGTAAAAAGTACCTGTTTAAAAGTACATTGTTTAGCAAGAAATAGTAATAAATAACAGACCCAGAATATTACTTAACATGTTAACGCTTATCTCTTACTCTTGCCAACAATTTCAGGAAACATGTGTTTTTGTAATCTAATCCACCGCCTGTTTTTTACATCCCCGCTATGATTAATTATCCTTTGGTTCATTTCATTACCCCTAAACACATTTATAGTCGAAGGTGGTGTTTGACATTCTTTCGTTTCCCCTTACAGATGCGTAATCACATCATCGTATTGAATAATGCCATGATTTACAAATGAAGCACAATTCAAGTGGCCAAAAAAAAAAAAAAAAATTTGCCATAACTTCTGGCACATTAGCCAAAGTGTTTGGCCACAATTCCCATTGCAATGTTCACTACAACACCATTTATAATGACGAAAATTATATTTAATGTTGCAAAATGAAAACAAATATGTCCACAAACATATTTTCACAGCATAGTTGTAGGCGCTTGGCGAAATGTTAATGTGTAGCATACTTTTGCCAGCTGTTTACGAAGAATTTGAAAATTTATGAGATTTTTAAAGTTATTAGAGTATTTTTGTTTTATTTTTGGGGTTTTGCTTGCCAGAGTGTGTGGCTATTTTAACCCACACTCACATACTCATATGTATTCATTTATTCATTCAATCCCCTTTCAATTTTCTGGTGCGTCCTTTCTGTGCATTGTGCGTTCTCCTAAGGCCTATTAATGGTTGTCCGAGCATCACACACGGGCCGATGGCGTTACTGGTTTTGTTGTTTTGTTTTGGTATTTCCCTCATTGATTCTCTATTATTTTTCAATTCTATTGTCAGTGATAAACGTTTTGCAATTGTCAAATGGCAAATTTGAGCCATAAATTATCGGCATAAGTAGAATTTTGGGGATCACAAACAACAAAACCCAGCGCCCAATAACGGTAGCGGGAAATGTACAATTTGTGGGCATTTGCGATAAAGAATTACTCATTGATAATTAACGGAGTGAGGCCAAAGGATAATGACAATAAACACAACGCAAAGTGTGTTTGTGTGTGTGTGTATAGTGCGGTATGTAAGGTTATGAGATTTATAATAGAGAATTGTGCAAAAAAAAAAAAACTGTAATCTTTCAGAAGACATTTATTATCTTGCGGTAGGTGGGCCTTTAGACTACATTTAGAAGTTATCGAAGTCGCAAGCCACAGGGTTTTAGTGCGATAAGAACGCATTTGTCAAAGTTGCGAATTGGACTACGATGAAATATTTATATTATTTTGGAGGGGAGCAGGTATGGCTTAATAGAGAGGAGAGTGTGAGGGCAAAAAGAGATTTTTATGCTTCGTAATAATTAAGTCATTCCATTTCAACCGGCAGTGGCCTTAACTACAGTTTAGTTTCGTTTCAGGTTTGATATTGAAAATTTATTGAAAAGTACATTAGAAATGTGTTTAAGAAATACGTTTCCCAGCGGAAAAGAAACTTGAAACCTACAGTTATTTGGTTTTTCTATTAAAATCTCTGAAATAAAAGTTTAGTTTAGTTTCATATCAGGTTTGATGTTGAAAATTTATTGAAAAGTACATTAGAAATGTGTTTAAAAAATTCGTTTCCCAGCGGAAAAGAAACTTGAAACCTACAGTTATTTGGTTTTTCTATTAAAATCTCTGAAATAAAAGCTTAGTTTAGTTTCATATCAGGTTTGATATTGAAAATTTATTGAAAAGAACATTAGAAATGTGTTTCAGAAATATGTTTCTTAGCTAAAACGAAACTTGAAATCTACAATAATTCGAGGTTTCTATTAAAAACTCTGAAATGAAAGTTTAGTTTAGTTTCAAATCAGGTTTGATATTGCAAATTTATTGACAAATATATTAGAAATGTGTTTCAGAAATACGTTTCTTAGCTGAAACGAAACTTGAAAACTACGGCTATTCTGAAACGAAAGCATAAACAGCTTTCTTTGCAGCATTTTTCCATTTAATTACATTTCAGTTTTTAAATATTGCATGAACTATGGGTTATCATAACTTTGAACTCTCATTTCGGCAAGCACTGGAGCTCTTTAACGATACCCTGCCATATTTCATTTACATTTCCACGGATGTGAGAACATTATTGGAAACAGATTAGTTTCAGTCGCTGGACACTTTGAGGCCGACGTTTTTTTTTTGTAACGTTCAAAATGAAGCATTTAAATTACCAAGTAAAAGATGATTTTTTAATCGTAGTTTTTTTTTTAATCGAGTAAAACACTCAAATTTGCTTTATATACTAAAATTTTTATTGCAATCGATAATTTGGTCTTTGCCATTTAATTTTTAAAGATAATTGCATGTAAATGTTGTCCGCGGCTCCGTCTCAAAATGTCCATTCTGAAGGTCAAATTTTTCGTCACTTTTTTTGAGCATTTCGGCTTGTATTCCACGAATAACGCGTGTTATGTTATCCTGTAAGGCTTCAATAATGTTCGATTTGCCCACACCGACTAACGACTTGACATAACCCCACAAGAAATAATCAAGAGGCGTTAAATCGCAAATTCTTGGGGGCCAACTCGCAGAGCCAAATCGAGGGATAAGCTGCTCACCAAATGCATCCCTTAATATATCCATTGTTTCACGAGCAGTGTGGCATGTTGCACCGTCCTGATGAAACAACATGTCAACCAAGTTCAACTCAGCCAATTGGGGCAAAAAAAATATCGCGTATCACGGCTCGATATCGTTTGCCGTTGACGGTACCGTTTCCTCCACGGCCACCAGCCACCAGCTTTTAAATTACACCAGACTGTCGTTTTTTCGGGATGCATTTGTAATTCATGTATGGCATGTGGCTGTTCATCACTCCAGATGCGACAGTTTTGCTTGTGTACGCATCCGTACAGCTAGAAATGAGCCTCATCACTGAACACAATTTTTCGAATAAAATAGCGGATTTTCATTGAACTTTTGTAAGGCCCATTCACCAAAAATTAGACGTTGTGGTAGGTCATTCGGCTTCGATTCTTACGTGAGTTGAATTTTATAAGCTTTCAAACCCAAATCGACGTGCAAAATTTTTCCTTGTAGTTGAGTAACACATGCCCAATCACTGAGAACGGCGACGAATTGACATTTCATGATCGTCATTAACACCGGTCGCTACGGCTGCAATATTTTCTTCGGTACGCTCTCTATGCATGAGAGTCGATGGTTTTATGTCTAACAAAGTAAATTTGGTGCGAAATTTGGAGATAACAGCACGAACTGTTGATTCAGCAGGTCGATTATGACGACCAAAAAATGATCGTATCAAACGATGCACATTTGTCACAGAGCACAAATTCTGATAATAAATTTCAACGATTTGCAAACGTTGCTCGTTTGCTAGTCTTTTCATGATGATATGGCAGAGTATACTGTACGCTTTTTACTTTGACAGATGACGTTTAAACGCCATTACCAACCAGTGCTGCCAATCTGAAAAACTTAAATCTTAAAAAATCACCCTTTATTATAAATGTTGACCAAGGGTGTCTCATGACCTCCTAAGTCGATTGAGCTGTTTGAGCCTGTCTGACTGATTGGTAGACAGAATACCTATTGCAGATCTTTGCTGAACTTTCTAAAACTTTTTACAATTTGGTACCGTTAATGAGCCATATCGACCATAATCGATTTTAGTATTAGAATGATTTGCCGCGCACTTTAAGGCATCTGTTTTTGAAAGAAATTGGTTTCAAATTTCATACTTGCTAATTATTGGAATTAAAATCTATTTTAATACAAAAACATAAGCAGAACCAGTATTAAAATTTCAGTAAGGTGAACTGAGTTGCATACTCGTATATCTTCACCCAACATCCTTTTGTGCAAAAAATAAATAACAGAGTTAAAAATAAATAACAGAAGCAAAATTGTAACTTTCTGAAGTCCTTGTTTTGGAAACGTAGATAGACCGATTTTTGGAAAAAATGTCCAATTTGTGTATGTGGTATGGCAGTGCAATTTATTTCAATGATCAATTATATCGAATATAGTGCAATTAAATGAAAGACACGAATATAGGAATTCTCCTTCTTAGGTGGCGACTGAAATAGACATACTTATCTATTATACGCCGCCCGTAGAAAATAATTCCAAACGAAAATTTGTAGAAACTTAGATGCCTAATCTTATAAACCAGACCTGACATCAAGTGACTGCCACCTGTTCCTGTCTGTGGCGAATGATTTTGCTGGAAAAAAATCACCACAAAAAAAAAAAAACTCGAGAAAATCAACTGTCGCAGAACGAGGGTTTCTGTGAGAGAGGCATAATGGAATTACATAGTAGCTTGAAATCATTGAATAAAAGATGAATATTTGATGTAAATCAGATCATTATAATTATGCTAAATACGGTTTTTAATATCATACAAAAAGTAATGGATTTCCTTTTTAGTACACTTCGCATGTGAAAATTTGATAGGGGAATTGTGAAAGTAATTTTAAAGTTGTTCTTAACCAAATAGTTAAAATAGTTTTGGTATTCTTCTTCGGCTGATTGTCGATTTACGTTTTATGTTTCACGCTTCGGTCATCGAAGTAAGTAAGTGGCAATCTGTTAAGCTTACTGATTACATAGATATGTGAGCATTTTTGGGATACGACAAATTAAGCCACTATGGCACACATTTCGTATTTCACACACTCATTGAAAATGCTCTTTTCATTTCAGAAAATAACGTTTTGTGTCCATTGATATATATTCCATGATTCCAAGTTATGTCCTTTCGTATCATGATGGAACAAATTAGGTCGATCCTAATTCCAAATAAGCACAGGACGAGAGTAAATAGCCCTAACAAAACCAACACCATTCAAAAATATGACAACACTAATAAGTTGTCGATGTTAATTTCGATATGATAACATATTCAACAATAGAATCATATGCTAAAACATAAACAAAACTCGTTATATCACCGTGTTATTAGTCAATAAATACCTATCTAGGTAATTATTCTATATTTAACTCAACAATGCCTCAATTACTTTGTACTACAATATAAATGTAGATCTGAAATCTAATAAATCTTATATAAAGTCAGCATATGGTTTGTAGGTACGCATATCGAATGGCATACGATACGGGGAAGACAAATGTTTAAGTACGTTATTGTTGGGGAATACAATTTGTCGACTCGTTTGTAGGTACTAATGTTGCAAATAATCTTGTGTATGATTGTGTATATATCGTATGTGCGTATGTATATGTGCACGTTTACGGAGAGCACTTACCTAACCGGACACGCATCTGTAAATGTATCCGGTGCGGTTCATAAATTCAACCGAATGACTGTAATATGTGCAGCTGAATATTTTGGAAATATTCACATGGCTCCTGTTTACATATATGTGTGTGCGTGTGTATACCTTGAACAGATACATATATACAAAATAAATACAAACACAAATAAATTTCATAAGCACAGCACGCATAGCATAGCACACACACACACACATGATCAAACATTAAGGACCGATTTAGAAATTTGAGTTTTAGATATTACATAATTGAAATCGAGTTTTCGTACGGTATAGAATGTAGATGAGGATGATTTTTTTCCCATGTACTTTTTATATAAAAGCTGGACAAATTTTCCAATATTACGAGTAATTTAGGTAAAGAAATAATATAACAAAGTTGGTTAAGCGTCGTTAGTTCCTTTGGACCGAATTTTCTTTTATATGCAACAACCACCATGGATTGTGGCTCACAGTGTCGTGGAAGATGCAACAACTTAGCTAATTTAAGTGAAAAAATGTTACAACAAATAGGCAAACAATGCGCAGCCGTCATAAGTTAGGCCAGGTCGAATCTTATGTACCCATTACAGTGAATTACGATCCACAGTACGAGGTGTGTTAAAAAATAAGCTTAATTTTAATTTTTCTCAAAAAATATTTATTTATTCATCAATTTCTATTTTATCTCCTTCCAAGTAGTCCCCCTCAGAAATAATGTACTTGTGCCAGTGTTTTTTCTCAATCCTCGAATCACTTTTGGTATGATAATCACTTTTTGGTATGTCCTTGTTCTCTCTCATCGATTCGATTTTTATCTCCTCAATCGTTGCAAAACGCCGCCCTTTCAACGGTCTCTTCAATCTTGGGAACAGGAAAAAGTCACAGGCGGCCAAATCTGGTGAATACCATGGCTGAGGCATGATAACGGTGTTAATTTTGGCCAAATAATCTCTCACAAGTAAAGATGAGTGAGCGGGTGCATTATCATGATGCAAAAGCCATGAATTTTTTTTTCCATAATTCCGCAAACGGCGCATAACTTCAAGGTAAATCTCCTTATTTACCGTACAACCTTGTGGTAAGAACTTCTGATGCACTACGACGAAAACAGTGACCAAAACCTTGACATTTGATCGAACTTGACAAGCTTTTTTTGGTCTTGGCTTTCCTAGACTCTTCCATTGGAACGATTGGGCTTTGGTTTCGATGTTATAACCATATACCTATGATTCGTCACCAGTTATGACCCTTTTAAGAAAATCTGGATCATCGTTGACGTCATTCAACCTGAGTGATGCTCATGTGACGTTGTTTTTGGTCAAAATTCAGCAATTTTGGAATGAACTTCACTGCCATACGCTTTATGCCCAAAATTTCCGAAAAGATTGCATGGCATGAGCTAACTGATATGTCGCCGACATCCTCAACAATTTCTTTAATTGTGATTCGACGATTCTCCAAAACAATTTTTTTCACTTTCTCAACATTTTCATGGGTTGTTGATGTGCTAGGGCGTCCAGAGCGATCGTCGTCATTCACATTTTCTAGACCTTCTGTGAAAAGCTTGTACCACTTGTAAACATTTTTTTTTGACTCAGAGTACTCTCACCGTATGCCACTGTCAACATTTCAAGTGTTTATGAACACTTAATTCCATTTTTTACACAAAATTTGATGCGACTTCTTTGATACATTTTTTCCGATAGCAGAAAATCGCCGAACATGCAAAACACTTGTCTTATTTATGCCTCTCACAAACAAATTAAACATCCTATATGGATAAAACTGTCAACATAACTTCGAGACGAGTGTACCAACATAAAATGAAATTATAATCGAAAGCCGAACATACACAACCCGCAAAATTTGAAAATTCACCTTATTTTTTGAACACACCTCGTATCATAAAAGATATTCCGACTCATCGTCAGAAAAGTAAGCAAAAAAGGAAAAAAAAAAACAAAAAAAAAAGAACAAATTCTCTTGCATCTCATGTATGAGACATAAGACATGCATGAGATATCTTACATTCTGTAAGCTTACACGCATTCTATTTTTAGACTCACTCAACGGGGCCTACAGGCGAACGGCGATTCCTAACGTTACAGTGTTGAGAGGCATTTATAATACTTGTCGATTACTCGACTCTACTCGACATCTTCAACAAAAGCCATAGGTCACTTGTATACGCTGACGATACAGACGTTATAGATTAAAAACTGCGAGAGGTTGCTGCAGCCTTCTCAGGCATTGAGAAGCAATCAACAAAAATGTGTGTGACGATAAACGAGAATGGAAGTAATTGAAGTAAGTAAGTAGGCTTGTATAGAAGACTGTGTGAACGTTGGCGGCTTTAACTTTGGGGCGGTTAGATCAATTCATCTATCTCGGCTCCGCTGTGAGTAAAAATAATTTTGGCAGCTTGGAAATTGGAAAAGTAATGGTGTTTAAAAATAGATGCTGATATGCTGACTTGTATACGTTGACGATACAGACGTTACTGATTAAAATTTGTGGGATGTTGCTGCAGCCTTCTCAGGCACTGACAAGCAATCAGCATAAATGTGTCTGACGATAAACGAGAATGGAAGTTATCGAAGTAAGTAAGTAAGCTTGTATAGAATACTGTGTGAACGTTGGTGGCTTTAACTTCGGTTGCTGTTGCTGTTGCTGCAGCCTTCTCAGGTACTGACAAGCAATCAGCAAAAATGAGTCCGATGATAAACGAGAATTGAAATAATCGAAGTAAGTAAAGAAGTAAGTAAGCTTGTATGGAATACTGTATGAATGTTGGCAGCTTTAACTTTGGAGTGTTAGATGAGTTCATCTATCTCGGCTGCGGTGCAAGTAAAAATAATGATGGCAGCATGGAAATTAGAAAAGTAATGGTGTTTAAAAATAAATCCTGATATGGGTTTAGCAATCGACTTAATGATAAAGCTCTCTATCCGGGCATAAAAATTAAACTGTAACAGACGCTAGTGCTGCTTGTCTTGGCTTGGCACAGAATTCTAGGCTCTTACGGAAGTTAATGAATCAGCTCTAACATTTTTGGAGACGAGAATGATGTGGAAATTTTGGGGAGAACAAAACTTCGAAAAATATATGGATTCATGATCGGTAATGAAAAGGATCGGCGTTGTAACAATAAGAGCTCTCTCTATAAGCTGAATGCTGATATCGTTGTAGTCAAGCGTATCAAAATGCGATGGTTGCGTCGGTGGAGTCATGTTACGCGGATGGATTTAAAAGCCACAGCATATAAAGTTTGCAATAACGAACTCGTTGGGTGGCGAAGAAGAAGGCTATTAAAACTATGTTGGAAAGAGCAGAAAACACTTTTAAAAATTTGAAGGAAGATATTTGAAAAGGAACTCAGTAGATCACAGCATTTGGAATACTTTTCTCCATTTGGAGCGTTGTATATAAGATATCTATTCTAGCTGACATCTAGGTAAATAAGTAAATAATTACTACAGTTATCAGATGGAACATAAAATGTGAACTTGCAATAGAAATGTAGTCATGCAATAGAAATGTAGTCTCTTTGCTAAGCTTCTAATTCACTTAACCCTTTAATCTTGCACGTTAAAACACATCCTGTCACTCAGACTCAGAAACTCAACTAATAATAAGTACCAGTGCGTAAGTCTTCACGTGTATGCGTTTGTAGTGGGCGTTTGAGTAGCTCTTATTAACGTTTTATTTACCTGATAATACACATATGGCAAATATGGTAGGTTTACTTGATGTTCATTATATGTATGGACTGCATAAATACGATATCCACACAAATACTCGAATCCCCTGTATATTTATATACGGTAAGAGTATTTATGTACGCCTAAAACACACAGATGTGTTCTTGTATACAAGCACACACTTATGAAATCCAGAAAAATTAGATATACACAATCCTGTAAATAATTACAAATTAACTTAAAACATGTGTGTTAATTATGTTCTGGTTATACGATATGTGCATGAATGTTTCTATTATATATTTTTGAAAGGGTTGGCATAGATAGGGATGATAGAATATTTTTGTCATTGCATCGCTACCGCTGATTTAAGGTTTAGCTTAAGTCATTTGGTTTTTCTCAAGATTTGCCAGAGTTAGTTGAAGATTTACCAGGTCTAAGGCCTCACTGATAAGATCCAATCAGTTTAGATATAATTGATTTCAGTTTTTTACACATTATATTCGACAGAACCTTATAAGTGAAATGTAAAAGGCTGATACCACGTTAGTTGATATGCTTGGATTGCCATCCTATTTGAAAACACGGCGTAATGCCCTCAGACTAAAAACATGGTTCATACATTCTTTGAACGAAATCGTATTTAGGAGATGATGCGTCCTCGTCATCAGCTCAATGCAACAAACCTTAAACAGCTCTGCCGTAAGATTTGTTCTTCTTAAGTCGTGACACTATCAGTTTCATCTAATTTTGCCTCGGTTCTTGACAATCTATATCGTACAATTGTGCTCTAATCACAATTTCAGTACTCCCAGCCTATCCGTGACCAGATTTCCATCATTTTCCTTATAGGAGGCGAGGCTTGTTTAATAACATATATCCTGCATCTTCTGATAATCTCGCCCAGTCCTCTTTCCCTTATAGCGTTCCTTTATATATACATTATACATTACGATTAGCTGAAGCGTTATGATGCATCCTTTTTTTAATAAAGCATGTTGCATTATATTAGGTGCGCAACTAAGTTCCCGATGTTTGCCAATAGATGGCGCCAGCTGTAAATGTTAGTCGATTTTGCCATAACCTAAAAGTCATGAGTCAAGCTTAGGCATATGGTAAACATACACAACAGTGGTTTTCTTTTGAAATCATGTTCTTCTGGTTGTGTGAATATGTATGATTTTGTGCCAAATAGTCGTCATACCGAAGAAAACGGCGACTAAAGCTCATCGAGAACTTCAAAGCATTTACGGAGATGCTGCTTTAAGTGAAACAACGTGTAGAGATTGGTTTCGTCGCTTTAAAGACGGTGATTTTGATGCAGACGACCGTTTGCGTGAAGGAAAACGAAAAACCATCGAAGACACTGAGTTTACGGCATTGCTTGATGGGGATCCATGTCAGACGCAGTTGAAGCTTGTTTCAGTATTAGGAGTTACCTGCCAAGCCATTCTTAAGCGATTGCGATTGGGAATAATTCAAAAGCAAGGAACTTGGGTTCCTTATGAGTTGAAGCCAAGGGATGTCGTTTTTTCGACTGTGAATAATTGCTTCAGCGAGAAGGTTATGCACTGTATTTGGTGGGACTAGGACGGTGTTATTTATTACGAGCTATTGAAACCAAGCAAAACCATCACTGGGGATCGGTATCAACTTCAATTAATGCGATTGGCCCTAGCTCTACGCGAGAAATGCCCACAATACGCGGAGAGGCACGAAAAAGTGATTCTTCAGATAACAACGCTCGGCCTCACGTGGCCAAGCCCGCTAAACCCTATCTGGAAACGCTGAAATGGAAAGTCTTACCCCATCCGCCATATTCTCCAGATATTGCGCTGTCCGATTACCACTTGTTCTGTTCGATGGTACACGGTCTGGCTGACCAGCATTTCCACTCATATGACGAAATCTAGGAATGACTACATTCGTGGATAACCTCAAAACATGAACAATTTTATCGTGACGGAATTCCTTAAACATACCTTATTATACCACGGTTTACATAGGCTTGGTTTTGATCAAAGTCGTCGGAAATCAATCAACCGAAATTATTATATTGTGAAAGATCGACCAATTTATTATTCTACTGAGAACAATAAAGCGAAATCGATTATTTGAGATAAACTGACCCAAATCGACCCAAACCTTTCCACTGGGGACAAACAGGCAAAATTTTGTTATGTTAAGATAAATTGATCGAAAGTGCCCTATAGAGTAGAATCTTTTGAAGAGAATTGATCGAAGTCGTTCTAAAGGCCTGGTAAAATGATATCTAAGAGCGATTTATCCATTTTTTTAAGGACCTATAACATTTGAATCATTTGACATATCGATATCAGTCTACAATTCATACAGATTATGATTAATAAAATGCCGGTACTCTCCCTTAATAGCTCTATTTTTTTGTTAGAAATTTTTTTTCCCGAAAGCTTTCATTCATTCGCTTATGGTCACAATCAATTGAAATTATTTTGTTGAGAAGAATCAACTAAATTCATTACGAGTATGTTGCAAAAAATCGACCGATCCTGCGAGGATGCCATTCAGTTGGAAAGAATCGATCAAAATCAACCTATTGGGAAGAAACGATTGAAGTCTTCGTTCTCGAAAGATTGTGCCTGAAACATTCTATGGAATAGAATTAACCAAATGGGAAAGAAACGATCGAAATCATCCTGATGGGAAAAAATCGGCTAAAATATTTTTTTTGGCAGAATCGACATTCTGTTGGGCAACAGGAAACAATTCTTTTGAGAAAAATTTACTGAAATCGTTCTTCTGGGAAGATTCGACAGAAATTTTTATGTTGGAATAAGAATAGGCCGAAATCTTTCTATTAAGGAGAATCTATAGCTACTCTGCATTCTGTTGAGAACATTTGATTGAAATTGCTTTAAAGCGAAGAACAAAACAAATACATTCTATTCGGTAAGAAACAACTGAAATCGTTCTGTAGGGCGGAATCAACCGGAATCGGAATTTTTCATGGGAGAAGAATTGCCTAAAACTGGTCTATAGAGAAGAACCTATCAAAAGTATTTTGTGTGTGTGTTCTATGTTTAAGAATGTAAGTTCGTTCAGTTGGGTAAAACATGCAAAATTCGTTTATTAGGAAGAAAAAATTCGAATTGATCTGTTGAAAAAAATCTGTCGAACTCTTTTGTTGATAAAAATCGAAGTAAACTGTTCTGTTGGGGAGAATCATTCGAAAGTGATCTGTTGAAAAGAGTCTATCCGAAATTCTTTCATTGGGTAGTACCAAACGAAATCATTCTAACTGGTAAATATAACGTTATTTTATTAAGGAGAATTGATCGAACTTATTGTGCTAGGAAGAAGCGACTGTACTCGTTCTTCTGGGAAAAATTGATCGACATTATTTTGTATATGGGACAGACTGATATCCAAGAGCAATTTATAGTAGTTCTGAAAAAACTAGAGTAGCTGAAAGTTTTTTGGATCCGACAGCCCCAGTAGGAGTCCTTAAGAAATTGATGACTAACACTAAACAACTCTCATTGGCTTATTAGCGTGTGTGTGTGAAGTCAAGGAGAACTAACATTCATCAAAAGTGAAGGATATCAATTTGCTTTGTTAACACCTGATTGGTAAATGTCTAATAGTGTTAGTTGAGTGTGAGTTAACGTTGTGGTCAGTTTGGTCGGCAGAAATGGTCGGCAACTGATAATGTAGGTGGAGAAGCTGATATTATGTGTATGAATGTGTAAATGTGCATGGGAGTGTTATATGTATGTCAATATAAAACTGCTATCTTATAAGTACTTTGAATGAAATGTCATCAAACCCGTATGCATAACTGTTTATTGCTGGAGACTAAAGTAAATTTCAATGGTACCCCTTGCAGGACTGAGTTACAATTTCTACATTATCAGGTTTAATCGATCAAATATCGCTTATGTTTTTAAACCTTTTAATAATTTCAGTACGTCCCTTTTTGAGGTATACCTAATCCCTACACAAACCCTCCATAATCAATAGTGATTTGTCTTTTATCACACCTTTGTTCTCAATGAACAAAGCGATAGCTTGACCCAATAATCAACTCAAAAGTCTTGGGACAGCTTTTTGTATTTTCCCCCCACATCTGTATCTTTCTCACATATAGTCTAAAGGACTTAATGATAATATAGGTTTTTCTTTTGTTCCTGTCATCTTCAATTACACAACAAATAAAAATTTTATACTGTAACTGAGTGTTTTTAACTTCCACACATGTGTATAACCGCACTCACACTCGCATTTATACTTACAAATATGTTCGTAAGCGTTTGTTGGAAATGTATTTATTCGTACGCAGGGGAATCCTTTATTTTTCCGGTTGTCAGAACATGACTTGTTTGTTGGATTTTTTGGAATGTTATGTATCTCTTGGATGCGTTAGTAATACCATATTATCTATTTCAATTTGTGACATTTTTAATTAAAGTGAATTTGATTTATAATAAGAAAAGGCAGGAACGGGTTAAGGTAATAATAAGGTAGTAAATACAATTATATTGTATATATATAAGTGGACATGGCACAATTTTATATTTAAATACTTAAATCTGCGTTGTTTTTTAAATAATTTAGTTAGTTTTAATTATAAAACACGTTTTTTGGAAAGCATAAAATAGTCTTATGTACTCTTAACCAAGCAGAAAGAAAGCTAGACATCATTACGAATCAAATTCTTCCAAAAAATTCAATTTATTCAAATAGTCTATGATACAATCGTGATACATATCATAAACTTACATATCACATTCTAAGAATAAGTGCCTACCAATTCATTTGATTCAGATTCAAAAGCTACGAAGTAGCTTCCTTCAACACTACAATAAAATGCTCCAAATCCTGATGTTTTTGATGCACAGGGGCAACATAATGCGTATTCTATGGATGGTGCAGCAAAGATCGTATTTGGACATGCAAACTACCATCCCACAATCCCTTATCCGGTGGAAAAATGTCGCATTATATTTAAAGAAAAATATGCTGCTTACATGGCAACGCTGCAGCTGGTCGTAGAGAGTGCTGGGAGGGAACGCTACATGGAGAGGAGAGGAAATGCACATCCACCTTTTAGGCAGAAGAAAAGGTTTTAGAAGCAGCAGTGGAGTGAGGAAAAAAAGACACAGGAATGCAGGTGAAGCCGAAAAATTCCACTAAATAGCGAAAAGTAGGAATTTTTTGAACATGGCTTTCCGTCTTTAAAGACACCGATGAAAATCTGCAATTATGTAGAAAGTATTTCTATAGTATTTCAATCAAAAAATCATCGATGACGGCAAAGATTGCATAGTACCGAACCTAACCAAGATTGGGATGGCAGAATCACAGCTTAAATTAACAAGAAATTGCTGACTGTGTGTTCATGATAATGACCACGAGCTTCAGTTTTCAAATACGGTTCTGCTCAGGGAACCCATGCCTAATGATTGGAATTCCAGTGTATTATGTTTCGATGTCCAAAAGAACGATTCAAAAATGTGCACTAGCACGGGGTATCAGATTTTGACCCATCGCTTATAAGTTTCTTTTGAATAGGATATATAAAAACTAAATGCTATTCCATCTGATTTGAATTGCACTTCATAGTGTGGCTTTAGACCTGGTACATCAATAACTGGCCAAATATTCAGGCTGCAGCAAAACTTGAAGAAGAGCTAAGGAAAAGAGTTCGACAAATACCACCTTTTCGTGGACCATAAAGCAGTCTTCAACCACCCTGGGAAATTGTATGAAGTAAAGGTTGAGTTTTAATCCCTGGATTCTGTCTTCTTGAACTCAACATCAGCCCTGAATTGCCCCAGATCTCTTAACGAGATGGCTCAGCATTTCAACATTCACCTGATGTGGGTGCCGGGCCACAGGGACATACATACTAGGGAATTGCAGAGTAGACGAGCTGGCAAGACTAGGGACAACCTTACAGACTCCAGCCGAGTTGGAGTCCGTGGGCATGCCTCTAGCCACTTGGAAGCTCCTACTGCAAGATAAAACATATTTGACGGCAAGTGGTAGGTGGGCGTCTGTGCGGTGAACATTCCAGGCGGATGTGGCCTCGCCTAGATCTGAGGCGTTCACACACACTGCTGTTGCTATCAAGATCCGACGTCTTATTGCTTGTATCCATCATGACGGGATACTGTCTGATTTGAAGACATGCAGTGTTTATCTCTGCCTGTTAGCCAGGGCGGGGCAATTGCAGAGAAGATATTCTATGGACTTCTTTTCCTTTGCATCCCTACAACTCCTACAGAAGTCACTAGTCGCAACTTTCAATACTAGTGACTTCTGCAGGAGTTGTAGTGGTGAAGAGGAGGAGAAGTCCATAGAATATCTTATCTGCAGTTGCCCCGCCTTGGCTAACAGACGGAGATCAACACTGGGCTCTTATTTCTTTAGGGACCTAGGATATCTAGATGATATAGATATTGTCCGGTTTAAGAGCTTCTTGAGGCGCTCAGGTTCTTTCAAAGGGTTAAACTAGGGACATTCATCCACCTCTAGTTTCCGTGGTATCACAATGGACTACACAGTCTAAGTGAGCCTGTCTATATGTATTCAGACTGCCACACTGACCTAACTTGACCTAAAGGTTGAGTTTCTTATTCCTGTGAAGATTATAAATCTTTTTAGAATGACATTGACCTATTCAAAGCCTTCGGTTCAGGTAGGCAAATATATTAATTTTTTGTTAAACGAGAATTCAGACAGCGCGACATTTTGATGTGCAACATCTTCAACATACTTTTAGAGATGGTTAGGGGAGAAAGTTGCAGTGATCACTACTGGAATCGTTCCCAGCTACATGTTATATGAGTATATTGATGATATAGACGTCATCGGTCAACAACTGCGAGCTGTTACTGCAGTTTTCTCTGGATTTGAAATGGAATCAGCAAAAATGAGTCTGACGAATCTGGGAATTAAACTATATGTAAATTATTTGTCTTGACGAGTCTCCCCGTTTGTGGATGTTGATAACTATAAGTTGGGGGTGATGGATGAAATCATTAACCTCGGCTGCACCGCTAGTAAAACTTATTGCGTCAGTCTGGAAATTAGGAGAAAACATTGCTTGCAAACCGACAGTGTTATAGTCTTAGTAAGCAATATTGCCACTTTTCACCAAAATAAGTTTTTTCAAACTACTGGCATCATTTATACTTTCCTGAATGACTGACTGGCTGATCATCGATCAGACCAAACGATAAAGGTAGACTAACGAAACATAAATCCTATCTTCCCTATTACAAATTAGTGATGGGGAAGATACGCTTTAGATTTCGTTACCGTTTGGTCTGGTCGATGATCAGCCATTCAGTCAATCAGGAAAAAAACAGTTTTGTACTTATAGACAAATTTCAAGTAAATGAGTACCACATCAAGTTAATCCTCCCTAGGTAGATTTTAAATAAAGTATTCGTAATTCTGTAAATTATTCATATTAAAATACTTTATTTTTTAAAACGCTTTATTTATTTTTAAAACCGTCTTGAAATTCTGTCTGCTTTCTTACCCTCCATCTCTTCTACAATTGCTGCGAGATATTCTTCGGTATGCTGCCGCTGAATAAGCTTCACGCTTCAGCCATTTTGCCTTAGGTGGTATGATAGATTAACATTTTCTTTATTTTTAGTCACCACAACAATTTCCTTTGGTTAGCAACTCTAATTGTCTAAGGAAACAAATTAATTTCTTCCCATTTTTTTGTTTTCTTTTTCACTTATCTTAACTGTTTCAGTTTTATTTTTGGGGGAAGGCCACAAAAACTTAAGGCTTGGGCATTGAATGTCAAAGCTCACCTTTAGCTATGGCATTCATTAGCATAACACCAAGCCTTTGGATGTTCCTTGGTGCGCCCTCATACCCTTCCTTGTAAATACACACAAATCCTGTGGTAAATTAATATCCTGTCATAACCTCCTCGCACACACATTAACCTGTGTAATTATCTACGAAATGGAAAAAAGGAAAACGCCGTCTAAGAAAAAGAATTTCTGTTTGGAATTTTTACACTTTGAGTGCAGGCGAGGATGTGTTTTCAGCATATCCTCCTG
>JAHXMU010000371.1:48926-85215 GCA_019455685.1 Philornis downsi | reverse complement strand
GGTTGACCACAACAGTGTCCATCTTGGCAGCACGTACAGCCTCGTTTAAACTCTGCTACCCAATATTTTACAGTTGCAAACGAAGGAGCAGAGTCCCTCAAAGTGGATGGAATCTATCTCGGCTTTAATATTGGTTGGGCTGAGACCTTTGAAAGGGAATTTTGAATTATGGTGGATAATTTCCTATGACCGTTTACTTTTGATGGCTCAGACAAAAATGCTAAACAACGTGGCGCCTTAACATTTAAAACATATGTTTTGTAAGATTGCCACTTTTCACTAAAATAATTTTTGTTTAAACTACTGGCACCATCAATACGTCAGGTCGGACAGTTTTGAGACCGACCTCACATAATCTTGAAGTGGCGAATGAATTCACTTACCTCGGTGAATAAAACTAATGACGACAGCCTAGAGATTAAGAGAAGGAAATTACCTGCAAATATATAATGTTATAGGCTTAGCAACTGATTTAATGATAAAATTCTCTCTTTCCGCGAACAAAAATTACATTGTAGAGTTTTCGAGACAAAATCTTCCGGAAATTATATGGTTAACTAAGAAATCGGAGTTAGTCATGAGTTGTATCAGTTATATATCGATGTGGTCAAGCGTAACAAAATACGGCGATTACATTGTCTGCGACGTGTTGTGCGAATGAATCCAAACGTTCCAGTAGGAAAAGTCACCAACAATTAACTCGGTAGGCGGCGTAGTAGCGGTGGGCGATCTTTTAGTCCTTCGGAATGGGAACCCATTTGTAATACAGTAATACTGAAAGCTTAGTATGACGAGTTGTTATGTTAAAAACTTGACGTGGCGAATTGAGGAAGAAGAGAGGGACACCGAAGAGCATAGAATTTTGTCTACTTGCGGCGTATAATAGATAGGTATGTCTATACTAATCGTTATCTAAGAAAGTGAGTTATAATTAATGAGGTAAGGAATATGTATTGAGATAAAGTTCAACTTTCTTTGGTACTTGGAGAGTAATCGAAAAAGTCATTAGTCGAATTGAACGAAAATATCCACTTGTGTGAGATGCTCCAATTTGGGTCAACAATTAAAAACTTTCATAAAATCCGTGTATATGTTTTTAAGACTCAGTAAAGTCTCTTCAATATCAAAATGCTTAAATTTTTAAATGTTTAAATCGACAAAAACCATAAGAAGTTTTTGTCTAATTTCCTAATTTTACCCGCAGTGTTACATTCAAAGTGTTTTCAAAAATGTCGATAAGTTATGGGGATCAATTCAATACAGATATAACTCGATAGTCAGAAATACAACTCGTTTTTACTTCAGCTAAGTCCTATTGTAATTTAAATTGACCAAACTTTTAAGTGAATACAGATAATTTTGTGTGTTTTTCTCGTCAACTGTGCAGTAGTAGATACAAAATATTCCTTTATATAGTACATAAATGAATACTTATTTTATTTCCACACGTTTTGACAGAAAAATAAGCAAAATTCAGGAAAACATATATCATTAACATCAAATGAGCAATAGCATTATAAAGTTCCATTAGGACACCGTAAACCCGAAGCGATGCATGACCGAATTGGAAGACACCAATCCTACTTTCTCTTTTCGCATACGCTATACAATTGTTCATTTAAAAACAAGCACCTAAAAGTATGTTATGAAAATATAAAATATTAAATGAATATCTTCCAAAATGTGTCATCTTAGCACATTTGAATGCCGCCCACTTCTAACATGTGCGAGTGTTATATCACAAAGTGTGTTAGAGTATGCGAAAAAAAAAACAACAGCCATGAAGAAAATAAAAAAGAACGCGTTCAAAACTCTGCAGGCAGTCCTTTTGGAATTACTAATGCGTCTCAAATGTGAGTGCTTCTATGTAGCTGCTACTGCTACAACTCCTCCAACAATCTACAGTTATTTATAAGAAAATAACAGCGAATAGAAATTCACAAGTTTAACAACTAAACGTTCACGAGAGCAGTTCAAGTGTACTTGTTCAAGTTTTGCTACGAAAAGGTACTTCAAGAAGTATTCAGCTCAGCAGGGTGTCCTCTCTTTCTCTCTTTCTGTGTGTATGGCAAACGTTTAAGATTTCAGTAAGCGTTAAAGGAGTGTAATAATGATGCCACGGCGAGAAAAAAAATGAAATTAAAAACATATAAGAAATAGCCTTGCAGCCAAAGCTAAAGTGATATAATATATTTGCCAAAGTATTGTGGTTCGGTTGTGTAGACTCCGTCTTTGCTTGCCTTGACTCGTTAGTATATTTTAAAATTATAAAATATCTAACTACTAACTAGATAAGGTATCATGTTGGCGGTGGCGGCGTCATCATTATTTTTTATGAACTCATTCATTATTTTGCACTTTTATTAAGTTGATAAGTTCCAGCAAGTGCTGGGGTGTTTCGCTTTTTGTTGCACTGCTTGGACTTTCGAGACATTTGAAAATGAAATTTAAGTATTATTCAAAAAAGAGCAGATGGAATTATGCTCCAGTTTTTGCCACTTAAAAAGCTACTCTGGAAATTATGCTTCAGTTTTATTAGATTTGCATCACCGAACAGTATGCTGTAGTTCATGCTGGCGCATATTATGAAAACATTAGCAAGTAAAAGCATACTTTTTGGGATTTATGGATATTAGTTGTCGGGAAATAAAGAAATTGATATAAAAAACTTGCTCAGTATAATAATTGCTAAAAACTTCACAACATTTTCAGCAGCTTTAAGTTGTTTCAATAAAACTTGAACTAAGGAAGACAGTGAAATATGTTTCATGAAGTTGGCTGGATTTTTAGAGATGAACACAAAGTTTTTTCGAGTTATGTTCAGGATGATTGTCATGAAATGGTTAGAGATTGCAGAAATATGCTGTCAGTGGAAAGTTAACATTATTTTACAAGTAAAATTATAAAATGTAACTAAAAATTCGTTGTACATCTCTTCTCCTATTAAGTGACTATAAACTCATTTTTATATTTAGATTGATGAATAGATGAGTGAAACTTAATGTTATTGAGTCAACAGTAAAAGCTGAACTGAATTTATGACTATTTCAAATGGGAGATATAGCATGCGAAAGCAATTTATATGTGGTATCATGTCTCAAATTTCCATAAAAATTGTCAGCACCTAAAAATTTACAAATTAATATAATATTACACCCTCCGAACAGAGAACGCTAATAACAGAAAGGGGTTTAATTTTTTAAGTTTTTAGAATTCAGCACGAAATGCTAAATATAGTAAGTAACCGATTAGAAAGGACTCATTTTTTAAGTATTTAGAATGCTGGATTAAATGCAAATCACCGTCATAACTGATGATTCGATTTTAATGAGTCTAACTAGAATCCAACTAGAATCTTTTTCTTTGACTCGATTATAATGATTGTTTTCTAGGTACATCATTAGTTGAAATCACTTTTATTTAAAAATGTGCTACCTTTCTCCGTGATCTAATATTTGTAAATATTGAAGTTATTTCTAAATTTTTAATAAATGATAAGAAAACCGACTTTAATTTTGAATACAAAATTTAAGGTATCTCAAGAATTATAATTTCTACTTCGACTTCCATGCTCTAATATTTAAAATTAAAATCACAATATTGATATAATTACTTACTTACTTGCTTAATAACTTATTTACTTAGATGGGGACATCGCTATTTGTTCTGCGGCGCGGGTAAAAAATATTACCAAGCACTTTGGTCTTCTGCGCTCTTTTTCAAATTCGTCACACTAAAATCTGACAGTACTTCAAAAGCCTGGTTCTTCGAGGGGAGTTTTGGTCGAATATTCTACTCTGTTTGTCGACTTCGCTATTAAAAACTTTACATGCCTTTTAGACCCATCCGAACAACATGACCCAGCCAACATATTCGATATATTATGATACACGAACGTATTGTCTATGAACGAAACCATTAGAAGTAAGGTTTTTTTTTAGAAAGGCCTGATCTAAATAGCACCACTCCGAAATTTCGTACAAAACGCAGGCTTCCACTCTTTTCGTGCTTATCAGAGAAATACGTATAAAAATAATCCAAAAGCTTTTATTTATTTACACTTCCTAAATCTTAGCGAGCCTTTTTACACCAAACAAGGATTTAGCCAGGGCGACAGTCTATCGTGCGACCTCTTCAACATACTGTTGGAGATGATCATGAGGAAAGCTACAGTTAACACGACTGGTACCATCTTTAATAAAAACCATATGTTACTCGTATATGCAGGTGACATAGACATCTTTGGCAGAAAACTGCGAGACGTTACTGCAGCCTTCTCAAGCATCGAGAAGGAAGCAGCCAAAATGGTACTGGTGGTAAACCAGGACAAGACAAAGTTATTAGTTTCAACGAACAAAGAGTCTACTCGTTTGGGACGCTGTGTGAACATTGAAAACTATAATTTTCAAGTGGTGGAAGAATTCATCTACCTCGGTTCCGCTGTAAAAAAAAACGAATGACGTCGGCATGAAGATAAAGAGGAGAATATTGCTTGCTAACAGATATTACTAAGGGCTAAACCAGCGATTCAATGATAAAGCCCTCTCTCAACAAACAAAAATCCGACTGTACCAGACTTTGGTTTTATCTGTTTTGTTATATGTCGCAGAATCCTGGTTTATGACGCAAGCGGATGAATGAGAGAAAAATACTCCGGAAAATATATGAATCCAACGTCGTTAACAGAGAGTATGGGCGTCGCGTGAACAATGAGCTGTATGAGCTATATGCCAACATCGACGTGGTTAATTGCATTAATATACAGGGATTATGTTGGCTAGGTCATGTTGTACGAATGGACCCAAATCCTGCGGAAAGTTTTTGACAATGAACTCTATGGACGGCGCAGAAGAAGGCGACCGAAACTCCGTTGGAAGGACTAGACTTTTAACATACTATCGAAACTTGCTGTAACGAATTGGAGGAGAAGCGCAGAAGATCAAAGCGCTTGGAATTATTTTTTACGGGCGGTGTATAATAGATAAGTATGTCAATTCCAGTCGCCACCTGAGAAGAAGAAGAAATTTTAATTCGAATTGAGTGACTTGTTTTATGGAAACACGTTGTAAATAATTTGCGTAGCCCGCAGTAACATCTGTTTATAAGAAATTCTCTCCTCTTAATCTCCAGGCTGATATTATAAGTTTTTAATTTCTCACGACGAATCTGAAGTAGATGAATTCATCTCCCATTGCAAAGTTATTGTCGTCAATTTTCACACAGCGTCTCATACGAGTAGACTATTGGTCTGTCAAAATAAATAAATTGATAGTGTTCTCATATATAGTTAGAAATATATTTTTGCTCATTCCTTTTCAATGCTTGAGAAGGTTGCAGTAACATCCCTCAATTTTCTAACTATGATGTTTATATACAGCTAGAAATATATTTTTACTCATTCCTTTTCAATGCTTGAGAAGATTGCAGTAACATCCCACAATTTTCTAACTATGATGTTTATAACGTCATCAAGCAGCATGCGACTTTTGTTAAAAGACGGTATCAAAGATTAACCATTACGATTAATTAAAGATTTCCGTTTTGTGGATTTACTTAACTACAAAGCCCTAGAATTACCTACGTGAACTGGAGGGCTAACAAGAGAGAGATATTAATTGTTTGTGTTATTTCTACGGGACACATTTAAATCACAATATTGCTTTAACTAATAAATCGATTTCAATGAATTGTATTTTTCGCTTGCAAGATTATTCCAAGAATTACATTGTTCTGATATGATTACTATGATAACTTCGATTCTAGAGACAGTGACAATAGTGCCATTTTATTAGTTTTGAAAATTCTACTCCAGTTCTAAAATACATTAGTGTTATATCACGAAACAACTTGAATACTTTGTTTCTCTGCTGTTACATTATTCAAAAGTTTACAATTTCTTTTATATTTACCAATTCACCAGATAGTGGCATTGAAAAGGAGATGAAAATTTTCAATACTATATTAAAATGTTGGTATTTTACATTTTGTCATAGTTAGATTACCATAAGACTTCTGTGCACTTTTCCCCTATGTTCCTGTATAAAATATGGTGATCCAAGGGAGGAAAAGAAAGTAGCAGGAATTGGTCAATGAAACACAAATTATTTGTTCTTCATTAAAATGTATTACGGTGCCTTCAACGCAGATCCCTTCTGAAATAATTCACTTATACCAACGAATAGTCTAATCACGAAAACATATTTCAAAAGTATTTTCTGGGAAAGACTTCTGACGGTGAATTCTTTTTTATATCTTCTATTGACAGAAAACGGGTCCCTCAAAATGATTATTTGAGTTTTGGAAAGTTGGTCGGACTCATATGAGGCGAATGCAATGGTTGGCTTATGATATTTGTTGAGTTTCAGGATAGAAATTCCTTCACAATGGTAACCATATGAGATGGTGTTTTATTGTAGTACAAAAACCATACGTTTTTCTTCAAAAAAACTGGCCTCAATCAAAGTAATTGCTCTCTCAAACGCCTAAATAAGTTATGGAAAGTGAAAAAAGTCATCCAGACTCATATGGAGGCGAATGAAATGGTTGGTTGATGATATTTGTTGGATTTCTGGTTAGAAATTTCTTCACGCTTCAATAGGTTTTGGAAAACGAAAAAAGCTAGCCGGACTCATATCAGATGAATGCAATGATTGGTTGATGACATTTGTTAAGTTACAGGTCAGAAATTTCTTCACCTTAAGAGATGGTGCTTCATTGTAATCCAACATTCATGAGTTTTTTTTCGACAAATGCGGCTTTGATCAAAAAAATTGCTCTCTCAAAGGCCTCAATAAAATCCATATAGTTTTTTCATTTACAGTCTGACTTTCTAACAAGAATTCCGAGTGCACAACAAGGCAAAGATCAAATAAAACAGTCATCATTACCTTGACTTTTGATCAACTTTGACGTGATTTTTATGGTTTTCGGTTCAGTTTCGAAGGAGCCGTTCTAAATGTTATTGACTGGTTTGTATGTCATGTAAGCTCTTTAGGTTTACTATCAGTTATAATGCATTTTATAAATGGAGGGTCAGAATTGACTCATTTTAGTATGCCTTTAGGGATCTTTAGGCTATTGGGTGTGAAGAAAATTGATGTCAGCCGGAACTAGTCGGGCTGCAGAGGGTTTTATAACCAAACATTCGTCGAAAATAGTATCATTTGATTTATGAGACTTAGAGAGTTTAACGCCAATTTAAATGGCGATTTTCACTTTATCAATGTTAACTTCAGATAAAGACGTTGATAGGTGATCACAGCGAGTTACATCCTTCTTCACATCTTGACATTTTCTGCAATAAACCTCATATGCACATGTTTTTCATAAAGTCAATTCAGTGTAAATATTCTGTAACATTTCCGGCGATTCGGCACGCAAAATCACATTTGCAATACAAAATTTGGCATAAATTCTTTATTCGATGTTTTTATCCATTGTAAAAATTACAAAAAAATTACAACACACTTGAGATAAACTCATGGAATCAAGATTTGTAAAGTAAATAAATGGCAAATTGCGTTTCAACACCGCGTCAGTATAGAGAAGAGCTATGCCATTTTTGCGTCAAAAAGAATTTTGGGAATCTTTCTGAGCTTGTTTTTTAAATAATTAATTTCCAGTACTTTATTGCAAAAACGCTTTTTAAAAAGAAGAATTCTTTTTATGCTTTCTGGATGTTAAATTTACAATATTTTCAAATTTTAGAAAGTTTTCATTTCAGAGTAAGAATTATAAATTTAAACATATTGAATTGGCCATTGATAAATGTGATCCTACCCTAAATTATGGCAAAATATTATTGAAGTTGATAGTTTTTTGATGATAAAAATCATGGGATATGATGTGGTTTCAATCCTGAAAGAGTATGAAGTGTGAATTACCAGGCAGGATGATGGTTTTTTGATGGTAAAAATAATGTAATATGATGTGACTTCAATCCTGAAAGGGTATGAAATGTGAATCACCAAGCAGGATGATGGTTTTTTAATAACAAAAATCATGTAATATGATGTGACTTCAATTCTGAAAGAGTATGACGTGTGAATTACCATTCATGTTGATGGTTTTTTGATGATAAAAATTATGATGATGACTTATGATGTGACTTCAATCCTGAAAGAGTATGAAATGTGAATTACCAGGCAGGATTGATAACCAAACTTGAAAACCCAACTTTGTCAACTTTGAGCAAAGTATCAATGCGACTCTCGGGAAAAGAAAAATTTCCATCCATTTTCTATGTCTGATATCATTTTAAGTACACATTTGTTTCTGAAATTTTATATTTCGGTTACATAACCTTCTAGAAAAATATTAAAATTGGCCTACAAGTGGTTCAAAAACGTTACACAGGCATAAATAAAATACATAATTTTTGGAATTTCTTTTCGTTTTAGTAATCAAATTTAGTGTTTGATGTTTTGAGACAGTTCCCGTTTTTGGTTAAGGATAGCCATTATGGACTGCTTAAGGGACAATCTCTATCTTATAGCCCTTCTTTGAGACGCCGTCATTAAAGCGTTTATAAATTCACTAAAAAAAAACAACAAATTTGTTTGCATCCCATGTATGAGGTATGGGAGAGTTTCTAACATTCTGTGAACTTACATGCATCCTATTTGTGGAATCACTCAATGGGACTTACAGTTTAACGACAAATCCGATTGTCAGTTTGAGAAACATTTGCTAGGCTTGTTGGTTACTTGACTAATCGAAGTGTTCGTCAGATGCATCGAAATGGCCGCAACTCAAATAATGATAGGCAGTTGTATCGATCTTCGAACCCAGGATTATATACGTATATGATAGTCTTGTGTTCCAATCAGTGGTGGTAACGGCCACTAACTTGTGAATCTTCAAAACTATTGAAAATTAGTTGATTAGCCTAATACTTTGTGCTCTTCATCCCTTTCTTATGGTCTTTGCCGCCCCATATTTTGTACATTTTCAATTAATGTCAAGATCATATCTGTTCCCAACAGATTTTAATGTTTGCGTTTTTCTCTTCAGGCAAATTTGTTACTTAAAGCCTTTATCTGCTCCTAGGATATTATTCTTGACAATTAATTTTTATTTTAATAAACACTTGAAAGAAATTAACTAATTCCCGGCGGCAGCAAGACAGATAAGCCAACAAATCGCCAAGCAAGGGGTAAAGTGGTAAAATGTCAAAGGAAGTAATAACAAAGTAAATGCCAAAAAAGTTGAAACCACAAAATACAATAAGCCAAAGGTGCTATAACAGGAGATGATCAGAAAAAACGAAGGATAGCCACACACACACACACATGCACACGCATTAATTCAGTGGAATGCCAGTAACAAACAAGGGACTGCTTTTGTGTTCTTTGTTTCTCTCTCTGTTTGTGTGTGTGGGAGAGTATTTTTGGCTTTCACCACTTCAACGTAAAAAAAAACAATCATTTCCGCCAACAGCCTTTGGCTGTAAATCCTTCCTTTCATCCTTCCTGTGACTCAATAAAGTTTATTTGCCGCAACAAAGAGAAAAACATGAGGGGGAAAAACCGGCACCGATGATTCTCTCTGTGTAGTTTATTATTGGTTTGACAATGATGATGATGATGTCGATGGGGGTGGTGGTGCTGATATTTTTATTCAGATGTTTTGTTATATACCAGCTGAATTTTCCCTTTTTGTTTGTAACCAAAAGGCCGACAGTAAGAGAAACAGGCTAAATCTCTGTTTACTAGTTTGGCTGGCATGTTAATGGATAGTAGAGAAGAGGTGGGCGATTCTAAAATTGGTAGTCGATCATTTGTCCTAATAGTCGATACGAGTGTAGCTACATAAGTTAAGAGAATAATAAGCAAATACAACTATTTATCTTATAAAATGATTTTATCACAGTCTTGAATATTACCTCTAGAAATTAGTATACTTTTGCAAGCATTTGAACTAATTTTCATGCTCTTCGAAAAAAGTAACTTTAAGAAAACGCATTTTAAGGTCAAGTATTAGTTTTAGTATTAGCGCAGTATTAGGTCCCCCTGTTTGCCTATAGATGGCGCCAGCTGTAATTGCGAGCCCATTCTACCATAATCTAAACGCATGAGCCAAGCTTAGGTATATCGTAAACATGCCGCCTCGACACAATAGTGATTTTCTTTTGACGTCATAGTCTTTTGGTTGTGTGAATATGTATGATTTTGTGCTAAATAATCGCCATATGCGGGAAGTATTGACTTTCTTCTTCTGACGGCTGAAGCTCATAGAGAGTTTCAAAGCGTTTACGGAGATGCTGCTTTAAGCGAAACAACGTGTCGAGATTGAATAAGTCGCTTTACAGACGGTGATTCTGATGCTGACAACCGTTCGCATGAAGGAAGACGAATACCGTTCGAAGACACTGAATTGACGGTATTGTTTGATGGGGATCCGCGTCAAAGGCAGGTAGAGCTTGCTTCAGTATTAGCCAAGTATTCCAAGCGATTGCGATTGTGATTGGGAATAATTCAAAAGCAAGAAAGAACTCGGGTTCATTATTAGTTGAAGCCAAGGTACGTTGAACGTCGTTTTATTCGCCTCTAAACAACTGCTTCAACGAGGAGAGGTCCTTTTGCGTAAAACCGGATGTGACGCCAAGTTTTAATCACCTGTTCGTCTTTATAGCGAATGATTTTGCTAGTGAAATACTTTGTTAAAAGAGAAGCTTGTGAAAATATATTGCACTCGCTTGTTGTCGACAGCGATAAAGTTACTGGACAAAATGATGATATTTGGCCGGAACCGAATTGTTATACTATGCTAAATAATGCCTTCGCTGTCATGCAAAAATAATGTTTTTTTTTTATTTTATCTTATAATATATTTGTATGTAACGCAAATATAAAGTTATCCATTTTTCGTTTTCAAGTACAGCTAAATAAACACACACATAAGGCTATGATTTCGCTGAAACATTTATTTTATTATAATGCCAGGATCTTGCCATTATGTATGAAATACAATGTCATTTAAATGACCGCCTCTGGATTGGTTGCAGCAGTCAATACTTTGAGGTTTGTCCAGCGTCAATTTTGAAAAATACGACCCAATGACACCACCTCCAGACCATAATGTGCACCAAACAGTCACTTTTTCCTAGTACAATGGTTTTTCCACAATCACTTCTGGGTTCTTCGAGCTTCATATGGGACCATTTTGTTCGTTGACGTAACCACCATATGAGAAATGAGCTTCGTCGCTGAAGAAAATTTTGTTCGATTGACAGCTTATGTTCGAATCACCACTTTTATAGTAAGTGTTGGACATAGTTAATCCTTTTCATGAATTGAATTGAAAAATGAATTTTATAAAGTGAAGAAAATTATGAATTATAAATTATAAATTGAATTGAATTTTTGGAAAATTAAATGAATTTTATAAAGTAGAGTAAATTGTGAATTATAAATTATGAATTGAAATGAATTTTTGGAAAATTGAATTGAATTGCATTTAATTAAATTGTATTGTTTCGAATTAAAATTGCATTATATCAAATTACACTGAATTAAGGTGAATTATATTGAATTGCTTGTATCAAACAGTTTGTAAATATTGTAAATTGTAAAAATTAATATGTATTTGCTTTAATTAATATGTATTTCCCACTTTGTTACGCCCATATGGCAATCCAACGGGGCATGGAGGTCTCTTAGTTGAAATCAGCGAGATAATTGCTCTCTTTTTCCAACAGCTGCCAACCGGATCACTTCGCCAGCCGCTCCCAATATACGAATAAAACCTGAAATAATGTAAGTTAACCGCTGTCTTTTCCTCTCCTCCAGTACAAAACCCTCTCGAAAGTATACACATCCCGCCAAGAACCTAAGTTCTTCCACAAAACCTCTAATATCTCTGACGGAACCTAAGTTCCAAAACAAATCTTCAGACCAAATCTGAGAGATTTACAAGCTAGCATTTGCATTTTACAGATTTTTTTTTTGCATTTTTAAAGATTTTTACGTGTTCTTCGGTTGTTAAATGATCCATATTCGTAAATGGCAATCCTTTTGCTAAATAAATACAATTTTAGATGACAGGTATTTAACAGCTGATAGCCTTGTCAGACCGGTGGCTTTGAAACCACTAAATATAAAAGATAACCCTATATAAGTTAGTTTAATTTATATTCTAAAGGACGGCTCTAATTTGTGCTTCTGCATGAAAGTTTATATTCTCATTCACGTTTAGCTCCATAGAGGAAAACCAAGTTGAACAGGATTCCCTGGTAATTTTATTGTTTGAATAACCGGAAAACAAAGTAAAGTGGTTTTTCGAGCAACTCGAAAACTGGCTTCTTTAAGACAAACATTTAAATCATCTACTTGTGACGAATTTGCTGAAAATATTACAAATCAGTTTTACTATTAATCTACCATATTTTTGTCATTATCAATATTTAATTCTATTTTTCTAATTCTACCCTCGTTTAGACAAAACAGTACATCAATGAGCCGAAAATACATACCATGAAGTAACTTTTCTAGTTTTTTATTTGAACTGTTGTAACCTTTCCACCACGTTCCGACTATAAATGCTCGAGGTTATTTATGGAGGGGGAAAAAACAGCAAACTATATATGAATGGTTGGTTATCTTTTTATTGCGTAGAACTAAAAACTACAAATAATTTTATTTCATCACGATTATCCGTAGGCCTTGGCATTAATCACTTGCTGAGCAGCAACAAAATGTGAATCCCGTACAAAAAAAAAAAAAAAAGAATCCTGTACGGTGTTTTAAGCAGCTTCAGTTAATACATGTACAACAAACATAATATCGAAAACTATTTGCCTGATTACTGGGTCTTCAGCAACCCTACTTTTTGTACAAGTTAACCTGGTGGTGTTCATTGTGTTCGCTCTGTGTGCACGTGTTTGTCTGTGGGCCTGAGTTCTAATGAAGCCTATTATGTTGTGGTAATATTTGCTATCTTTAGTCGTTAACTAGTTTTACATATGTTCAGGTAATTATCCTAGGCTTAGGCCGTATTATTGTTTGCTAAATAGTGATATGGTTCTGAAAGTGCCCAAGGCATATACCATTCAGTGTACCATATGGGAGCAGAGGCCTATTCAGCATATACAGAATGATGCCTGGCAGCCTTAAGGAAGTGAAAGTCAAAATCATAATTTTCTACTGATTGCAGCAGAATGATTATGTTGCCTTTATAATATTTAATACACACAAAAATGTTGATATTTAAGGTAAAACAAAGTTTGTTAGGCCATAATTAAAATTGCTCGCATGTGTTAGATTTAACATTACATTTTCATTGGAAAACTTAGAGGTGTTTTAAGGTACTTTAAGTGCTTTAGATAGAATCTGTTTTATTTTAACTGTTGGATCGTTAAAAGTCTAATATATTTGCTTGCTTTAAAAACGAATAGTATAGTAGAATAATAACATGTTTACGCCCATGAGGCGGAACTTTGAACGTAGCTGTTTGTAATGCACAAAGCTGAGGAATCGGACTTGTTGAACTGAACGAACCGCTTCTTTCAGGAATCTAGAAATGATTTTATAAAATAAAAATCGTATCCCGGATGTACCGAGAATCGAGAAATAACTGCATAAGAATAGCAAATCATTTACAGACGAACCGATAATCGATGTTGACAAATCAGTCTCATTGAGACGGCAAATTTTTGCATGACGTTGAAGTTTTTGTATAGCATAGTTGGAATGATCTGCTTTAGGTCAAATGTGTACCGTTTTGTTCAACAACTTGTTGCCATTTTGAAGATAATTACATTATGCCTCTCTCATAGAAATCGATTAACATTTTGAAACGATTTTCGGTATTCGACTTTCACATTTTGAAACGAATTTTAGCCATCAAAATCATTGACCGGTGTAGGTGACAATCACTTGATGCCAGTTCCGAACCATGAGGTGGATGCGTAAGGATCAACGAACAAAGCATCCAGAGCTCCTAACGAATAACTATCAATGTGTGTGGCCTGACGTTGTCCTGATTGAACACAAATTCTCTCCTATTGGCTAAAGCTAACCGTTTCTGGAAGAAATTGCTTCATTAAAACTGTGCAATTGTTGACACATAAAAATCCGAATTAAGAATTTAGGGGTGCAGCTCACAGTAGACAATTCCCTGCCAATTCTATGAAACACACAGTAAAATCTTCCTAACCACAAAGCCTGGCTTGGACACCGTTTGCGCCGATTTACGGCAATTCAACCACAAAAATTCTCGTTTCAAATTGTCTTAGGTGACACAATTTTCATTACCAGTCATCTACTACTTCAGAGTAGTGGGTGGATTTTGTTACGATTCGGCAGCGATTCGCCGATGTAAATTCGGTTCATTAGGTTTTTTTTGCGTTAAGTCGTGTAGCACCCAAACATAAAGTTTCTTTTTGTATCGAGCCTTATTCAAGTAGTTCCGGAAGGATTTTTGCGCAACATTTTGTTACTGTGCATTCGAAACAGTGCTTACATTATGGTCTGATTTGGTGTTCTCCAATATTCTATTGACATTTTCTGCAACTGGCTTTCCAAAGCGTGATCTTTGGCCACCAAATTATAGGAATGGAAACCAAAATTGAGTAGTTTTGGAAGGATTTTTGCGCAACGTTTCATTACTTGCCAACGAAACAATGCTTACATTATGGTCGGAATTGGGGATCTCCATTATTCTATTGACATTTTCGGCACCTGACCTTTCAGAGCGTGATTTTTGGCCACAAAATTACAGAAATGGAAACGAAAATTGAGCATAATTGCCAGTTACAGTATCAGGACCACAAACAATATTCAAATTTTCAGCCGCCTGGCTTGCTTTTTGCATTTATCGAAGGAAATTTTTTTTGGCGTATTTTCTCCTTGTTGGGGCCCATTTTTAATGCGCACTCAAACAATACTGAGCCAAAAAATCACAAAAATGTCTGAGTAATTTTCTGTGCATAAAATCTTATATTTCTAACGCCATCTAGCGTAATTCGATCGTACTTATACAACGTGAGATACAGGTTACTAAATCCATCTGTTGGAAAAATAGTGGCTTTATTTTTTACTATATTTTACGTATTTTATATGCCACTTTGGCCTTTAGAATAGCAGAAAAAATGGGTCTGGTGGTAAACGAGGACAAAACAAAGTTATTGGTTTCAACGAACAAAGAATCTAACGTTTGGGACGTTGTGTGAACGTTGACAACTATAATTTTGAAGTGGTGGAAGAATTCATCTACCTCGGTTCCGCTGTAAACAAAACAAATGATGTCAGCATGGAGATAAAGAGGAGAGTATTGCTTGCTCACAGATGTTACTATGGGCTAAGCAAGCGATTTATTAATAAAGCCCTCTCTCGGCAAACAAAAATCTGACTGTACCAGACGTTGGTTCTACCTGTCTTGTTATATGGCGCAGAATTCTGGGTTATGACTCAAACGGACGGATCAGTACTGGAAGTTTTCGAGAGGATAATACTTCGGAAAATATGAGTATATGGACTCATCATTGTTAACGGAGAGTATCGGCTTTGCATGAACAATGAACTGTATGAGCTATATGTCGACGTCGACGTGGTCAAACGCATTAATATACAGCGATTGCGTTGACTGGGTCATGTTGTGTGGATGGACCCAAATGCTCTGGCATGGAAAGTTTTCGACAACGAACTCGATGGACGGTGCAGAAGAAGGCGACCGAAAGTCCGTTGAAAGGAACAGATTTTTGAAATATTGTCGAAGTTTGGTGTAACGAATTGGAAGAGAAACGCAGAAGATCGAAGCGTCTGGAATTATTTTCTACGGACAGCGTACAATAGATGAGGATGTCTATTCCAGTTGCCACGTAAGAAGAAGATAAGCATTTTGTTCACATGTAAATGTTGTAGCTTCTGGTTACAATTTTCTAGTCAAGTACAAAGCAATATCATTATTGCGGTTGAAATGCATTTCTATAACTTTTCCTTTAACTACGACATAAAACGTTATGCTTCCGACGCCTGCAAAAAGATGAGCGCGTTGTCACTAGCCATTTGGTTGCTATGGCGGAGTGAAATTAATAACATTTGCAGCGTCTGTCCTTGTATACAAATATATTCAAATATACAAATATATTCAAAACGTTATGCTTCCGACGCCTGTCAAAAGATGAGCGCGCTGTCACTAGCCATTTGGTTGCTATGGCGGATTCAAATTAATAACACTTGCAGCGTCTATCCTTGTATACAAATATGTTCCAACCAAGTAACATAGAAGCTTTATTTGACCTACTAAAATTATGTAACACAATTTGCTCGATATTATTTGAAGTATAAGGGTTATTTATATACCTTTCAAACCCTTTATGGTAGTATAAGTTTGTAAAAGTTAGTTGCCAGAACGAGAAGAATAACTTAACTAAATTTCTATAAATATTGCCCAAATGGAAAGCATTTGTTCAACTTCTTACAACTCACATTATTCTTCAATTAGTCCTTGAATTTTGCCTGCTTTTTAATTCAAAGCACACACCTGCCTTTGATGACTTCCCAATATACCTAACAGATTTTCTATGCGTGAATTGAATAAGCAAAACATTTTGGGACATAACTTGTTAAGTGATATTTAATCGTGACATTTTGCCTTTCCAACGGAAAGCAGCGTGGCCACAATTTGAGTGTTCTAACGTAATCGTGTGCCAAATTTAATAGCAATGCTCTGTCATCCACTGGCAGCCAGACAGGCGCACAAGGTTGAATGGACTTTAAAAGTTATGAAATATAATTTGTCTACGAACACGTAATGTCTAAGGCGTATCCTTGTGCTCGTTACACTGTTGCCCGTAACAAGTAATAAATGTCCTCTTCTTACACTTCTGGGTGTGGGGGGTAGGGGGGGATATAATTAATATTACTTAACATCTAAGGTGCTATGGCAGAGGCAAAGCGTATGGAAACCCTGTCTCATATCTTAGTTTCTTGCTGATGATATAACAATATAATCCTTTAAATGTCTTTGGGTACATTATATACAAATTAAAATTAATTGTAGTCCTTTTGGCATTCATACGAATAGATTTATCATTTAAGTTTTGGGAAGGGGATGAGATTTTATAGTTTAAACTTAAGCTCGTGTGGTTTTATATTATTTGTATAGTAAATATTATGTATAAGTTTGAAGATGAAACGAAAAATTAAATTATTATGAAATAGTTAAAGGTTCAATTCATTATTGTCGACATATTAGAGAGTAGTGTGGCTCCCTATGGAGCCTTACAATGGTTGCAAATATCCTGCTGTCAATAACCTAAGAAAGATTGATGTACAGTTTTAGGCCATCCCCAAGTCGTGTCCAAAGGGCGTGCTTTTATATAGAAAATGTGACAACAGTTCTAAGTTATGTTGCTGATTACAGCTTCAATTACAGCGATTTAGTTTCTAAAGCAGTGAAGAGACGTAAATATGAACAGATCTTATAAACTATAGATTACGTTATCACTATAGTGGATGGCGATTCCCAGTGGAAGGGACGGTGCACAGTGGGATTGCTTCATACATTTTTGTGCAATAAATATAAGCAGTTGTCGTAGAGTCTTGAAATTCGGCATAGAGCGTTTTGTGACGTAAAGTAGCAAAAATAAAAAGTTTCATCCAAATCGACCACGCCCATCGGCCACCGCCTATACAACTAAAAATCAAATTTTCGTATACATTTTTTTCTGTTGGGTAGAAATTCTTGTAACTTGGCATGGATCATCTGTACTACGGAAACAAAAATTTTGGAAAGTTTCATCCAAATCGGCCACGCCCACCGCCTATATTACTCAGAAAAAGTAACCATTTCACCCACTACCCGCCTGACTTATTTTCTGTAAAAATATTTAGTAGGATTGCCTAAAATAAAATAATTAGTTACATGTGTAAGGAAACTTATTTACTTATTAATCTATCATTTTTTTTTACAATATCATCTAATTCCAAATGTTGTTTACGAGGTTGACGCCTTATTTTACTAAGAAAAGGGTCTGATGACACCAAGAGACGGTTGAAAACATCAGAGTTAGTTGCCATTCTATTGCATTTTCTTAAAAACATCAGTCTATATTTTCTATAATCCTTGTTGCGCGCTTCTTCTGCCTCTTCGGATAGCATACCAATAGGAAGAGTAGCTGCATCGATAATTTCTTTTCCATGCATTAATATTTTGTGCACAGTTACTGGCATATAATACCAGCTGTATTTTTCGACATAAAGTTTCGCCGTATCCCGCGTGTAATTTTTAAACTTCGAAGAATTAATATTTCGGCCACATGTGATTATTTGTAATATTATGCGAAACCTATCAATTAATTCCTCTTCAACTTCAGTTATGCCAGCTACAAGTAACGGATTGGAAAAAAAACGTCTTGAGGTGTTGCCGTCGTTGGAGGTTCCAGTGCCTTGCTGAACCTCATCAACACGTAAGTGCATATGGTTTTTAAATGCGGTGTGAATTCGAACTTTGTTTTCTTGTTTCATAGCCTTATGTTCCTAAAAGTATGCACCATATACGTGTTTTGTCTTTATTTCTTTGCTTAATTTGTAGCGTAATTTCTTGTGACTTTTTTCATAAAATTTATAACTTTGTTCAGCAGTATAAAATATTATAAGGATTTTTTTCTATAAATCGCAATAATATACTCCCTTCCTTCATTTTATTGCAGTCAGAGCATGGAGGTCGCCGGAGCTAACCTTTTTTTCATCCAAGGAAAACTTAGAACACTGAAATTTCTAGGGCTTTTTTTTTAATTTAAATAGTTTCGAAACTATTTATGCCATCCAGTTGTCTTTTTTTCTTAAAGAATCACAAAATACCATATTTTTAGAACATCATGACATAAAATAGTTAAACGAACAACAAATATGCATATACAGGCCCTCAAGTTGCATTAAAATCTTAGTCGCTTTGCGCTTTACTTCTCCCAAGCATTTTTAAGTAATTATTTTGCGATAAAAAATTATTTTTTTTCAAAAAAGCAATGATGAATTTCTCTTAACTAAACAATTCCATACAAAATTGCATCATTACATTTTTAATATTTTACAGTCGAAAAATAGACTTTTTGCATTTAGAATCTCACTGTGCGGTGGCCAACTCATCACTTGTCAAAAATGGTTTCTTCTCATAAATAATATCCATATTGACTTAGTTTTTATTTCCTAGCAAAAAATAATATAAAAATAATATTTATTTGCTATTATCAAATAGGTAATTTTCTCATAAACGTAAATAAATTGGAGTTGTTGTAAAATATTATCCTCTTTTGTGGCTTTGACTTCTAAGCCGAAGTCAAATTCCTTTTTACTGAATCTTGTAAAACAGTAAATAGTTTGTGATGAAATTAAGGAAAATGCATGGCTATTGCTTTTCAACTGAGTCATGCGATAGGCCTATGAATCACATGAATTTCGACTAAGTGACAAATGCTTCGAAAATGACCGTGCTGAGTGTATAAGGAATTCGCCTATTACGATTATTACAGTGAGTAGTAGTTAAATCATGAATCATTTCATTTCACAATTCACATTCTCATAAATGTGATAAAATATTGTACCAGATATTTGCTGGCTCAGCCAAAAATTTAATAAATTCAATTTAATTGAATTAAAGTGGTTTCCGATGTAATACGTTTCCATTGTGGTAGCCAGTAATTGTTTTGCACTGTATAGCGATTGTATTGATGGAGGGGACGAAGAGATGTAAGGCAGAGAGGTTTGGGATAACGTGTATCGAATGCTACATGAAATGTAGGTGCTCAGATTTTTTTCCAAAGAATTTCCTTTTGTATGTACAGTGATATCATGCGTATAATTGTACATTGATATCTACAATTAATTGATATTGAACATGTAAAATTGTATCGGACATAAATCTCCCGCCTCCCCCATAAATTCGTTGTGTGAGTCTGTCATTTTAAATGATGATATGTCGTCATACATTCAATGGCCATAAAATATATGGCGTTTTTTACATATTCAGTTAATTTACGATAGGTGTCGCACGAGTAATTTGACCAGTTGTGAATTGCGTATACGTAACAAACAAGTGTGTAACGAAACGTATACGCTTTAAAGTATTTTTCATCTAATACGAAAATTACGACTTCTGCAATATATTTGATATATTTTTCATCTAATACGAAAATTACGACTTCTTCAATAATATTTGAAGCCCCAGGAAGTAAGAGAAATCTGAAAGGTCTCTTATTATTATGAGAATTTTTTGGCCAAATTTAGTTTCAAGATGGTTATAATTGTTACACAAAAACCTATCCAAAAGTTGTTCTTAAACAATAGTTGAGTTCAGAAAGTCCTTCTTTTTACTACTAATATCCTGATTAAAGTAATTGCACCAAATGCAAAGAACGGCGAGTAACTATTTATATTTTCATTTAATTTGTCAATGTGTTTTCCCCCCATAAAATTGCATTGCCCCATATCGGTTTGAATTTATGATTCAATTGTATGAAAAAAAAAAATCCCAAAATCAACATTGGTCTTCTACATCGTTGAACAATTTAGTTATTGAAAACAGGAATACTTAAATAGAATTAAATGTCCAATATCTACCTTTTGGAGCAGGATTTTGTTGTTGTTTGCAATTTGAACCTAGTTCACCTCACTGACGCCACTAATCCTGTAAAAACTGGGCACATTGATTGTGGCATAGTTGATTTTGATGACGGGATAACAATGTTGGTGAAGAGGGGAGGATGATGAACGAGTATGGATGTAGGAAAAGAGCGTTATATAGTACCCTGCCAATGTTTGCAAGAAAATATGAGTATGGTGGTGAATTAGTTGTAATATTTTCAAACTATAATAAAAGAGCTGAAAGAGAGGAGTTTCATTGTTGTTAAGAGCATTTAGCATTTTGTTAAGAGAAGCGGAGGGTTAGCAAAAGCAACCCTTATTTTATATTAATGACGTAGAAATAAAATGCCGGCAACAGGTGTGTTGTTATGACAGCTTGAAATCATATGTTTGGTGTAAACACAAGGATGGTAAAAACATTTCAAGAATATAAGAGTTTTATTGTCTTCGAAGAAATGTTTCGTACGCAGAGTATAACAGTTGTGATTAACATAACTTTTTTGTGGTATTTGTATACAAGTTGTGCAGTCCTTTATTTAATGGAATAGAGTTTCTGGTGAGTCGTAATAACAGCTTGAAATCATATGCTCGGTTTGAACACAAGGACGGTAAAAACATATCAAGAATATAAGAGTTTTATTGTCTTCCAATAAATGTTATGTACGCAGAGTATAACAGTTGTGATTAACATAATATTTTTGTGGTGTTTGTATACAAGTCGTGCAGTCCTTTATTTAATGAAATGAAGTTTCTGGTGAGTCGTAATAACAGCTTGAAATCATATGTTCGGTGTGAACACAAGGATGGTAAAAACATTTTAAGAATATAAGAGTTTTATTGTCTTCGATGAAATGTTACGTACGCAGAGTATAACAGTTGTGATTAACATAACATTTTTGTGGTATTTGTATACAAGTCGTGCAGTCCTTGATTTAATGGAATAGAGTTTTTGGCAAAATAACAATCTCTCCTTAGTGGTGAGTTATAAAATTATAACAGTTAACTCGACATCATATTTAAAAGGTTTCCAAAATGTGTATAACACTTTTGTTATAGTATTAATGTTAGTAACGAATAGTGTAGAACATATAAATAAAAATTGGACTAAATTATACGTAATAATTTAAAAAAGAACAAGAAACGTATGGAGTCAAAGCGTTCAGTTGCAGGGCGTATTGCAAAGGTTAACGTTAAAGAAAAAGAATTCGGAAACAAACAGTGTATTCAAGAAGAAAAAATTGCAGATGGAAATATAGTAATTTTTCTTTTTGTGGTATATTTGTATACAAGTCGGGCAGTCCTCGATTTAATGGAAAAAAATTGCAAATGGAAATATGATAATCAACACATTCAGGGAGCTTCACAAGCAATCTATTTTTACAGTCACTCAACGGGAGCTACAGTTTAACGACGATTCCGAAGACCACATTGTGAGAAGCATTAACAAGACTTGTAGATTATTGGACTACTCGAAGCGATCGTCAGACACACACAAATAGTAGATGGTTATATACGGGGTTGAACTCGCGATCATGCAAACGATTATCGCGTGTACAAACCATCGAGCCGCGATTGATATGACTGTAAACATGAGAATAGAAAAATCAATACAGGCATGCATATCATGCTGAGGTTATAGAGAGAACGTTCTATTAAATTCTTGGTTCCAGAAAAATTCAATTTATGTATGGTGGTCGGTATGGTCGGTTAGCGAAACCGACTAAATCGTCACACCATTCATTCAAAAATATCGTTTTTAAGCAATTGATTTTTTTCGATGCATTTAAATCAGTTTTCGAAAGATCTTTTAGAAAAAATTAAATTTCCCAACTCTGGGAAATAATCGAATGCTGATACCAAAAAATAAATTCACTTTATTTTAGTCCGAAATCGCTGTTGAACTGTTCGAAAACAATTTAAATCTTCATTATGCAAGAGGAATCATGACAAATGTTGCGTTTTTTGCTATTTTATACCCGTTTCGCCATACAAATGCTATCCTGTATACGCTAACGGGGATAATTTTGTACGCTAAGCTAAACGGGGATAAGTTGTATAAAAAAAGTAGTAGGCAAATAACAATGCGGCCAAGTTCTCTTACGCAAAAGTAAACAAAGAAGTTTAAAAAAGAAGGAAAACGTCAAATAATGTAAATACAAGTTGCCATTTCTTTTGCAAATATCAGTTGGTGAATTTTGGCTTTGTGCGTTATTTCCGTTTTTATGAACTTGTTTGGATGTATGGATGTACGAGTATGTTTGTATGAATTTGCTTGTTTTGGATTTGTTTGGATGATAAAATGATTACGAATAAGAACAAAATAAAATGAGTAAATATTTCATAAATAGCAATGCTGCCAAGTTAATTTTGATAGGCGCCGATCGGTTTTTTTTTTGGTATCCTATACCGGTAACATATATAAGATATCAACAAAACGCAACCAAAGTATGTCTTTTGGCCGTTTCCTAAAAGTTTAAGTACTGATTCTGTTAGTTTTCTAAAAAGTTTTCCAAAAAGCCTACAGAAATTTCAGATTGGATTGATTTGGTCAAATATTTTCGGTTAAAAAATTAAGAAAAAGGCAGATTCCAATATTTCACTGATATACTGATGCCACCAAAAGTTAGTTGGTAAAGTTTTCTTAAAAATGAATATGTATTCCTCCAAGTGTGCTACCTGGTGAGATATCTTGCAACGATGTTTTTAAAATTTGTAATGATAACAATTTCGTGGCTTACTTTTAGCTCCCCTAATTAAAAAAGCAAATTCCATTACTTTTCATGAATGCCATATGGGTAATCCTTTCGAATTTCATTTTTACAATCATTTTCTCATAGTTGTACTACGTCAGGCTTCAAAACGATTAGCTATCTATCGGCTATCAGATAATATAAGGCTGAAACTAACGCGACACAAACAATTCGATGGGCTAAATTACTAAGTTATGCAAAAAGACATGAATTCGATTCAGCTTCTTAATTAGTCGAGTGAGAAAGCAGTTCATACCAGACCAAAACTATTCTGTAAAATGGCACGAATTGATTCTTGAAACGCAGAAAGTTTATGGGCTATCTGTCGTAAATTTAAAAGATGGTGATTAATCGCCACATTTTCCACTTTATCGATGTTAACTGCAATTGAGGATGTTGACGGCTGACTGGTGCGGGACAAATCCTCAACTATATCTCGATCGCTTTTGCATTGAAATGCACTGTAGCACTCACATATAAAAGTTTTTGATAAAATCGATTCATAGTAAGGTTTCTGTAACATTTTTAGCAATTTGGCGCAAGAAATGATAGATAAATTTGTAAAAAATACATGAAATGAATTGAGAAAATCGAGTACTATAAACAAACTAACTAATAGGTCGCGTTCAACCTCCGCATCAGTATAGAGGATAGTTGGTTCTGTCAACTTAGAGGCAAATAGAATTTTTGGCAATGCCTTTAATCAGGTTTTTTAAATGATCAATTCCCGGTACTTTTCTGACGAATTGTAGTACATAAAATCAGAGTGTATCTGTGGTTTGAATGTGAATCTTCAGACAAATGGGAGTAGTGTCTCTAGTTTTACCCCATTTTACACAGTTGTATCGCTTTACATACGGTATTTGTATCGAGATACTAATTTTTCCGTTTCAAAAGTAAAGTTGAATAAAACACCTATAAAGCTATGATTTAAATGATTATTTTATTTCGTTACAATGTTTTGAATACTTGAACACCATTGGATCCTTTTGAGGTAGTTTTGAATCACTTTTTCGCACATTTTGGAAGGTATCGCGGTGATAACTTGACCAATGTCGGTTTCCAAATGCTCCAGCATTTAGAGGTTATCGGCATAAAGACGGTCTTTGACGTAGTCCTACAAAAAAAAGTCTAACAGAATCAAGTCGGATGATCTTGGTGGCCAATTGACGTCACAAGGTGAAATTGCACTTTCTAGAAAATTCTCATGCAATTAAGCCAAAAATCTGTCATGCTGTGTGGGTGATAGCACCGTCTTGTTTAAACCACATATCTTCCAGTTCATAATCTTCAATTCCAGGCCAAAAAAGTCTGTTATTATACGGCCACATCGCTCTGAATTGAAATTTGGATTATCCGCTACACTTTCACTAACAGCAGCGATATTTTCGGCAGTGCGTACATTGCGATGATGAACAGTCCTGACCACATCTGTAACGCTACCAGTCTCATTAAATTTCTTTATAATCTTAACAAATCCTTGCACAGTAGGTCAATTGTGATGATCACAATCACTTCGTAATGCACGAAAAGTGCCCACGTTCGAATCACCACTTTTGTAGTAAGTTTTAACTATTTGTACGCATTCTTCGGTTGTTAAACGATCCATGTTCGTAAATGGCAAATCTTTCAGAAAATAAATAACACTTCAGATGACAGGTATTTAACAGCTGACAGCCTTGCCAGATCGGCGGTTTTAAAACCAATAAATGGATAATCCTGTATAATAGCAATCAATGTGATTTGTATATGATTAAGATTTTTGATTAAGATTTTTTTTTTAAAGAGATTGGACAGATAAAAAACATAATACGGGCTCCAGTAGGTTTTTGTACACTTTTGTGGGTTTGTAATAGATTCATTACGAAATTGTGTTAATCATATTGATCAAATATTTGCTAGAAGAAATTTCATTATATGTTTTCTACTGTTATTATTTTATTTATTATCATTTTATGTACACCCGGTAGGTAACTACAATACCATCAATGAATGTTCATATTATTCAAGTAGCTTTTAATTAAAACGCCTTACATATTTTATTCATTCTTGCCGCTTTCCTTATACATCCATAATTTGCGCCGTCATTTATTGTAATCATTTTCATTCAGTTAAATTTATTTACTACCATTTTTGGTGGTTCTCGGTGTGAAAGGTAAAATATGGTTGTTTGTATTTGTGGTGTGCTGTTCTGTTGTTTAAGTACCCACAGCTAATCTACTGTCTTTGTTAATCTACTTCCATTCGTTGACACCACTCAACCATTAACCATTATCCCATCCTCGAATGGGAGCATGGCAACGCCTTGACTCTGTGTGGCACCAAAAAAGGCAACCTCTGCCTGCAGATGGGAAGAAACACTGCTTGCTGTCAGCCTGTGTCAGTAGGGAGTCTGTAATTTATATTTAAATTGTGTGTAAAGTCGTGCATAATCTTCAGGATATGCCGACAGTATCTTATTTTAACATTATCAAAATTTATGCTGAGATTTATGAAGAGTTAACACAGAAGGGATTCATTTGAGGCTTGCGGATGACATATGTATTTGCCATAGCAGCTTATGCCAGTTTATAATGAAATCTGAAGAGACATATGTTGAATGCATTAAGCTGGGGAATCTTGTCGGATAAGTGGAGAAAAGAAGATTTCCATGAACTCAAGGTGGGGGGGGGAAGCAGTAATATAACGTCATCACAAATTTGTAATATTTTTGTTGAGCATAAAGGTGAATTTGAAGGTAAAGATATTAAATAGTTTCCGTCTTGAATGGATAGCTTCGTATTAGTTTATTATGAAGTTCTTTACTTGGGTGTTTTGTGTGTCTGATGTTAAAGCGGTTTATGATGTAATCCCTGAAATTATGTTGAAATTAATAACGAGATTAATTATTTTAATTGTTTATGGTTGTTCGTAGAACAAAACAAATTCGTGTTTAGTCTGTACACTTGAACATCTGAAAATGATTTAACACTGAATGCTATTTTCTATAACAAAAGATATGGTAGAAAGTGATAACGGATATTATTACGATAATATCAGCAAGATGTTCTGCTCGCCAAGGACTAAAATGTAAAAAACCAATATTAAATTTTGATTATTCAGCATTAGACGGAGAATATTTCCCCATTGATCTAAAGTGCAACAAGATCTCGGATATAACAAATTGTAGCACGTTTTTCTAACCTCTCACCGCGAAATTTTGTTATGAAATTTTGAAATTCAATAATTTATTTGAAATATTTTACAATTTCAAAAATTTTTCCATGAAATTTTATAATTAAAAAGTGAGCGATCCCATTACCTGTTGCAGCAGTCACAACAATAGTGAAGAGTATTTGTGAATTAGTCCAAAATGCCAACAAGATCTCGGTTAAGAATGTCTGTAGCAGGTTTCTCCAAAAGGTAGAATCCCACTACTACTTGTTATTACGTTAAAGGCAGCATTCACACCAATGCAATTGCGGTGCGACAAAAATTTGTATCCATAAAAAATAACATATACGAATTTTGTCTCATCGAAATCATATTGGTTTGGGAATAGCTTCAGGTACAATCAAAATTAAACATACTGAAAAATAACCTGTTGGCGGAAACGTCTATGGTGGAGTACATAACCCGTAGGTTTATGATAGCATTTGTAGAATACTAAGTTGCAAAACTAAGATGCGAATCTGACATATGTAGTGCAGGCTAAACATATGGACAGGACGAATAATTCGTTCACAGCACAGGATTTCGTTGTCACAAAAAATATCGAATATTTATTGTGGTCTTTGATCACTAAGAATCCAATATACATTTTGCCAAAAAAGTTCCAGGGAATTGCTCATTTAAGAAGCCTGTGTAAAAGAATAGTTAAAATTATTGTCACTAAATTGGCACAGTTGTTCTCTTGCCTGAAGAATAGCTTGAGAACTATCTGTCATTTAATTTGTTTACAAAGCTTGATTTTAACAGTTCACCTCATGTGTGTTTTCTGATTTTTGTAATGGACAACAATATTGAACAAAAAATTTGTTTCAAGTTTTGTAGTGCAATTTAAATTTTGTAAGCAAAGTCGACTTTATCAAAAACACGCGCATATGAGTGGTACACTGTATTCAAAGGCGGTTGAAATACGGTGGAAAAATTTTCCTCGCTCTAATCTTAAGCTGATAATAACATCAGTAAAGTGAATGATGTTGTAGCTAAAAACCGCCTTTTAAATTTGAGGTAGGTAGTTGCTAAGTTTTTTGTGTTTCATAAATCAATTCGTGCCATTTTATACAATTTTTTTGGTTGTAAAATGTTCACCGATTTCCGAACCATCTCAATTACATAGAGGTTGCTGAAAACATGTCAGAATTACTCGATTCCAACTATAAACACCCTAAAACATGTGGTGAGACATGATTTTAAAAAAGAGACACGCAAACCAGCTATTAGACTTCTGAATGGCGCCTTTTAACTAAGCTGAAACTAAAAAATAATTATGTTAATATCTATCAAAGTTAAGATACTACTCTTTCTTTGTTATGCACTGGGATCTCTTCCCAAAAGATGAAACAGTAAATAAATGATGCTAACTGAGCATTATGACGCGTTTAGGAGAGCAAATTCGCCGAAAAAGATCAAATTTGTGGAAAGGAAACTCATGAACTTTACATCACTATTAAGACCGAAGTGGCTCTGTTCACCAGGAGGTACAGGATTCCACCTGTGGATCCTGCCTTCCTGAAATTCCTTTGGCGGACTGTGCAGAATACCTTGGTGTATTATTAGACTAGAAGTTGAATTTCAAACTCAACATTCTGGACACTGTGGCGCTATATGAGTGCATGAGGGCAATAGGGAAACAATGGTGATTAAGGTCTCGCATTGTCCACTGGATGTATAGTAGTAAGACCGATAATGTTGTATGGTGTTATCGTCTGGTGGAAGACTCTAGAGAAGTTTACGTACTGTAGGATACTGGACAAGGTTCAAAGGATGGCTAGTCTGTGCATCACAGGTGGGCTCCGCACCACCCCATCCGATGCACCAAATGTAATTTTGGGTTTAATACCCCAGGACATAATTAGTTGGGAAGAGAGTCAGAACAGACGTGCTGCATTTAGGTTTTTGCCAGATGTTGGATTCTTTGAAAAAAATCCTGACTTTGGTTTTAACCTCTGTCTTGGTTTCTTGCTGACGGAACATGGGCCACTCAATGCCTTCCTGCATAAGAGAGCCCTGTCCGATCGCGAGTCGTGCAACCGTGGTGCACCAGTCGAAGACTGGCGGCATGTTTTGTGTGAATGCCCCTTATATGTAGATATAAGGGACCTCCAGAGATTATCGATAACAAGGTCAAGGGATGACTGGATAGTTAGCAATATGCTCTCTACTCAGGGTTGTTTGGCTAGAGCAACGGTGTTTACTTCCAGAGCGTTTGCTAGGAGTAGGGCTACTGCGACGTACATAATTGTGGCAAGTGGGTCTGCTGACTTTTTCAAGGCAGTCTGACCTGGGTTTGAGGGGCTGCGGGACTGTTCGGATCATGCTGATCCCACATTCCCACTCAGCTTGATAGTCGGCAGCTGTGTGCTCGTTTGCGGGGGTACCAGTTGTTGGGCCGCAAGGGGTTGAAACTGGAAGTAGATTTTCTACAGAGTTAGATTATCTACGAAGTATGACCAGAGGCTTTGTCTGATACCGGGGGTGATAGGGTGATACACACGGGCAGGTCTCGGGTTCGTGCCCTGTCATCTGTATCTTATTGATCTCTCGCGAGGCACGGACAGGCATAGGGTTTTCCCTATGTCTATATTTCATGGTTGCCGTTCACCGTCGCCGAACGGAAGGGGTTTGAAGTTTTTCCCGCCTCCCACCGGTGAGGGTACTGCACACTTGCAATATAGTATCGACCGTTCCATCTGCCTGAGGTCTCCATGCCTGCAGGTATGTAAAAATGTTCAGCCTGCACTCTCTTGCCACAGGGCGACCAATCCCATGAAGTATGGTATATAAATCACGACTTGATAGTAGCTTGGCTATTTGCTTTGCTTCGCAGCTCCAACCGGTGAGTTTGGCCGGTAGCGTGGGGATCAGGAGGCCCCGTCACTGAGTTCTCGCCTGATCATTTGGTGTTGAACCCCTATTGGGAGCATCACGTGGGTTGTGGTTGATACCAAAATCGCTGGTAGAGACTTTGTCCTCGAATGTGGAGCTGCATTGCAACCGGGTGCTACAGATCCATAGAGTAGCAGAGATGATAAGATGGGCCTCACCTCCGCCGATGGGGATTATGTTCCATACTAGCATAATTAATTTGGTATCTCTTGGCTGCGAAGAAAGGGTTGACAATATGCGGTAGTACCAAAATTGTCAGCCCCTTTTCCTAGATAGCCCAAGTTTTACTTGGCTATCCCAGGGGGGCGTTGGCGATCGCATTGTCATATGCCCATTGTGTTGCACATCGTGGGTAAAGCCTTCACGGCGAGACTCACGTTAAAGACTCGTGGACTTCTCCCTGTCTATTCTAAATAGTTTGTAATTCATTACACTAACTGCCTCTTCAGTTACAGAGTCTTTCAACCATGATTCAGATACTCCAATTACATCAAATGAACTACTTGTAAATATAGAAATAATTTCATCCAATTTATTCGATTTGGGGCCAAGAACTATGCCTTGCTGTCAGTTTTTTTTATAAATTCTTTAATAAAAATTTTGCTACATTTTGCTAAATTTTGTAGTCTATGAAAATATTGAGGAAAATTAAGAAAAAAATCCATTCCATTCAATTCCATAACCGCGAGCCGAACATAATTAAATAGATCAATAAATCACTATAAGGCCAACCGCATAATTATTCCATTTTATGAAAATAAAAGAACAGCTACAGCAAAAAAATGTCATAAGTGATTAGTTGAACAAATCCCTTGTTGACTTCCAATAACTTAAGTTAATTATTACAGTTACTGACAGTTACGTTATTAGTTGCTATTGAGCCATTTATTGTTGGAATTGTTGTTGTTATGAATTTATCATGATACAAACAAACAAATCAAGTAATTTCAGACGGAGAGGAACTTTTTAATATTTATAATATAAAATAAGTTCTCTTACTAAATTATTAATTTTTTAAACCATCGAAGGGTCTGAAATATTTCTGTGTATTATGAGTGAAGATCCGGAAAATCGTAAACAATTTGTTTCAAGTTAGTTTAATAGTCTAAACAAGATTGTATTTTAAGATGAAGTACTTCGAAGACACTTTTCATATGAAGAATTATCTAGGGTAAAAGATTTCCGTGAAGAATTGTCCTAGAAGACGCCTCGTATATGAAGGAGGATCGCTTTACATATGAAAAACAAAAGGTCTTTTCATATAGTAAAGTGGAGTCTTGTTCATGTAGAAACGGACATTTTCTGTAGAAATAATATTTTCAAGTCAGCTTCTTTTTTAAAAGAAGATATTAATCTAAAAGAAAACTATCTTTTAACAGAATTAGCGGTACAAAAAGTGTTTCCCACGCTTCTTATATGTGAATATATGGAGAAAAGTCGCATAACCTCGGGTTCGGTCCTGCATATAGCCACCTATCCTTACTTGAATGGCGGTCACCTTGATATTCTCAAACTGTGGCGTTTGGAATTGACGTTAAGCTTTAGGTCACGTTGAGCGAGCGTAAAAATAGGATGCGTGTTAGCTTATTGAATGTGAGAAGAGTCATGAGGGTGCCAAAGCGTGAAGTGATTCACATCATGTCTCTTTTCTAAAAGGGTGTCCCAACAAGAATGCAAGATTTAAATGACTGATGCAGCAATTGCATTGTTTTACTGGTTACCATTTCACTATACCGAACATCATTGACTGTTTGCGCTTGACATGCCTCATGTTTATAAAAAAAGTTCCAATGATTCCTCCAGCCCAAAATCCACACCACACAGTGACACAGTGACGTTGGGGATGCATTTGCTTCTCGTGAATCATTTGAGGATTTTCCTCACCCCAAATGCGACAATTCTGCCTATTGACGAAGCCATCGAGATGGAAATGGGCCTCGTCACTGAAGATGATTTAATCGGCACCATCAGCATTTTGGTGTTGTCTCTCCAATACCCAATTAACGAACTTCCTTCGTTGTCCATGGTCAGCTGGCTTCAGTTCCTGAGTCAATTGAACTTTGTATGCATGAAAATGCAAATCTTTGGTCAAAATTCGCTGCATAGTGGATTTGGGGACACCAATTTGCTGAGCTCGATGTCGAATTGAGGTGGATTCAGTTTGAGCGACATCATCACGTACAGCTGCGGCATTTTCGGTCGATCGACTTGGTCGAAGGCGCGTTGTTGGCTTTACATCATTGCAGACCCAGTTTTGGCAAATTTATCCATTAATTTCTTTACAGTTGACTCTTTTGGAGCATTATTGTGACCCCAAATTGATCGCAATTTGCGAACTGTAGCCGCAAAACTTTCACCATTTTGGTAAAATAATTTCACAATGAGAATGCGTTTCATTCATTCGTGTAGCGCTCCATTTTTACCAACCTCGTACCTTCTACTAGCAAACAATAACAAATGTTCAAATGTCAAACAATGACACTTCGAATTGCGCCAAATTTAAATCTTGCGTTCTTGTTGGGACATCCTTTGCATGAAAAACTTCTTCCAAGACGTTCTTCTATATGAAAAATTTATTCTCCGACACTTTTCTATATGAAAAATTTTCTTCATGACTGTTTTTCTATGGGAAAAGTGTAATTTATGAAACTTTTCTAAAGGGTGGAGCATAAGTCACATTAACGGTGACTATATTGAATGCGTTCTTGTGCATCATTTGGTTTTAACTCGTGAACCAATTGCATCTTATATGGGAAAAGATGTAACATGTCAAAGACCGCCTAGACATCTCTAACTGCTGAGAACGTCGCCTGTTGAAAGTTTCGGCGTTTTCCTCAATACTTGCTTGCACTCGAGCAATGGTCACTTCATTTCGAACTGCATGAGGTGTTTCAGCACGCGGAAGATCACAGACAGCCCCTTGTTGCCCGAAATGTTGAACCAATCGGTAAATTGTTAGAGCGGTAGTAGCATTTCGAAAATGAACGAAATTTCGATATGATCTGAAAAATCGAATGCTGACTTTCAAAGTAAAATTGAACAACTTTGGTTCTTTGTTCTGTGCTGAGCCTTTCCATCATAAATTTCCCATTTTTTTCTTAGTTAATTCTGTAAAGGGACGAACAAAAAGACACAAACGAAAAATGTATTCACTGATCAAATCTTAGTGTTGCTTATGCGCCACCCTATATAAAAAAAATATATTTTTTATGGCACTTTTCTATAGGAAAGTTACCGTACTGGCGCTTTCCTAAAAGATAAGTATTTTTCATAAAACTTTCGTATAAGAAAACTATCTTTTATTGGATTTCTTTTTCTAAGAAAATTAGCTTTCATGAAACTTTTCTATAATTAAGTATTTTGGTATAAGAAATGTGTCACCTAACAGCGTCTTCAGTGATACTATTTTATAATTTATTATTTATTAGTTTTACTATACTATGTTATTATTCTTCTATAAGAAAAATATTTTCTATAAAACGTATCTGCATGAAAAATGTCTTCTGTGACAATTTTCAGTAAGAAAGGTGCCCTTCATGACACTTTTTCTGTACGAAAAGTGTTTTCAATGGCACTTTTCTATATGAAACCTGTCTTGCATGACACTTTTTTGTATAAAAAGTCTTTTCAGTGACACTCTTTTTGTCCGAAAAGTGTCTTAATGACACTTTTTCTGTATGAAATGTCTTCTCAATGACACTTTACTGTATGAAACATGTCTTCCATGCCACTTTTCTGTATGAGAACAATCCAGGTAAAAGTTTTCTTTTCTAGATTATTTCATATACGATTATGTCTGCCGTATAAAGAAAAGGCAAACATTAAAAGAAAGGTGTTTATTTATGTAGAAAAGTCTCTTTGAAGATATTTATAGTAAACCTCTTGAATGACAATTCGTTAAAAGCATTTAATAGGAGACTTTTTATGTATGTAGAACATTGAAAAACATTTTCCACGTAAGAAAACCCCGTTTCCTATGTTTTTTTAGGAAAATGTTCATGGTATCAAAAATAGGCATAGTTTTGAAAAATGGTGGTCGACATAGCTCATGCAAATATCTCTTGAACTTCTGGTGTGAAGTTTATTTTTATCATTCGTAGCAATTGTTTTCCAAGATTATTAACTATATGTACATCAAAAATGGTTGGTAATGTTCTATATAAATAATGTCCTTGAAGACGCTTTTCGCTACAAAATAATCCCTTTTGCAAAAAAACTAACTTCCTATTGATTTTTCTATATGACAGTATATTTAGGGTGGTGCCAGTTATTGATGACAATTTGTTGGGAAGGAAAGTATTATATAAAGAACGCAAGACAGTCAATGGTGTTCGGTATTGTGAAATGATAACCAGTTTTTTCGTGCCTAGAATTGAAGAAATGAATATGGAGGGCATGTGGTTTAAACAGGACGGCGCCACATGTCATACAGCTAGAGAAACAATTCAACTGCTGCATCAATCAGTCCGGTCGTGTTATTTCGCGTTTTGGAGACCAGAATAGGCCGCCTAGATCGTGCAATTTAACACCATTAGACTTTTTTCTTTAGGGTTTTTTTTGAAGTCAATGGTTTACGCAAATAAGCCGACGGCGACTCAAGTCTTAAAAGAGGAAATTGGACGCTGCATTAATGAAATACCGCAGCATTTATGCAAAAGGGCCGTTGAAAATTTCATTAAAAGATCGCGTGTGTGCCAGGAAAACCGCGGCGGCCATCTGCCCGATGTGTTGCTCCATACATAATCTCATTCTGTCTACTTTACGATATAATAAAGTTTCACGATTTTTTTTTTAAATATCTGTGTTTTATTTAAAATTTAAATCTTGCGTTCTAGGTTGGGACACCGTTTAGAAAAGTATCTCTGAGGAGGCTTTTGGTACGGAAAAGAGAATAAATGTTTATTTTCTTTTTAGGGTTTTAGTTAAATTATGTATTTAGTGTACATATATTAGTAAATATTAATTAACTCGCACAGACTACGCTTTAGTTGAAATTATTTCATCTATAATATGATTGAAATTTTAGTTCATATCTATACAGTTGATATTTTTGTTATAATTATTTTTTCCTTTCGAGTCATCGAATCGAAACACTTAATTTCTTTAAGAAACTGATCGAATTATAAATTTAATTTTTGTTTCTAACATTTATTACAAACAAACTCCTTTGTTGTGCTTCCCAAATGTGGCTTAAATTTTTCTGGTAACCAACCTCCAAAGTTCCTTTCAATAACTTTACAAAATCGAATGCAATGTAAAACTAAAATTGCATGAAGTTCTTTGTTTTGTACGCCAAAACGATTACTGTGACTGTGTTCCCATCACCGGAATTTTACCTATTTAACACTACTAAGCTTCTTCCATCCTACATTTTAGCAACAGCTTTTAATAACTTTACAAAAACGAATGCGATGTAAAACTAAAATTCCATGAGAACTTCATAGAATTTCATGCTTTTACTCCAAAATGGTTACGGTGACTGTGTTCCGACCGCAGGAATCTTACCGATTTATTATTACTAACCTTCTTCCATCCGACAATTTAACAACAGCAAATTGTCTTACAATTCATGGACGCCCTCTATTATGTAATTTTCATTTTATTCTCTGACACTGAAAAAAAAGGTTCATTTTTATATACACAAAATCTTCTCTATATCAAGTCATATCAATCTCTGTGACTCGACACTATCAATGTATATGAAACTCATTCAGATATAGCCGTCATTGTCAACGGTATTCATTCATAAATTCCATGAAAAATAGATACATAAATTATATGCATTTTGCATACTATTTATTTTAATTTAATTACATGAAAACCAACCTTTTATAAACATCTCTGGCTACAATACACAGTCATACAATATATGAATATGATTGTGTGTGTGTACAGATGTACGTATGATATGTCTGTCTGTCTGTGCCAAAGGACATCTGGGAAATTGCATTTGTCTGTGTCTCTCTCTCTCTCTCACTCTCTCTGTCTTTCTGTGACATTCAGTGCTGCTATGTGACTGCAATTCAATGGCAGCAACGAACATGAATGCTGAAGTATTCGAATCTGCAGCATAGTGGGAGTAGGGAGTAGGGTGGACAGGTGCAAAAGGGCAAATGTTCACGTGATGCAATTCAAAATTGCTGCTCTATATAATGCAAATTATAATTAAAATACAAAATAGCAAAAAACAAAAACAAAATGTAAAAAGAAAGTATGAACAGCAAATGTATACAAAGTCCCGCCGTACCACTTTGTGACATTTTTCTGCTATGTCATTACTGACACACATAGTTGTGATGTACGTACATACATACACACATATGTATACAAGCCCTTAAGGGCAAATAGAATAAATATCGTTTGAAGGCATCATCATTATGTTTGCACTTTTAAAGCAAATGCGCATCGCTACAATGCAAACAAACTAATTATAAATTAATTTAATGAAATGGCGAATGTGTTAAACGTAAGGAGACACAAGCCTGGATGTAATTTTTCCAACATCCTTTGCTAAGTATTAGACATAATCAAAAGAATTGTGAATGCAACTAAATTGTTGGAGCTGATGATGAAAAAGGAGGTTAGAAACTACTGAAAGTTTACACGGAAATGACCAAGTGGTTTACATGAAGTAACCACGGAATATAACCATAACGTTCTTAGGTACAGCACGGAAAGATGAGGTCCAAATAATGCTATTAGTTAATGTAATCAATTCATATTTTTACGCCAGATTTCATTGTTTATTGTCCAGAAAACTCTCCCAATCCCAAGAAATAATTTGAAAAAGATTGCAGGGAAAAATGGCATACAAATAGATGTATAGATGTAATAAAAGCAAATCCATTTTTTTGCATGACATCGAAT
>JAHXMU010000371.1:14393-43250 GCA_019455685.1 Philornis downsi | reverse complement strand
TTTTTTTTTTTTTTTTTTTTTTTTTTTTTTTTTTTTTTTTTTTTTTTCATTCATTTTCTTTATTGGATCTTTCTTACGAAATTTACAATATGTATTCAAATCTTAATCCTATCTTAAACTAAAGTATCCTGCCATTGCCGGATCTTGTTTTTGGCGAACAGATCTGTTATCACCGGACCAAGTCTAGCGTGTCCTTTCTTTTTAGCCGTATATGGCCGGGAAAATGCTGAAGGTTTTGAGCGAGTGGGTTTGAGTGGGAGGACAACTTCGATATATATGACCTGCTTAATTTTTTCATTTCCTCGGAAATATAAGGAATGTTTAAATCTTTGTGTATGTTATCATTCCTAACATACCATGGGGCACCACAAATTTGACGCAGTATTCTTGACTGTCTTCTCTGCAGCTTATTTATGTTAGAAGCCGATGCCGTTCCCCACAACTGGATGCCGTATGTCCATATTGGCTTCAATATGGTTTTGTAGATGGTGATTTTATTTTCCAAACTGAGAGTAGACTGGGAGCCAATAAGCCAGTGGAGTTGAGCCATTTTTAATTTCAATTGTATGATTTTTGAGTCAATGTGATTTTTCCAGGTGAGACGTCGGTCAAGGTGAATACCCAAATATTTGACATGGTTATGAACGGGTATGGTACTACCGTGAATAGTGAGGGCTGGGCAATTGTTCTGTCTAAGAGAGAATGTAACCTGTACACTCTTAGTGGCATTTACTTTTATCTTCCACTTTTCGAGCCAAGATTCTAATGTGTGTATATGAGACTGCAGTTGTCTAGAAGCCATTAATGGGCAAGTGCTAGTGCTCATGAATGCAGTGTCATCAGCGAAAGTTGAGGTTTGAATTAGGGATTGCACAGGCATGTCAGAGGTGTAGATGGTATATAGTATAGGGCCTAGTATACTGCCCTGAGGAACTCCTGCTGAAACTTTTCTTTGAGCTGAAACAGAGTCTTTCGATTTTACTACAAAAGATCGATCCTTCAGATAGCTCTCCAGGAGCTTATGGGTATTTGCCGGTAGAAGAGAGACTATTTTGTGAATAAGGCCTTCATGCCACACTTTATCAAAGGCTTGGGAGATGTCTATAAAGAGAGCTGAGCAATATTTCCGATCTTCGAAAGTTTTTCTGATCTGGGTTACTATACGGTGTACTTGTTCTGTCGTTCCATGACCCTTGCGAAACCCAAACTGGTGCGTGGGTATTACCTGGTTTGCTTCAATATAGGGGTACAACATTTGGAGAAAGATCTTTTCAAACAGTTTAGATAAAATAGAGAGTAAACTTATGGGTCGATAGGATGTAATTTGTGACAGTTCCTTTCCAGGTTTTGGGATCATTATTATTTCAGACAGCTTCCATGATTGAGGAAAGTAACCAATTCGAAGTATAGCATTAAATATAAATAAAACTAATTTGAGGATATTGTGGGGGAGTTCTGAAATCATTTTCGCTGTTATTTTATCGTGTCCAGGAGATTTATTCATTTTCAACGAGAGAACATTTTTCTTTAAGAGAGATAGACTTATTTTCATTGGATTTGTGACCATTGGGCTAATGATCGTCGGATTCACACGAGAGATTGTATCGTTAGGAGTAAATACTTCTTCCAGATGATCAGCAAATTCTTTTACTTTCTCATCACTACTCCTTGCCCAACCTCCATCTTTCATCCGTATTGGAGACTCCTGTGTTATAGGACGCTGTAGTTGTCTTATGGCCTTGTACAGGCTATAGTTAGTGTTTTGTGTGGCTCCTAGACGAGATAAATAGCGGGCTTCGGAGATTTCTTTTTTTTTTCATCCAGAGTTGACCTCAGTTTTGACTTGCACTGGTCGAGACGAGCTTTGAGGTAGGGAGATCTGTGCTTTTGCCATCGTCTTCTCGCTTTCCTTTTCTCTTTGATTAGAGATTCAATATGACATGAGGAGTCATTTTTTGTTTTAGCATGGACCTTGTGCGGAGTTGCCAAGTTTGCGGCAGTTGTCATTGTGGTAGTGAGGACGTTGATGGCAGACTGAATTTCATCTGGTGTTTTGAGAGAAAAGTTTTGCCACAGATGAGAGCTTATGTACATCTTGTATCTCAACCAATTTGTATGCCTGTTTGGAAAATGGTAAGAGATTTCCGGGTTCAAGGGAATGTTAAATACTGTGAGAATTGTGGGGGAGTGGTCTGATGAGAGGTCAAGGGAAGGAGTAACGATGATGTGTTCTCTTGTTATGCCCTTCATTACTGCAAAATCTATGAGATCGGGGGTTTTATTGAGATCCGTGGGCCAGTATGTTGGTTCACCTCCAGACAAAACTTTTAGGCCTGAACTCGATATAGCATTGAGCAATTGCCTGCCCCTGGGGTTGACGAGTCTAGACCCCCAGAAGGTATGTTTAGCATTGTAGTCTCCGGCTGCTATAAACTTGTCACCAAGAGTAGAGAAAAAGTGTGAAAACTGGTCTTCGCTTATAACATATTTGGGAGGGCAGTATATGGAAGAAACTATTATGTTTAATCCAGTTAGTGCAACTGAAGTGGCTTGTATGTGATCAGTTTTATATTCGCGTAGAGGGAAGTGCTTTACCTGATCATTAATTATTGCAGCTGTTCCTCCACAAGCTCTGCCACTGGGATGTTTTGTATCGTAGGTTGAGTATCCATTTATTCGGAAGCAATTTTTTAACGAGAAATGAGTTTCAGAGACTAAGAGAATGTCAATATCTCGGGATTTCAGAAAATACTCTACTTCGTTCTTATGTTGGGTGAGTCCGTTGGCATTCCAGTAACAAATTCTTATAGAGTTCATTTTCTGGTTAATAAAACTTGAATGAGCGTATTCTGGTTTCGTAACATTTCTTGCATAATCCCCTGCATATTTGTCATGAAATTATTCATAGTTTTTATGAGGGATTCGATTGATGTTTCAATATTGTTTTTCTGGGGAGGAGCTTGAGGAACCTGATTTTTGAGAGTTTGTGCATATGTCATTTGAGTCGTCGTTGCTGAATTGACATTTGAGACTGATGGATCTGGATTTGGGATACACCCAGATTCTGGCATTTGAAACTGAGGAGTTTCCTGCCTTCTATGAGAGAGCTTCCTCCTTAGTTCTATGTACACGGGGCAACCTCTATAATTAGCTGTGTGGTTTCCTCCACAGTTTCCACATTTCTTCAGACTGGGATCTGTTTTTGGTAACTTGCATTCTGAAGTTTTATGAATACTTCCGCATATCACACATACTGATGGTAATTTGCAGTAAGCTTTAGTATGCCCAAACTCCTGACAGTTTAAGCATTGAGGGTCTTTGCGCGCTAGCGGTTCCTCAACTGATACTCTGCGATGAAGCAGATATCTGAGATTGTAAATTGGGTGGGGTTCATTTTTTCCTTTCATGTGGGCATAGTCAAACGCTATTTCCACCTTAAACATGGGCTGAGGAGCCTTGAACTTGTTGAGTATATTGTGAATGGATTTCACTTCGTAACCCTCATTTTCAACGGCCTCCTTTATTTCCTGTATGGGAACGTTGCTTTCAATGCCCTTGATTACAACTATTAGTCCCTTAGAGGTTTTGAGTTGGTAAGTGTAGTAATTCTTACGTTCCTGGTCAAAAAATTTGGAAACTTCACGATATTTTTCTTCCGTATATGTTTGAACTTTTGTCTCCAGCACCTTCCCCTTGCGCAGGGACACTACATGGAAACCGTCTTTACCAACTAAATGAGATAATCTGTTTACCAGATTGTTAGAGATAGCTTCCCTTAGGAATATTGGGGGAGGTTTTTGTGCTTTCTTAGGTTGTGATTGCAAATTTTCTTCTTCTGTGGCCAAAATTGCGTAGTAATTTTGACCTCTTGGGTCAACCTGTGAGGGAGGGATGTTTCTGGAATACTTCGAGTTTGGAAGTTTTTGGCTAGACTTTGGGCTCAATTTTCTTTTCAGAATGGGAAAGTAAACGTCTATCCCAGTTTGAACCGTTTCATTTTGAGGTTTTTGTTTCGGTATAGCGCCCTTCGAGGTCGATGTTGCCGGTTGAGTAGCACTCGCGAGAGTTGCCAGTATATCACCGTTTGCACAAATGTTAGGTGAAATATCGGGTATACTTTTAGGCGAAATCTTAACTTGGGGCGAATTGATTGTTTGTGGAGCATGGGAATGGGAAGTACTTACGGGCATACTTTTAGGCGGCAACATATTTTGTCTACTTGCCAAACTGTCATCATTGTTTGGAGAGATGTGAGCTGAGGGGGAATTCATATTGACACTAGTTTTCGCGGTTAGGAAGGCACTGTCATCTTTTTTGTTTTGGGATGCACTTTTCTGACACTCGTTTGCATTTATTGAGAGATACGCATTTCTGCCGTTAAGACTCAGGCGTCTCTCTAAGTGTGAGACACTCATATAGGCACTTTTCGCCTTAAGATATGCGAAATGTAAACTATATTTTTTTGCAGATTTGTTGTGATTGTAATATTATAAATTGTATATTAATATCACTGCACTGGGGAATTTTGATTTAGCGTCTTCTGACTGAATATTTTTTTGGGCTAAGAGTATATTTAACCTTTTTTATAATTATTTTTCTAAAGCCGATGCACGAACACGTCTGTCTGCACAGAGAGAAAAATTAATAATTTGCAAATTATGGCATAGAATTATTCGCACCTGCAAGTTATAAACTTATATCTCAAGATAACTGGCCACAAATTTCCGCAACACAAACTTAATATTTTACGAATCCTTAAAAGTTTTCCTTTCTCCAATTTTAGTTACGTTTATTGAAAATACATTCTATATGCGAGTACACACACATTTATACAGTTTATGGAAGAGCTTACAAACTTTTTCCATTTTATGTAGCGTCAATAATCGCCTTAGGCCCAGCATAACTACGCGAATACAGAAAATAACTTTCGTGAAACCACCACAAACGTGAATATTACAAAAGCGGCAAACTAGAAACAGTTTCTGCCTCAATTGCTGTGAAAATAAAGATTTTGTAATACAACTGGAGTTTATTGGAAACATCAATAGGGCGAGCAAACAAATCATTTTGAAGCGACAACGGGGGGAAAAAAAGAAAAGTATTTGAAAATCATTGTCACCTAATAACGTGTTAAGCCTTTAAAAAAAATCAATTCAGACAAATACTTGTAGCAGCACAAATAATGGCACGTCCTGCCATTGGCGGCGAAATAAGGTGTGAAGGCCTACAGATGCGATAACATTGAATGAATGAAAAAAATAACTCTCTTAAGAAAACTGTTTCATTTGAGTAAAATTTGTGTGTTGATGTTTGGCTTACCTTTTCTATGTTACGAGACTGCTATCTGAAGACTTTATTTTGTTAATTTATCGAAATGTGCAGTACAACACAGTGGATCATGCACAAAAAGGTTTAATGAAAATTGAAAGAAATTATCAAGGGTTTTGGGACAAAAGCATGCTGGGAGACTATTACTGGACTTCAATACATGAAACCGAACCAACGAAATACAAACGACGTTCAAATAACGCCCTTCACTTTTGAAAATTCATTGATTTCTAAATAAAACAACGTCTTTTTATGTAAAAAACAAATAATACATCTTTTTGCCTCAAAAATCCGACGTGATAGAGGAAAACCAATTACAGATTCGAATTCAGCCCTCCAAATTAGCCTAGGAAAGATATTTGGTTGCTTCAGTTCAAAACCTTGTTGGCTAGTTTTATTTTTATATGAGATTGTCCTAAAATCAAGAGGTTCTTTCCCACAAAACTAGAATATAAAGCTGTTCTTTCGAACTACTTCTGCAATATGTTATTTCAGAATGCAGTTTGTGTAGAATTTTAAAATATGAAAATGAAGATTTTTTTCTATAAATGATTCAGAACAATGAAGACAATGAGAAATATATTTCGAAAATATATTAAAGTTAACAAATTCTAGTTCCAATGCACCGGTTACATGGAGGACTTAATAGAGAAAGGTTACATTACCGCAGAATTTGTTCTAGAATTGATGTGGTTGGGAGCAGTTCTTTAAAATTGGAGGGCCTAATAGAAAAAGGTTACATTACTGCAGAATTTGTTCTAGAATTGAATGGAGGACCCAATAGAAAAAGGTAACATTACCGCAGAATTTGTCCTAGAATTGATGTGGTTGAAAGCAGTTCTTAAAAATGGAGAACCTAATAGAAAAAGGTTACATTACCGCAGAATTTGTTCTAGAATTGATGTGGTTGAAAGCAGTTCTTAAAAATGGAAGACCTAATAGAAAAAGGTTACATTACCGCAGAATTTGTTCTAGAATTGATGTGGTTGAAAGCAGTTCTCAAAAATGGAGGACCTAATAGAAAAAGGTTACATTACCGCAGAATTTGTTCTAGAATTGATGTGGTTGGAAGCAGTTCTTAAAAATGGAAGACCTAATAGAAAAAGTTACATTACCGCAGAATTTGTTTTAGAACTGATGTGGTTGGAAGCAGTTCTTTAAAATTGGAGGACCTAATAGAAAAATGTTACATTACCGCAGAATTTGTTCTAGAATTGATGTGGTTGGAAGCAGTTCTTAAAAATGGAGGATCTAATAGAAAAAGGTTACATTACCGCAGAGTTTGTTGTAGGATTGATGTGATTAGAAGCAGTTCTTAAAAATTTTGCTGTGAAATCTAAGAATGTATTGAAACCATTAAATGAATAATCGCATATTTACCATATATTTGAGAATTATAATTAATGTGTAATAATAAAATTGATAAAAAAAATGATAAAATTGATTAAAATAATTGATACCGAACGGAACCTTTCTATTTTATAAAAATTCGTAAGGGATCACCATAGTTCAGGGAATGTTTATTGAATAATAAAAAAAAATACGATTTTGTACTGGAAAAAATAATATAAATCAATATATTATGTGTGGGATCAATTATAATTGGTAGATAATTATCTGATGATGAGTTGGTACATTATGCACTCCGCTTTGGAACGCAATCCTTGACATGGCGTACATAAACTTTAGTTTGATCAGATTGTTATCATCTGCTACACTTTGCTCTTGTTCGCTTATTTTCTCTTATAGCTGGTGTAAGAAAGTATAAGTAAAGAGTGTTCCAACAAGAACGCAAGATTTAAATTTAAGTAAAACACAGATATTTAAAAAAAAAAAGTATGAAACTTTATTGTATCGTAAAGTAGACAGAATGAGGTTATGTATGGAACAATACTTTGGGCAGATAGCCGCCGCGGCTTTGCTGGCACATACGCGATCTTTAAATGAAATTTTCAATGACCGTTTTCCATAAATGCTGCGGTATTTCATTAATGTAGCGTTCAATTTCCTCTTTTAAGACTTGAGTCGTCGTCGGCTTATTCGCGTAAACCATGGACTTCAAAACACCCCAAAAAAAAGTCTAATGGTGTTAAATTACACGATTTAGGCGGCCAATTCTGGTCTCCAAAACGACCGGGAAATGACCGATGCGGCAATTGAATCGTTTCTCTGGCTGTATGACATGTGGCGCCGTCTTGTTGAAAAGACACTTGCCCTCCACATTCATTTCTTCAATTCTAGGCACGAAAAAATTAATTATCATTTGCGCTTGACGTGCCTTAATTTCATAAAAAAGGTCCAGTGATTCCTCTAGCCCAAAATCCGCACCACACAGTGACACGTTGAAGATGCATTTGCTTCTCGTGAATCACTCGAGGATTTTCCTCATCCCAAATGCGACAATTCTGCCTATTGACGAAGCCGTCAAGATGGAAATGGGCCTCGTCACTGAAGGTGATTTTATCGGCAAAATCTGCATTTTCATGTTGTCTCTCCAATACCCAATTAAGGAACTCCCTTCGCTGTCCAAGGGTCAGCTGGTTTCAGTTCCTGAATCAATTGAACTTTGTATGCATGAAGATGCAAATCTTTCATCAAAATTCGCTGCATAGTGGAATTGGAGACAGCAATTTGCTGAGCTTTCGTGTCGAATTGAGGTGGATGGAGTTTGAGCGACGTCATCACGTACAGCTGCGACATTTTCGGTCGATCGACCTGGTCGAAGGCATGTTGTTGTCTTTACATCACTAACAGACCCAGTTTTGGCAAATCTATCCATTAATTTTTTTACAGTTGACTCTTTTGGAGCATTATTGTGATCCCAAATTGATCGCAATTTGCGAACTGTAGCCGCAAAACTTTCACCATTTTGGTAAAACAATTTCACAATGAGAATGCGTTGTTCATTTGTGTAGCGCTCCATTTTTACTAACCTCATACCTTCTACTAGCAAACAATAACAATTGTTCAAATGTCAAACAATGACACTTCGAATGGCGCCAAATTTAAATCTTGCGTTCTTGTTGGGACTCCCTTTATATGAATTCCTTAGTTTACCAAAAGCTATAATATGGCCCGCTTCCTGTATCCCTTTTAAAAGTGTTCTAAAAAGGCCTCTTAACAAAGGCCCTTAACCTTTGGTGCCGCGTACAAACACAAAAGCGCAACGTAAATCCATCTGTACACACTGAATACAAAAGAAGAAATTGCCCCCAAATACAGGAGTTTTTTTTTTGGTAATTCAAGTGAAAGTTGAATAGAAAAAAACAATCAAAACATTTGAACGAATAAGTGCATATGTGTGAAAGCGAGATTTTGTTGGCTCTCGGTGAGTAACAGCTCCCAACCGTTGAACGCTAATGTTGTGTTTGTTGTTGGTAACATATTTACCTTAACCAAATACATTTTTATTGCAATTTGATTTGAGAACAATTTGTTGTGTAAATATTTGCCATTCGAATACAAATATAAAAAGCACACATTAAAATCTCACACATATCTACACGAACACACACACACTCCGCCTTATATACCCATTCGCCTCTACCCAAACACCAGTACATTTAAACCGTTATGCTGTGTTAACAATTGCTTTTTACAAATGCTTTTACATATACATGGATTTAATGTAAAAAATGCGCTGCCTCTCTCCCTCTCTCTCTCTCTCTCTTTTGATCATCCCCGTCCGCCAGCTGTAGCTCAGTTGTAGCCATGTCTTTTTTCTTTGTATGTTGGTGTGTACTTTCTTTTGTTACATGTCTCATACATCCGTTTCCTTGGCAGAAAATTCTTTTGTACGCGATTACTCTTGTTTGAATGGAGTTTCTTTAAAGCGTTGTAAATTTTTCATAAGACATTTCTCATTTGCAAGAAAAATGTATAAACAGTGTTTTGTTGTGCTGCTCAGCTTTTTTTTTGTGTTACATCTGCTGGATGGATATTAAAGTATAAATATTGCATTTTTGGTTATGAAAATGTTTATATATGGTTAATGTAAATGTTAAATTAATTTTTCTATGGTTGTTTATGCAAATTGTTTATAGTTTTTGGTTTAGTCTCGAAAAGGATATTAGATGACTACAAAAAAAAAAGAAAAGGATAATATGAGAAACGCTTTGAAAACATCATCTCTGGTGGAGAAGATGAAGTAGACGATTTAATAAAACTTACTTGTGGGTACAAAACTAATAGCAGAGCATAACAAGTAAGTATTAAATAAAGGGTGTCCCAACAAGAACGCAAGATTTAATTTTGGCGCCATTCGAAGTGTTATGGTTTGACATTTGTACAATTGTTATTGTTTGCTAGTAGAAGGTACGAGGTTAGTAAAAATGAAGCGCTACACGAATGAACAACGCATTCTCATTGTGAAATTGTTTTACCAAAATGGTGAAAGTTTTGTGGCTACAGTTCGCAAATTGCCATCAATTTGGGGTCACAATAATGCTCCAAAAGAGTCAACGGTAAACAGATTAATGGATAAATTTACCAAAACTGGGTCTGTTAGTGACGTAAAGACAGCAACGCGCCTTCGACCAGGTTGATTGCAGCTGTACGTGATGATGTTGCTCAAACTCCATCCACCTCAATTCGACCGCGAGCTCAGCAAATTGATGTCTCCAAATCCACTATGCAGCGAATTTTGATGAAAGATTTGCATCTTCATGCATACAAAGTTCAATTGACTCAGGAACTGAAGCCAGCTGATCATGGACAGCGAAGGGAGTTCGTTAATTGGGTATTGGAGAGACAACATGAAAATGCTGACTTTTCCAGTGACGAGGCCCATTTCCATCTTGATGGCTTCGTCAATAGGCAGAATTGTCGCATTTGGGGTGAGGAAATTCCTCGAGTGATTCACGAGAAGCAAATGCATCTTCAACGTGTCACTGTGTGATGTGGATTTTAGGCTGGAGGAATGATTGGACTTTTTTTTATGAAATTGAGGCACGTCAAGCGCAAACAGTCAATGGTGTTCGGTATCGTGAAACGAAATCCAGTTTTTCCGTGCCTAAAATTGAAGAAATGAATGTGGAGGGTATGTGGTTTCAACAAGACGGCGCCACATGTCATACAGCCGGAGAAACAATATCTGTGTTTTATTTAAAATTCAAATCTTGCTTTCTTGTTGGGACACCCTTTATAAGAAAAATGTTATGAGACATTATAACTGGACAGCTGGGAATAGAACCATAACTTTGATAAATGCAAAGATTATGTTTGCAGACAAAAATGTGTAAGCCAAAAATAGAAATGAAAACTTACATATTGTTAAATATTCGACCATGGAATTAAGACCAGGGGTCTTCACGAAAGTTCAGTTTTGTTTCCGTTTTGATATTGTAAAGATATTTGAAGCACATTAGAAATTCATTTCCCATTCATATTTGAAACAGTAACTCATTTTATGCATTGACTCGTTTCTTACCGGAATTAAAATTAGAAAGTTAAATTGATACTGTTTTCTCTGTTTCTCGTAAAATAATGAAACAGATATATCGATTCAGGAAACTGAAGTAAAAATTTACATTTGGTGCTTAACCCGAATCAAAATTGAAACCAAATAAATGATATCTTGGCACAGAAAAAGGTCTGACTCTAAACTACAATAAGTGAAAATGCTTTAAATAATTTATTTTTGTGTTTTTTTTTTTTATTTGTGATACCAGAGTCTTAGAAATGTGTATAGCTATTAAAAAATTTTGAAAAATTTTGAAAATTTTCAAGCAAAATATAAACAAACTTGTCGTAAACTGCAGTAGAATCGAAATTGTTTTTAATTTCGCTTCGATTGTATGCAACAGAAATAAAATTTAATGTAATTTTGATTCGATTGCTGGAATTAGAACAAAAATTTTGTATATTTCAGATTTAGATTTCAGAAACTGAAATAGATTGAAAACATTTTCTAATTTAATTTTGTTTCGGTAACGATTCCTGCTTAAAGCAAAAAGGATAATATATCCATAGCCATTGTTATCAATATCGGCAATAGGCGAATAGCAAATTTGGAATATGTAAAATGTTAATCATGATTTTGACTTAGTGATTACAAGGATTTATAAATATACATTCTGTCAAAAAAAAAAAAAAAAAAAAAAAAAAAAAAAAAAAATAGCGGGAATTGCTCATTTAAAAAATATGCTTAAAGAGATTGGCTTAATTCTTCTTTTTACTAAGTTCACGCAACTGTCCTCTATACTGATGCCCATTTTCAGTATGAATTTCAATATGATTGTATGGTTGGTGGAACTATTAGGTGTGCAACTAAGTTGCCGCTGTTCGCCAATAGATGGTAGTCGATTCTGTCATAACCTAAACGTTATGAGCCAAGCTTAGGCATATGGTAAACATACCGCCTCGACACAATCGTGATATTCTTTTGACGTTATATTCATTTTGTTGTGTGAATATATATGATTTTCTGCCAAATAATCGTCATATGCGGGAAGTATTGATTTTCTTCTTTCAATCGAAGGAAACGACGGCTGAAGCTCATCGATAATTCCAAAACGTTTAAGGAGATGCTGCCTTAAGTGAAACAACGTGTCGAGATTGATTCCGTTGCTTTAAAGACGATGATTTTGATGTTGACGACCGTTCGCGTCAAAGAAGACGAAAAACCTTCGAAGACGCTAAATTGACGGCATTGCTTGATGGGGATCCGTGTCAAACACGGGTAGAGCCTGTTTCAGTATTAGGAGTTACCCGTCAAGCCATTTCCAAGTGATTGATCCAAAAGCAAGGAACTTGGATTCCTTCTAAGTTGAAGCCAAGGGACGTTGAGCGTGTTTTTTTCGCCTAAAAACAGCTGCTTCTACGATAAAAAAAAAGAATGGGTTGCTTCATCGTATTGTAACGAGTTATGAAACTTCTCAATTCTCTCCTCTTTATCTCCATGCTGACATCATTCGTTTTGTTTGCAGCGAAACCGAGGTAGGTGAATTCTTCCATTACTTCAAAATTGTAGTTGTCAACGTTCACACAGCGTCCCAAACGAGTAGACTCTTTATTCTTTGAAACCAATAACTTTGTTTTGTCCTGGTTTATCACCAGACTCATTTTCGCTGCTTCCTTCTTGATGCTTGAGAAGGCTGTAGTAACATCCCGCAGTTTTCTGCCAATAATGTCTATGTTATCTGCATATGCGAGTAACATATAGTTTTTATTAAAGATGGTACCAGACGTGTTAACTGCAGCTTTCCTCATAATCATCTCCAATAGTATGTTAAAGAGGTCGCAGGATAGACTGTCGCCCTGTCTAAATCCTCGTTTGGTGTCTCGTTTGCCTTGAACCTAAGAATACATAGATTAAATCAGTAATTTGTAGAATTGTAGATACTCGAAGGGTCAGTGTTAAGCACTTCAGTTTTATTTTCAAAATTAAATGTAAACTGGCCAAATTTAACCGAGTTCTGTGTAATTGTTTGAAGGATATGAAGCCAAGAACGTAAAAGTTAAATCGGTAATTTGTGCTTATTAACGAAAATTAAAAATCTAAATGTGAAAATACTTCAGACGACTGCTGTCAACAAATTGAGAGTTACAGAAAAAAGGAAATTGAGTTTCCGAAAGTCGATCAATTTATTTGAGACAGGGTCAGGCCGCTATAGCTCGTTTACAAATTATTAAGCTCTGCCAAGTTTTAAGAAGTTTCGTGAAGATTTACAAGCGTTATCGTGCCTAGCAGCTTACCTATCAGCCAAACAGATGGCCATTGTTTAATTAACTGAGAAACTCAAGAAATACGATGGTTAAAACACGCGTATAATTATGGACTCGAGCTGCGACACAACCAATGATTCTTTAAGCTCCGTTTACCTCAATGTGTCTGACGAACACTTCGAGTAACCTGATATTCCACAAATTTAATAAAAGCTTATCAAACTGGCGTTCGAAATTGCTATTAAACTATGGATTCCATTAAGAGAATTTAAAAATAGAACGTGTGTAAGGCGACTGAGTGTGTAAAACTTTCAGATATCTTATTCATGAGATGCAAAGAAATTTGTTTTTTTTTTTTGTGGCCCACTTGTAGGAAGATTCAAATCCCATATTGTATTAGTGATAGCAAATAGGAGTGGAAAACATGTAAATCATATTCTATAAGAGAATACTGAAAATGAAAATGTCACGGTTAAGGTTTTATATTTCATCGCATACATTATTTCGAGAGCTTCCGTATTATAAGATGTATTCAAAATCAATACTAAATGCTACGTTGACTATCGCTATGGCAATTTAAATAGAACCTTTCCGAACATTTGAAATGCTTTCTTTGATGAATGGTTAAACCAATCTATATAATTTATAACAAGTTCTATTTTTACAAAGCCATTTTATCTATTGATTTTCAATATCACTTTTGCTTTCTCCAAAAATCCTATAACTTTTTTTCCAATTTGAATCCATTTCCAGCGAACCAACAAACCAACCAACCACCCCTTTCGTCCGCACCATTCAATTCCCTTTCACAGTTCATCCAATTTCCGTCGTTAAAAGAAAAATTGCCTCCAGTCAAAACAACAAAAAAAAACAAAAACCCATCAATTTTTTCTCTCCTGCTGCTGCTGCCGCTGCTGCACGCAATTGTTAACAGCACAAAAACCATTCATATTTGCCATATTGCAAACATATAAAGGATAACTACAGACGACAACAACAACAACAACAACAACAACAACAAAAGCAACTGCAAAAAACACAGAAAAAAAACAAGCAATAAATGTTCCCTGAATATGCCATAACATAAAGTGAACTAATAATAGCAGTAGTCAGACTTTAATGCTTTAAGTAAACTCGAAGCAATTTGGCCTAAAGTATTGGCATACAGCAAACAGACAGACAGACAGACAGACAGAAGAACCTCAGAGTCGTTATGTGCGAAAACACAATTCTTAAGCAATTCTTTCTTGATCACTTTTTGTATTTCCGAGGAAACAAAAATGAAAAGTTCTCTGCTTCCTATCGAGTTTTTCATGCGAGACAGTAAAGAAATCTTTAAAACGAGATAGCCTTTCTTTCTTACCAAAAAGGATTGCTGAGGATGGTTGAGTGCCCGCACAAATGACAAAAAGAAAATATTAAGGAGGCAGTGGAGAAACAAAAAATGTTTTTTACATTTTCATTGTAATAGAGATGTTCGATAGTCTCTTAATACATACATATGTCAGTACACTCATATATTTCCTAAGGGTGTGGGGGGAGAGACTACGGTATTGTTTTCGTAAGATTACGACAATTGTAAAATAAATACTAAAGAGATTTTATTAAGTGGCCTGAGGTTTTAAAGACTTTAGATAAGCCACAAATGTGGGCAAACTATTAATTGTGTAGTTTTTGTTTTGTTCAAGAGTTTTGTGCACTGTTAAGCAATGACTTTCAACTCATCAGCTATTCTATTCTGCAATTTCAAGCCAAATAATACAGGGTGGCGCAATAGAACGTGCATATTGCATATTGCGGGGAAGAAAAGGCGCAGGCGGGGGGGCGCCTACATCGTTGGGTTGGCGGGCTCATGGAGTTTTAGTCGCTATGAATCACTTCAAAGGGAAGCGTCGCGCATTTTGCGTGCGCGCATTTTACGAGAACTCTCGTTCATATATTGCTACTAGGCGACTATATTGTGCTGAATATGGACTACGCCGAATTAGTGAAGCTCCGAGTGCTAATTTAATTAAAATATGGGTAAAACGTTTTGAAGAGACCGGTTCAACATTTAAACCACAAGCAAATGGTCGCCCAAGAACATCTAGGACCGAGGACAATGTTGAGAGAGTTATGGAGTCAGTACGAGGAAATCCACAAATGTCGATTCGCTAGAGATCGTCTGTCTTACAATTATCGCGACGGAGTTTGCAACGAATTTTAACATTGGATCTTAAACTGCATCCATATAAGCTGCAATTAACACAATAATTGAAAGACTCTGACTTCATAGCAAGGCTCGCATTTGCTAATGAAATGCTTAATCGATTTTCCAAATTTTGACAATATCCTTTTCTCTGACGAGGCTCATTTCCTTATGAATGGGTTCGTAAACCGTCAAAATTGTCGTTACTGGAACAGTGAAAATCCCAAAATCAAACACCAGAAACCATTGCATAGTCCTAAAGTGACAGTACGGGCAGCAATCTCTGGCAGAGGAATAATTCGTGCTTTTTTCTTCGAAAATGCGCGGGGCCAAAACGTCACGGTTAATACGGAACGCTATGTTGAGATATTGGACGGATTTTTGGCTCCAGAAATTGAAAGTTCAAGAATAATGAATTCCAGAACTTGGTTCCAACAAGATGGAGCTACCTGTCACACATCAAATGACTTCATGGCGGTGGTGAAGCAGATGTTCCCTGGCAGACTGATTTCGAAAAGAGGTGATATCCCATGGCCCCCACGTAGTCCAGACTTGATGCCTCTTGACTTTTTTTTGTGGGGATACCTCAAACACAAAGTCTACAGTAATAATCCAAGAAACATCGTTCAGCTCAAGGAGAATATCTGTGGTGAAATGGCAGCCATTACACCAGTATTACTGAAGAAAGTTTTCAATAAGTTTCGTTTGCGGTTAGAGCAGTGTCGTCGTAGAGAGGGTCACCATTTAGGTGATGTTATTTTTAAAAAATAAACTCCATTTATTACTCTACAATGCCTTAAATTTATTTTAACCATACCTTTTGTATTTATTTTTTAATCTATTTTTTAAATATGCACGTTCTATTGCGCCACCCTGTATGATAACAATACTAAGTTCTCGGAGTTTTCTTTTTTTTATAAAAATACAACTTTATTTAGAAAATATGTTTAGAAATGATTCATTGAAAGCATTGCCCATCGCTAACTACTATTTTTTCCCCATCTTTCTGGCAAAGCTCGAATTCCGTCACGATAAAACTGGTCAGCCAGAACGGAACAAGTGATAATCTGATGGCGAAATATCTGGAAAATATGGCGGATGGGGTAAGACTTCCCATTTCAGCGTTTCCAGGTAGATTTTAACGAGCATGGCCATGTGAATCCGAGCGTTGTCATGCTGAAGAATCACTTTTTCGCACCTCTCCTCGCATTGTTGGCGTTTCTTCTGCAGAACTCGGCTCAATCGCATTAATTGAAATAGACACAGATCCCCAATTATGGTTTCGCTTGTAATAAATAACAGCGACCGAACGTTGTGAAGCTCTCGATGAGCTTCAGCCGTCTTTGATTGGGAGAAGAAAATCAATACTTCCCGCATATGACGATTATTCTACACAAAATCATGCATATTTACACAACCAAAAGAATATGACGTCAAAAGAAAATCACCATTGTGTCGAGGCGGTATGTTTACCATTTTCCTAAGCTTGGCTCATGAGGGATTCGACTAGTATTTACAGCTGGTGCCATCTATTAGCAAACGACGGGAACTTAGTTGCGCACCTAACAACCAAAAGAATATGACGTCAAAAGAAAATCACCATTGCATCGAGGCGGTATGTTAACCATTTTCTTAAGCTTGGCTCATGAAAGAAACGACTAGCACTTACAGCGGGCGCCATCTATTGGCAAACGGCGGGAATTTAATGTATAATGTATGTTTCAAAGAAAACGGAGGGCCATAGAATCTCCACAGACTTTAAAGCCTTCAACACAGATTACAAAGTTTATGTGCGCACCTAATATATGCATCATAGAAAACGGAGGGCCTTAGAATCTCCACAGACTCTAAAACATTCAACGCAGATTACAAAGTTTATTTGACACCAAAATAATTCCATTTATACCCACTTAAGAAAGCGCTAATCTTCATTAAGTTTTATTTGTAAACAAATTTACATTCTGCCAAAAAAAGTACAGAGAATTGATCTTCAAAAGCCTTCTCTATGCTAGCGCGCAGTTTAAGCGTGATCTGCCATTTAAGCTGTTTACAGCGTACAGTGGGTGGTTTTGAAAAAAAAAAAAAAAATTGGATTTGCAGTTGTTAAACAGAATGCCCGATTTCGATAAAATTCATGTGGCTACAGCCGAGGTGTAGCCGAGTTTAAGTTTTACATCTGGATTTTATACTTCCAAATGGGGCTGTTACACAATGCCTCAAAGGAGGGCATCTCGGGGACGTAGAAATTTTAAAACGATAAAAATTTTTAAATTGTCACCTGTTTGTATTTTTCTAGTTGAAATTTTCAAAATAAATGTATGTTTTATCTCTTAAACTTTAGGAGTTATTTGATTTTTAAAATAAAAATGTTTGCTTTTTACTTTGTTTTTTTTTTGCATTTTTATTAATACCGGAAATAAATTGTTCCCAGTTTTTTTTAAATATTTTTTTGTTGTACTCGTATTGTTGGAAAAATTCTAGGTATTTAAAAAAAAACCTTTTTATACCAAAAGAGGATTTAGGCAGGGCGACGGTCTGTCCTGCGACCTCTTCAATATACTATTGGAGATGATTACCAGTAAAGCTGCAGTTAGCACGACTGGTACCATCTTTAATAAAAGCCATGTGTTACTCACATATGCAGATGACATAGACATTATTGGCAGAAAACTGCGAGATGTTACTGCAGCCTTCTCAAGCATCGAGAAGAAAGCAGCGAAAATGGGTCTGGGGTAAATGATGACAAAAAAACGTTATTGGTTTCAACGAATAAAAAGTCTGGGTGAACGTTGACAGCTATAATTTTGAAGAAATGGAAGAATTCATCTACCACGGTTTCGCTGTAAACGAAACGAATATGTCAGCATGGAGATAAAGAGAAGAGTATTGCTTGCTAACAGATATTACTGTGGGCTAAGCAAGCGATACAATAATAAAGCCCTCTCTCGGCAAACAAAAATTCGACTGTAGCAGACGTTGAACCTATCTTCTTATACAGCGCAGAATCATGGATTATGACGCAAGTGGATGAATCAGTACAGGCAGTTTTTGAGAAGAACATACTTCGGAAAATATATGGACCCATCATCGTTAACGGAGAATATCGTCGTCGCATGAATAATGAGCTGTATGAGCTATATGTCGACATCGACGTGGTGAAGCGAATTAATATGCAGCGATTGAGTTGGTTAGATCATGTTGTGCGGATGAACCCAAAGGCTCCCGGCCGAAAAATTTTCCACAACGAACTCAATGGACGGCGCAGAAAAGGGGCGATCAAGACTCCATTGAAAGGACCAGGCTTTTGAAATACTATCGAAACTTGGTGTGACGATTTGGTGGAGAAGCGCAGAAGATCAAAGCGTTTGCAATTATTTTCTACGGGCGGCGTATAATAGATAAGTATGTCTATTCCAATCAACACCTAGGAAGATTTAGAAAAAAAAGACTTTCAACAATAGAAGCAATTAGTCAAAAATTATACGTAATTAAAATTAAAAATTAAAAATTAAAAAAAAGGGATTAATTTTTCTCATTTTTTTTGCAAAAAGAAGTACCTACATTCTTTTTCAATTATAAAGAAAAATTGTAAATTATAACATATTTATATTTTTCAGAAAGGTAAATTCATTCATAACTAATAAACAAAATTTTTTCAAAATTTAAATTTTTACTTAAACCAGAATCCACCGAATATACAATAAAATAATATCAGCCACAGATGCTTAAAACGCACCACTGTTATCAAAAAAAGGAAACCACCTAAGAAGACGAAGTAGATTTCTAGGTTCAAGTTTTATATTTCGTTGCACGAAATTCATTAAAATTTCCTGCACGTTAAGTTTTTGCTAAAGTAGACTCCCAGTATGAAAATGGGCGACTTTGCCACATCTTTTCTGGTATCTCCCACATAATTTGCTAAGAAGAAGAAAAAGATTTATAGGTTCAAGTTTTATATTTCGTTGCATGAAATTCATTAAAATTTCCTACACGCCAAGTTTTTGCTAAAGCAGAGTCCGGGAATGAAAATGGGCTACTTTGCCATATCTTTTCTGGTATCTCTCATATAATTTGTTCGATTTTCTGAAATTCAATCTTTAATCTGTACTTTCTAATTAAGATGTTGCAGTAAACGAGATTTTTGTTCAATGCATTGATTTTTGATGCTTGACAAAACTTGAGAAAAGGCAAAGATGTAATCATGATCCTTTTGGTATATCCTATATGAACAACCGATTTAATCCATCTTAGCTTCATGTACAAGGTGGCGCACAAATCGTGCTGCTGTCAACTGCCAATAGACACAGTTATTTAATGATGTTGAAGAAGTATTTTTTTCACCCAGAACTAAGCCGAAGACATGTCCATTTCAATAGCAACAGCAAGATGAAGTAACTGCAACAAGAAATCTCAACTAAATAAGCGTTTTTTTAACATTTCTATAATTTCTTAATCCATCCATATATATTTAAACAAATGGTTTTCGTCACAATTTTTGCCCGACTGTATTTGAAAAGAATTCTAATTTCGGATGTTGTTAATAACAGTCAACGGCATAATTCACTTACTACGGCTTCCAAATGCAATTTAGAAATTTGCCTTTCCATTTTAACTATTTTTAACTATTTAACTGCACAATTTTTCTTTCAATAAACAAACCATTTGGCTTCAATCACTCTAATTGTAAGAGATTTTCGACATTTCAATTATATACTTTTTGTGTTCCACGTTTGAAAGAATATGCATGCATTACAATTAGGTTGTATTTCACACTGTCACTTAGTTTATAGATTTGAAAATGTCTTAATTCCCTGCGGAAAGGACGGACAGGCAGGCAGGCAGGCACTCTTCAATTTGAATGATAATTCAGGTCAAAATATGTTTACTGATTTCACAATTTTTTTGGGGAAAATATTTGAATGCTAAATGTTTAGCAATCACTAAACTTGTCATTAAACTACACGCGTGTACGAGGGCGATCTCAAAACCAGCTGAACTGACATATAGATGGCGCCTGTAGTTTGAAAAAAAATTATTTGACTGAAAAGTGGCAACCTTTTAAAACATATGTTTTAAGTTTAAAAGAACCATGTTGTTTAGTATTTTTATTTCAGCCACCAAAAGTAAACGATCTCAGTGAATTTGTAAACATGGAAAAAGTTGGTCATCGTCATGTAAATCAATATTTCCATTTTAAAGGTTTCAGACTAACCAATTTTAAATCCAAGCTAGATTCTATTCCAGGGGAGTATGTTCCTTTGGTTACGACTGTAAAATATTGGGTAGCAGAGTTCTAACGAGGCCGTGCGTGTTGCCGAGATGAACACCGTAATGGTCGACCAATTGAGGTGTCCACGCCAGACACGTTTAAGAAAATCCACAAAATGGTATTGAATGATTGTCGGCTGAAGTTGCGTGAGCTAGTTGAAATAATAGGCATTTCAGAAGGTGCTATACCATTCTTACGTATATTGACCGAAGATTTGACGATGAAAAAGCTGTGCGCTGGACGGGTGCCGCGCTTGCTTTCAATAAAAAATAAAACAGCGTCGTAAAGTTATTTCAGTAGAGTGTTTGGCGATGTTTGACCGCAATAAAGTCGAATTTTTGCGTCCATTTATAACCAAAGATGAGACATTGGTCCACCATTTCACACCTGAGACAAAGGAACAGTCAAAGCAGTAGACTGTCCAAAGAAGGCGAAGACGGTTTCATCTGCGGACAAGATCATAGCGTCTGTTTTTTGGCATGCGGATGAGATTATTTTTATTGATTGTCTTTAGAAAGGAAAAAACCACCAACGGCGAACATTATGCCAATTTATTACAGCGTTTAGGTGGTGAAATTATGGAAAAAACCGCCGCATTTGGCGAAAAAGGACGTGTTGTTTCATAAAAACAATGCTCCAGTTCACACATCCACTATTGTGACGTCCAATATTAATAAATTTGAGTTGGGGTTGCTTCATCATACATCTTGTTCGCCAGATTTAGTCCCCTTGGACTACTTTTTGTTTTAATTTTTTTCTATTTCTATTGAAAATGGCTAGTAAAAATTTTTAGTAAAATAAGGGTGTCCCAACAAGAACGCAAGATTTAAATTTTAAATAAAACGAAGATATTTAAAAAAAAATTCGTGAAACTTTATTATATCGTAAAGTAGACAAAATGAGGTTATGTATGGAACAACACTTCGGGCAGATGGCCGTAGCGGCTTTGCTGGCACACACGCGATCTTTTAATGAAATTTTCAATGACCGTTTTGCATAAATGCTGCGATATTTCATTAATGCAGCGTCTAATTTTCTCTTTTAAGACTTGAGCCGTTGTCGGCTTATTCACGTAAACCATCGACTTCAAAAAAGCCCAAAGAAAAAAGTCTAATGGTGTTAAATCGCACAATCTAGGCGGTCAATTCTGGTCTCCAAAACGCGAAATAACACGACCGGGAAATGACTGATACAGCAATTGAATTGTTTCTCTGGCTGTATGACAGGTGGCGCCGTCTTGTTGAAACCACATGCCGTCCACATGCATTTCTTTAATTCTAGGTACGAAAATTGACTGTCTTGCGTTTTTGTTGGGACACCCTTATTTGCCAACAGTGAAATGGTGTAGTCCACGGTTGATGACTATATTAAAGAGTTTGGTAGTTCTCCCTATAAATAGGGTATAGAAACAATTGAATATCTGGGAAAAAGAGTATCGAGGATAATGTTGAAATATAACAAAAATTCTTCACAACTTTTTTCTTGTGTTCTTTGTTAGGTCAGCTAGTTTTGGAACCTTCCTCGTATATCATATACCACTAAACATTAGTCCTTTCTTTGCTTCTTTATTGCATTTTATTTTTGGCGAGAAAATGTCTCTTAACTGCTGTTGCTACTACTAACACATCTATAACAAGGATTATATGGCAAAAGGAATACCCACCCTTTCACGACTAGTACAGAATATTTAGAGGAGGAATATTTCAACACCTGTCCTAATTTGCTGCTGTTGGTTAGTTGGGTCGCCTGGTTGGTTTCATGAAAGATTAGAGCGGACGGACGGTAACATAAGAAAACCCATATGATCAAATATTTCCCAGTCTGTAATTTGTATGACAGACCGGTGAGAAGAAAAAAAAAACTGGTGAAAAACTTTGAAAGAGTACAGGAAAGGATATGTTTAACATGAGAATGACCTTTTTGCCTGATGACAGGAGACACGATGATATGGACATACTTATTGTGTACATGAAAATGCCTAAAAACACATGTATAATTTACATATTAATTCATGCATATATTTATGTATGTATGTACATATGTTTCGTTTCGAAATAACACGGAGAGTGAGTGGGCGAGTGTCGGTTATTGAATTCATGAACAACATAACGAGGGTTGTGTTGGAAATGAGATAAAAATAAATCATACGTCGGACGAATGTTCAGCATCGAAATCCTAGTAAAGTGAAATCAGAATAGCATCAGCTATGCTGATGGCCTGCCGCTAGATCTGTCTAAGGTGAGTTGATAATCAACATACATTGGCCTAAATATGATTTGACGCGATGAACGCATGCCTGATGATTGGAATGTCCTGTGTTCCCATTGTGTATTCTCAATTAGTTGTTTATCTGTAGTTTATTCTTGAATTGTAAGTATCATGAGCAGGAGAGTCAAGAAAAACAGACCGCCACATATTTGCTATTCGTGTGCTGTAAAGCTACCTTCGACTACCCTTTACTTCAAAAACTATGTGAAGCTATGAATTTATATGCCTTTGTAGGATAACAATGATCGACACAACGTCTCCAGTAAAGACAGTGACAGGTTATAGAGCGATTTCTTTAGCATACTCCTATACAAAGGGTGACGCATAAGTAACGTTAACGGCTACTATACTGAATGCGTTCTTGTGCATCAGATGGGAAAAGATGTGACATATGCAAAATTCTTTTCAAAGACCGCCTAGACATTCGTAACTGCTGAGAACGTCGCCAGGTGGAAGTTTCGGGGTTTTCCTCAATACTTGCTTGCACTCGATCAATGGTCACTTCATTTCGAACTGCACGAGGTCTTCCAGCAAGCGGAAGATCACAGACAACCCCTCGTTGCCCAAAACGCTGAACCAATCGGTAAATTGTTGGAGCGCTAGGAACATTTCGAACATGAAAGAAATTTCAATATGATCTGAATAATCGAATGCTGAATTTCAAAGTAAAATTGAACAACTTTGCTTCTTTGTTCTGTGCTGAGCCTTTCTATCATAAATTTTCCAAGTATTATTTTCCCAAGTATTTTAATTCTGTAAAGAGACGAAAAAAAGACTTAAACACAAAATGTATTCACTGATCAAATCTTAGCGTTACTTATGCGCCACCGTATATATTTAAGAGAAACCTGCATTTAAGATGCGAAAACCCATACGCTGTTTGCATCAGCTGTTGTTACGAAAATCATTAGCAGAAACTGCGAGATGTTACTGCAGTCTTCTCAATCTTTGAGCAGGATCCAGCAAAAAGGTGTCTGCAGGTAAACAAAGACAAAACCAAATTATTGGATGTTTTTCAGTGAACAGGCGTCTACTTCTTTGGAACGCTACTTGAGCCTTGGTAACTGAAAGCTTGGGACTATGATTGAATTCATCTACATCGGTTGTTCCATCAAAAAAACTAATGATGTTAGTCTAGAGATTACAAGAATAATGTTGTTACAAACAAACGTTGTCATGGGCTTAGCAAGCAATTAAATGACAACGTCCTCTTCAGATGAACAATGATGCAGCTGTATTAGGAACTGATCCTATCTGTCTTACTATATGGCGAAGAATGTTAGAATTCTTATAACGCAAGCAGACGAATCAGGTCTGACAGTCTGCGAGATAAAAATGCTATAAATTCGTGATCATTAAGAAGGGCACTGAAATTGTAATGAATACCATTTCGACAATGGACATAATTTTCATTCCCAGATCCTTCTTTAGCAAAAGCTTAGCATGTTGTCTGTCATTTGCATGCGAAGTACCGGAAAGGGCGTCAATTTTTCTTCTACTTTCAACAGGCATTAAAGGCAATACAAAGGAACAAAATTCTTACAGTGGTGATTTAAACGCGGGCTTTCAATTGAACAACATTTTCTTCAGCAATAAAGCTCATTTCGTTATGGCGCCGAATCCTTATGACGCAAGTAGATGAATCAGGTCTGGGAGTCTGTGAGACAAAAATGCTATAGATCCGTGACCATTGAGAAGGGCATTGGAGTTGTAATGAATACCATTTCACCAATGAACACCATTTTCATTCCCAGATCCAACTTTAGCAAAAGCTTAGCATGTACTTATGTTGTATGTAATCTAAGAAGTATAAATCTAAGAAGTATGAATCCAAAAAGAAATTGGTTAAATCTGCCATTTGCATGCGAGGTACCCGAAGAGCACTCGATTTTTCTTCTTATTTCACCAAACATTGTAAGGCAATACAAAGGACCAAAATTCTTGCAGTGGTGATTCAAACGTGGGCTTTCAATTGAACAACCTTTTCTTCAGCGATAAAGCTCATTTCAGTATGGCGCAGAATCCGGAAATCCTTATGACGCAAGTAGATGAATCAGGTCTGGGAGTCTGCGAGATAAAAATGCTATTGATCGATGATCACTGATCACAGATCCTACTTTAGCAAGTCCATAGCATGTACTAACGTTGTATGTAATCTAAGAAGTACGAATCTAAAAAGAAATTTGTTAAATCTGCCATTTGCGTGCGAGGTACTGGAAGGTCCATCGAATTTTCTTTTAATTTCACCAGACATTGTAAGGCAACACAAAGGATCAAAATTCTTGCAGTGGTGATTCAAATGTGAGCTTTGAATCGAACATAATTTTCTCCAGCGATGAAGCTTATTTCTCACTCAGAATTGATTGTGGAAAAGACATTGCATCCGGAAAAAGTAACTGTTTGGTAAGCATTAAGGTCTGGAGGCATTATTGAACCGTATTTGTTCGGAAACTACCTCAAAAGCATGCACTGCTGCAACCAATCCAGAAGTTGTGTTTCATACATAATGGCACAAAGTCCAAGCATTATAATGAAATACAATTTTCATCGAAATCTCAGCTTTATGTGTGTTTTATTTAACTTTACTTTTGAAACCGAAAAATAGATAATCTTATACTTTTACACACACCGTGATGCGATGTTTAGTATACGCGACTATCGTTCGCATGATCACGGGTTCAATTCCGCGTACAGCCACCGGTCACCTCAATGTGTTTGACCAACACTTTGAGCAGTCACCTCTTGTGCTTCTCAATGTTTCTCAAACTGTAGGTTCTGTTGAATGTGTGCTTTTCGAAAATTACTAAAAATGTTTTCATTGTATAGATTATGCCAAAATTTGACTTCTGTTTATGGTTAAGGATAAAATGAAGAATATTTGGCACAAAAAATAATCATTGGATTAGGCCGAGCTGTTCAAAATAGTTTAATTTATTTGGAAGAATTATTGATATTATACAAAAATTTACTCAGAAATTGCAAGTTACCTTTGTTGTTGATGGACATGCAATAAATTAGCTCAATCCATTAAATACGTTGACATTTGATGTTCATAGATTGACAGAACATCAATGAAAACGAAATTCGTTCAAAATGAATTAATCTTGTTACTTGCAAATTACATTTGTTTTTGATAGATGTCCAAAAAATCAGCTCAATCCATCAAATAGATTGGCAGAAAATTAATTTAAAAATATTCATTAAAAAATTGTATTAGCTATACTTATTTTTCAGAAACGACGATATTTTGCAAAATTATTAAAATTTAATTTTTTTACGCTCCTCAATAAAAATTCTTCTTCTCCTTAGCTGGCGACTGGAATAGACATCCTTATCATTTATACGCCGCCCGTGGAACATAATTCCAAGAGCTTCGATCTTCTGCGTTTCTCCTCCAATTCATCACACCAAGTTTTGATAGTATTTCATAAGCCTGGCCCTTCCAACAGAGTTTTGGTCGCCCTTTTCTGCGCCATTCATCGAGTTCGTTGTCGAAAACTTTCCTTGCCGCAGTATTTCGGTCCATCTGCACAACATGACCCAGCCAACGCAATCGCTGTGTATTAATGCGTTTGACCACGTCGATGTCCACATATGGCTCATACAGTTCATTGTTCATGCGACGCCAATACTCTCCTTTAACAATGATGAGTCCATACACTCGTATTTTCCGAAGCATTTTCCTCTCGAAAACTGCCAGTACTGATTCATTCGATTGCATCACAACCCTTAATCCGGGCCATATAATAAGACAGGTAGAACTAACGTCTGGTAAAGTCGGATTTTTGTTTGTCAAGAGAAGGCTTTGTCATGAAATCGCTTGCTTAGCCCATAGACCTTATAGTAAATACAGGATGTCCGTCGGGAAGGTATACTACTTTGTTTTACCGCCATTTTGGTAAACATTAGTCCGGACAGTTCACATTTGGCAGTTGTGAAGTAGAGACGTGGCAAATTTATTATGGAAAAATATTCGATAAACCAACGTGTTTTAATCGTTAAAACATTTTAGAAAAATCAATCATCGATTACTTTGACGATGAGAAAGTTACATGAAATTTTTGGGAGAAACAACGTGCCAACAAAACGCACCATTTATCGTGTAGTGAATGATTTCGAAGAAAGAGGGTCTTTAGCTGATAGGGCCAAGCATGGACCATAACGTACTGCAAGATCGGCTGAAAACATTACTGCTGCTCAAGAAAGTGTTCAAAACAATCCATCAACCTCAATTCGAGGCCATGTTCAAGAGTTTGGTTTTCAAAGAACAACTTTGGCAACAATTTTGCACAAGGATTTGCATTTGTTTCCATTTAAAATTCAGTTGACACAAGAGCTTCTTCCACAAGACCATTTACGTCGCCATACATATGCCAATAGGGTATTATAGCTCGTCCATGTCAACCCCGATTTTCATTAAGGAATCATAATGAGTGACGAGGCACATTTTCATTTGAATGGATATGTGAATAAACAGAATAGTCGGTTCTGGGCAAATGGAAAACCTTCAAATTATCCACCAGTCACCTTTGCATCCATTAAAAGTGACAGTTTGGTGTGCAACTTGGTCAGGAGGAATCATTGGATTTTCCTTCTTTGAAACTGAAAACGGCGTAACGGTAACTGCCAATAGGAAGTGATATCGTGATATGATTGAAAACTTTTTAACGCCACAACTGTATGCTTTGGGCTTGGTTAACAAGGGGTATCAACAACACGATGCAACATCGCATACAGCCAGGATTACAATGGAATTACTGCGACACCTCTTTCCACAACAAGTTATTTCAAGAAATGGTGATGTTGATTGGCCTCCACCGGCGCCTTATTTGACTGCCCCGGAATTTTCTTTGTGGGGATATCTGAAAAGCGAGGTTTATGCAAACAAACCAGAAACGCTTGAGCAACTCAAACAAAATATTCGTGATGAAATTAATGAAATACCGCGTGAAATGTGTGAGAATGTAATGAAAAATGTGATCGCATTTGTGAGGCTAACAGAGGCGGACATTTGTCTGATATTTTATTCCATACATAATTGCCGAAATTAAATAAAACATTCAATTCTCTTTCATTTAAACAAAAATTATAAACAAGCAAAGTAGTATACCTTCCCGACGGACACCCTGTATAACAAGACAGGTAGAACCAACGTCTGGTAAAGTCGGATTTTTGTTTGTTTGTCGATAAAAATTTGACAGTCGACTGTCGTAAAATCGTGGACAAATTTGCTTTACAAATTTTAACCCGTTTTACACTCACTTTCGAATGTCAGTAATGCAAGTATTATAATTGTTAACATTTTCACCGCATTTGTAGCACTTGCCCCCTGTATTAATTTTTCGAGAAACATGAATGCCAGTTTTATGTTCAGTTACAGATTTCTATGCATATGAAAGTAAATTGTTTGTGTGTGTTTGTTGGCATGAGAAAGGATAATATACATATGTTTTTCTCTCACTCTCTGCCTATACAATAAATTACATAAATGTATGGCGTGTGTGTGTGTGTGTGTGTATGGGCATATGTAAATGAGCAGCATTCCTACAAATCTGTATGTTTATACACTCAAACATATGTAGAAATGTACTTGTATATAAATAACCTGTCTTGTTTCAAAGTTGACACCTAAATATGTGTGTTTTGTTGCTAGAGAAAAAGAGGATTTTTAGTTTTGCATTTGTTTATCTCTCTCTCTATTTCTCCCTCTCTCTCTCTCTCTCTCTCTCTCTCTGTGTGTCTCTGCATTTGCCAAACTAATTAAGCAATGACATTTTATAAAAGTCTCATTTTAATGAAATTGTTGCTTAAATTTTATCCTCAAACATAAAAACTTTAAAAAAACTTTATTAATTTGCTGAGCCTCTTTTGCCAGCATTTAAATGTATTATCCCTTGTGTGTCCCCCCCTCCCCCCGTACAGCCGTTGGTGATGAGAGCTGCTTTCCCTTTAAGCTTATTATAACTATAAATGTTTGGTATAGTTGTGAGTTTGTTAGTCATAAAAACTTTTTTAGCCATAAATTCATAGAAAATTTCTTTTAGAATTATAAATATTTGGAACGAATCGAGCAAGTTGTAGATAGGCATTCATAACAGGCGTTACGGAAAGTGATGCGATGTCCTTGTTGTTCTAAAGA
>JAHXMU010000371.1:0-14383 GCA_019455685.1 Philornis downsi | reverse complement strand
ATGTCAGTTTTTCTAGTAAACAACATAACAAGTTGATGCTTTTCAAAAAATGAGCGCGCTGTCATCAGCCATTTGATTGTTACAATAGCGTAAAATTGGTAATACTTTGGGATTCTACTGTTATACTTATAATACTTGTCATTACAGCACTTTAATCATGACAATGGACTGAAAATATTTTACGTCCTTGATCTTGATTGATGATATCTTGACATTTCTTCACTCCGTCATTTCTCTCAATTTTTTTAACTGTCCTTTTGATTTCGTTGTTTATCCCTCAGTGCGATTACCAACTTCTACATGGTGCAAATATTCAACGTGTAGTAAAAAGAAATCCATTATTTTTGTAGGACATTGTAGCATAGTTGAAGGCAGAGCATAGTTAGGTCTCGGTTTCATTCAAATATAAACCATTTTGTTCGATAACTTGTTGGCATTATGAGTTAAATTCTATTATGTCTCTCCCACATAAACTTTATTTGCAAAATAGTAAGACAGTCGATTTTCATAAGGTCTTTTTGAAGCACACTTTTCACTCCCAAAATCATCAACTATAGATAGGAATAGATGATAACCACTTGGTTCTAGGTGTGGACTACAGGGTTGATGTCTAAAAACTTGCTAATCAAACTCGCGGAGCTTTTGACAAATTATTAGCGATGTGTGTGATCTGGCGCTGTTAAGATGAAACACAATTCACCTCCTGTTAAACGAAGGTAGATGTTTAACTAACTCTCACCAAGCTTCTGAAGCTTTCAGCAAATCATTAATGAATGATTTAATGATTTATGGCACCGGGCGTTATCCCGATGGAACGCTATCACTCTCTTATTGACCAAAAACTGACCGCATCTTGGTGGCTCTCTTCAGACAGTCTGATTTATTATAATGTTCAGTAAAAAGAAATCCATTATTTTTGAATGACATTGAAAAGCTTTTTCAGGGTAATTGGACTGGTCCGATATATGTAGGTCAAATATGCACCATTTTGTTCGATAACTTGTTCCCATTCAGAGGTCAATTTCATTATGTCTCTTTCTTGTTTCCATTGGCAAAATACGGTGGAATGATCATTTATCACAAGATTTTGTTGAGGCAATTTTTTTCGCCAGCAAAATTATTTATCATAAATACGCATAACTGATAACCACTTGAACCAAAGTCCAGACTTCAAGGTGGATGTATAAGAACATTCCAACCAACCTTCCGAAGTTTCTGCCGAATTACGTTTTTTTTCGCCAGCAAAATCATTTACCACATATATGTATATATATACCAAACACACAACAAAATCTTAACGACGTCAACACAAACTTAGCCACCATTCGCGTCGTCAATTCCGACTTGTCCACCGTTTACGTCAGCTCACCGTGATTTAACTGCGACCATTTCTACCAGACGTTGTCTTAAATGACCTACAAAATGTTCACTACGTCAACACTGGCTTGGCCACCATTCGAATCACTCTAATTCGATCATGACTGTTTTCGCACATGATCTATTTTCCATCATTAGTCAGCATCCACGACAGAAATGGGTCGATTTTGTTACGATTCAGTAGCGATCTATGAATGGAAATTTGGTTTTGCATTAACTTCTGTGATAGCCATATAGCGAGCTCTTTTTAACCAGCCTTGTTCAAGTATTTTCAAATAGTTTTTTGTGCAAAGTTTAGCTCTTAGACAATCAAAGCATTGCTTACACGACATTTGGACTTGATAATTTTCGTTATTCTCCCCACATTTTCGACAATTAGCCTTCGAAAACGGGATGCATCTTTGTCATCAAAATTACCGGAAAGCAATCGCCGAAACCAAAATAGCAAATGATTGACCGTTACAGTATCAGGAACATAAATTTTATTCACATTTTTAGCTATCTGCCCTATGATTGGCCTTTATTGAAGGAAATTGTGTCTTTGACGCGCGCTCAAACATTACCAGTGCAATTATAAACTGTCTGATTAGTTTAATGTGCACTAAGTTTTATGTTTCTTACATCATCTAGCGTAACTCAATCGCACTTATATAGTGCGTATAGAGATAAAGATTACTAGTGCCACCTATAGGAAAAATTATGAATTTCTTTTTCTTTACTATAGTAATAGATGTAAATCACGATATATCTCGAATTTAACTTAATTACAAATATTCCTGAGTTGGACCTTACTGCCGTTTCAACGCAATTTCAATAGAAATTTGTTGAATCGATTCCTTTTGTTGTTATATGCATGTCCTTAACCTTGATTAATACTACCTTGACCTATCCCAAATCCATGAATTTACCCAATTTTCAGGACGACTAGGATTCCCTACCTTCCTCTCAGTGGGATTAATAACTTGTACATGATGTGCATACATGCTAAACCACTACAAAATTACAAATTCCATGCCATTTGTGAGAATCCCTTCTGCCTTCTGTTTATGTGCATTAATAATGTATTCCAATGGAAGTCCATATATCAGTTGTGTTAATATTTCATTAGATTTGTGTATGTGGTGGTTAATCAAGTACTCTCACATATTGCTGATTGCATATGAATCACATGTGAAATGGGGTGAGCTGAGTGAGTTTCACTTCTAATTGAATGATGATGGGATGATCTATGGATGTATTTCAGTAGGAAGGATACTGTTGAATTTATTGACTCGACTGAAAATGCGGTTAAGAGTAATTTGGCTATGGTTTCCTTTATGCCAATATTACGGACATGAAAATGTATGGATTTTGTATTTCCAACAGATGTGTGGTGCCCGGGAATCAAGGAAGTAATACGAAATTAATATGGGTATGAGTTGATTAAAGAAAAAGTTTGCTAAGTAAATTGAAAACAAGCTAGATAAAAAACGTCCTTAGCTTTATACAGGGTTATATATTTAGTAGTTTTAAAACGGGAGGTCTGGCAAGCTGTTAGTTGTTGAGTTGATTGACTGATATGAGTTGATTAACAAAAGTTTGCTAGGTAAATTGAAAATAAGCTAGATAAAAAAGGTCATTAGCTTTATACAGGGTTATACATTTAGTGGTTTCAAAACCAGCAGTCTGACAAGGCTGTCAGCTGTTGAGTTGATTGATTGATATGAGTTGATTAACGAAAGTTTGCTAAGTGAATTGAAAACAAGCTATATAAAAAACGTCTTTAGCATTATACAGGGTTATATATTTAGTGGTTTCAAAACCGGCGGTCTGGCAAGGCTGTCAGCTGCTGAATACCAGTCATTTGAGGTATTATTTAGTTAGTAAAAGATTTGCTATTTATGAATATGGATCGTTTAACAACCGGAGAACGCGTAAATACGAGTATAGTTAAAACTTAATACAAAAGTGGTAATTCAAACATGGGCACTTTGCGTGCATTACAGGGTGATTAATGTCGTCAGAATCGACCTTGTGTGCAAGAAATTGGCAAGATTATAAAGAAATTTGAAGGAAATGGAAACGTTATAGATGTGGTTAGATCTGTGTATCATCGCAATGTACGTCCTGCCGAAAATATCGCTTCTCTTCATGAAAGAGTGGCGGATAATCCAAATTTCAATTTAGTGCGCTTTGGCTGTGTGAAAACCGGCTTTTTTGGCCAGCAAGTAAAGATTATGACGGGGTCATAAGCCACACAATATAACCGATTTTGACTTTATTGCATGATAAGTTTCCAGAAAGCGTAATTTCACGTTATGGCGACGCCAGTTGGCCACCAAGATCATGCAATTTGACGACGTTAGACTTTTTTTGTGGAGCTACGTCAAAGACCGTGTTTTCAGCAGATAATTCTCAAGCGTTGGAGCATTTGAAAACCGACATTCGTCAAGTCACCACTGAGATACCGTTCGAAATGTGCGAAAAAGTGGTCGAAAACTATCACAAATGGATCCACTGCTCCAATCAATCCAGAAGCGATAATTTAAATGACATTCTATTTTGTACATAATGTCAAAGTCCAACCATTATAATGATTAAACATAAGTTTCATCGAAATCATAGCTTTATATGTATGTGTTTTATTTAACTTTGCTTGGGAACCAACCAATAATGGATATCCCGGTATTTTTCAATATAATGGCTTCTTAGCGCAAAAAAGTTACTAGAGCGCCTTTGTCACATATTCATCAATATCATTTTAATTTTTTCATCATTTCATAATAAAATCTCGAAAATGAGATCTGCCTCAAAAACTACTTTCGTATCTGAAATTCATTTCTGACCCAGAATTAATGCAAATATAAAACATTTTGCATTTTTTGAAAACTTCAAAAATTATTAAAAGTTAATAATTAAAATTAAAAAAATTAATAATAATTGCTGAAAAATATCGATGATGGCAATCAAGATAGGGGGAATTTTTATTCAGTCCTTCTAATTATTATTCACTTAGGAATAATCTGAGGTCTTTGCAGAATTTTCTAAGCAGCTTACGATATCTGATCTTGTGGCAACTATTCAAATTTTGCATGTATTAAAGATTTAAGTTGGGTCTAAAAATCAAAATATGTTGCTCTATTATGACCCCTACGGTAGCTCCTATACAAATTGACACATTTAAAAAGAAATTAATCTGAAAACTACGACTTTTTCGACACATCACCATCCAATTTAAGATTAATGCTGCACTACATTCTGTATAATTTAGTATACTCTGATATATCTGATATTCTGCTTATTAAGTGATGTAAATGAAATAAGTAAGAAGAAGAACATACAGACAAAAAAAAAACAAGATTATCAAATAGAAAACTTCTAAAGATGCGTTAATTTATTGAAAATAATATGCCAAATTAATTACTTTACAAAGCTTTTATTTTTCGGCTTGGACTAAATTGCTGTTGTTGCCACATTTAATTTTTTCCTGACATTCTATAGAAGACGTTGCCAGGTGTTTAAAAAAAATTCAACTACATTTTATTTGCATGGAAGCTAGTGAAGATAGCTTAATCTATAGTATAAAATTGTTATATTGTTGACTAATTGACCAACTGATTTTAAAAAACAGGCTCTCTATAAGAACGGATTTATTGAAATTCGTACTTTTAGAGGTAAAAATATGCCAAAAATTGACAAATATAGTATCTTCGCCCGGCATAAACGGCTATAACAGGGATCATACAGATTATCGTCCACAGTCCCTTTCTAGAGAGGGCACGCAAAAAGCAGGGAATCTTGGAAATATATAAGTTTGGGGGGAAAAAGATGAAAATAGATAAATTTGGCCCGAACGCTGAAGTCTATCGGCAAAGCATAGAGTCATGAAAATTCGTATCCATTACCCTTCCAAAGTATGCATACTTTTAGAAGTAAAAATATGCTAAAAACGGATAAATATGGTACTATCGGTCAGCTTAAACGGCCATAACAGGAATCATGCAGATTATCGTCCATAGTTCTTTTCTCGAGTAGGCTCGCAACAAGCAAGGATTCTTTGAAATTTGTACTTTTGGGGGGAAAAGGATAAAAATAGACAAATCTGGCCCGAACGCTGAAGTCAACCGGCAAAGGATGGAGTCACGAAAATTCGTATCCATTACCCTTACAAAGTATGCATACTTTTACAAGTAAAATATGTTAAAAACGGGCAAATCTGACACCATTGGCCAGCTTAAATGGCTATAACAATAATCATACAGATTATCGTGAACAGTCCCTTTCTAGAGTAGGCGAGCAAGAAGCAGGGATTTGCTGAAATGTGTATCTTTTGAGGGGAAAAAAGGATAAAAATAGACAAATTTGTGACTATCGCTCAAGTCTATCGGCAAAGATGGAGTCATGAAAATTCGTATCCATTACCCTTTCAAAGTATGCGTGCTTTTAAAGGTAAAAATATGTTAAAAACGGACAAATTTGGTACCATCGGCCAGCTTAAACGGCTATAACAATAATCATGCAGATTATCGTCCACAGTCCCTTTCTAGAGAGGGCACGCAACAAGCAGGGAATCTTGGAAATATATAAGTTTGGGGGAAAAAAGACAAAAATAGATTAATCTGGCCCGAACGCTGAAGTCTATCGACAAAGGATGGAGTCATGAAAATTCGTTTCCATTACCCTTCCAAAGTATGCATACTTTTAGTGGCAAAAATATGTTAAAACCTGATAAATCTGGCACCATTGGCCAGTTTAAACGGCTATAACAATAATCATACAGATTATCGTCCACAGTCCCTTTCTAGAGAGGGCACGCAACAAGCAGGGAATCTTGGAAATATATAAGTTTGGGGGGAAAAAGATGAAAATAGATTTTGGCCCGAACGCTGAAGTCTATCGGCAAAGCATAGAGTCATGAAAATTCGTATCCATTACCCTTCCAAAGTATGCATACTTTTACAAGTAAAATATGTTAAAAACGGACAAATCTGGCACCATTGGCCAGCTTAAACGGCTATAACAATAATCATACAGATTATCGTACACAGTCCCTTTCTCGAGTAGGCTCGCAACAAGCAGGGATTCTTTGAAATTTGTACTTTTGGGGGGAAAAAGGATAAAAATAGACAAATCTGTAACGATCGCTCAAGTCTATCGGCAAAGGATGGAGTCATGAAAATTCGTATCCATTACCCTTCCAAAGTATGCATACTTTTAGAGGTAAAAATATTATAAAAACGGACAAATCTGGCACCACTGGCCAACTTAAACGGCTATAACAGTAATCATACAGATTATCGTCCACAGTCCCTTTCTAGAGTAGACAAGCAACAAGCAGGGATTCTTCGAAATTTATACTCTTAGGGGAAAAATGAGGAAAATGAGTAAATCCCGTACTATCGCTCCACTCAACCAACAAAAGCTAAAGTTATGATTATCCATGTTACCTTCCCAAAGTACGCCAGTGATAATAACTGTGTTTTTTCTTTTGCAATTCGTGCTTTTAGGGATAAAAACAGGGTAAAAGTGTTTAAATGGGGTATAATCGTCTAGACCAAATGGTTAATGTCAAAAACCGGGAATTATTATCTATGTTCATCTTATAGCTAATTACGCTTTAAGAAACAGGCTTTCAGTTTAATATACACATCTTTCTCAATGAATAAGAAAGAAATTTTGTGACATTCACAATTTCAGGGGGCAAAATGGCTACGAAAGTGTATGATTTAACAAATAGTTGAAGTTATATTCATATAATTGGGCATGTCCATTCTCTTTACAGTGTAAACAGTGCAACAGAAAGCAATTTTTCGAAGTTCGTTTTTTCATGATAACCAAACTGACGTGAATGGGAGAAAAATAGTACCATCGGGAAGAATGAAAGGGTAAAGATGGAATTATGAAATTGAGTGTGTAATGGATATTATCGCCCAAAATAAGTTGCTGATGTTAGATTCACCAACAATAATGTAAATAGCATTATTACTGTTTGGACAACCGATAAAAGAGTTTTTTTTTTCAAATTCTCTGCGTTCAGGGGATTTAACAGAGTATAGGATCAAAGGGCACAAAAATGGAATTGAAACAGACACCTCAAGTTAAAGTCATAAGATTAATATTGTGGATTTTTTTATCAAGGCATAATAAGCGCGATGAAAATCAATTTTCGTAAATGTGTAGTTTTAGGAATAAAATATGAAATAACGTAGTGAAGACTATGACTATTTTACAAAAAAGTCTGAATCTAAAATCGGCAGTGTGCATATATTAAGCCGGAGACAGGTAATATTAAGCAGTATGTTGAAATTCTTGCTTATTGGATATACTCGTAAATAGTAAAGAAAAAGGGTGTAAATGACCTAGATCATGAAATCATGAAGTTAGCGTTGAGCCTTTCATTATGAAATTTAAAGATAATTCAGACCTTCGGCTGCAAATAGGAAATAAATGAGACTAAAAAGAGTTGATCTAAAGGATGAAGCTTAAAGAAAAAAAGAAAAAATGGATGCACCCATCTAGATTAAAGAGCGTCAATTTGAATTGTTAGAACCTCAACTAGATGTGTGCCAAAAAAGTAGCATCGTTGAGGTCTCAGTTGTGAAAATTGGCGACAAAAATCTCACTGACAGTGACAAATATAGTAAGTGGTGGAAAATTGCAGCTTCTGATGTAATTTTGATTTAAAATCTATAATCATCCATAAGAAGTAGTCACCTGCTTAGTAGAAGTAGTCACCACTTATGTCATATTCTCAGTTCATAGTTTATAATAGTGGCCCATTTGGCCGCCCTAACAACGACATTCTGTCGTTATTGCCCCAATACAGAGTGCGACTTTTGCTCTTGCCATTGTCGATCAGACTGAGTGTCCTTGTCGTAACAATGTTAAGAGTGCACTTTCTGGTTCACATCGACGGCAACATTTTCATAGTTGCTTGCAAAGTTTGCCGCCAACGTTGTTGTTTGGTTGCTTTCTTTACTATTTATTTTGTATAACTGGCGGTGCTTTTTTTTTGTATTTACTTTACGGTTCAGTAAAGGAAAACAATTTTAGTTGCGAAGTGACCGTAAAAACAATAAAGTTGGTGGAATAAAATTAAAACCTCCAGCTTCATTTCATTTTGATTATTGCATGCAGTCATAATTCCAGTTTATGCACGACATTTTGGCTGCCGCAGATGGAGGGTCTGTAATTAAAGCCGTAATAAAAGTGTAGTCGGTGTAAAAGTAAACAGGAGTATTTTAAAGAATACGATTTTGTTTGAATTGAAACGGAGCCAAGTTGGGGCCATACATTTACAGAATATAAAAAGCATTATATCGAAATGATTATAGTCGGGTACTCAACAATGACCTACTGAGGGGATGGAATATTATAAGCGCGGTGGGGTTAGGTAGGGATGGGTGTTATCTCCCTTATTATGTAATTGTATTCTCGATTTGGTGTTGCGAGAAGCAACTGCACACATGAGAAACATAACTTGAACACTGCACTGTATTAGAGACATAACTTGAGTAGAGGATCTCGATTACGCAGACGATATTTCTGCACTTTCTCACACCTACGGAGACATGCAAGCGAAACTTAAAGATTTTCAAGAAGCAGTTAAATGTGCCGATCTAAAAATAAATATTAGAAAAACCAAGTCTATGAGTATAAACTTAACAAACAATAAAACCTTCCAAATCGAATTGAAAACTATTGAGAACGTTGAAACCTTTTGCTACCTAGAAAGCCTACTTAACAGAGGGTTCTAAAAAAAGATATGTGTAACTGCATTAATAAAGTTCAACAAGCATTTAGCATTTCACAGAAGACAAAAGTTATAATTTTTAACTACGAGATGTGTTCCAAAAATAAGGTGAATTTTCATTTTTCTCAAAAATTATTTATTCATCAATTTCTATTTTATCTCCTTCAAAGTAGTCCCTCTCAAATATAATACACTTGTGCCAGATTTTTTTCCAATCCTCGAAGCAGTTCTGATATGCACTTTTTGGTATGTCCTTGAGCTCTCTCAGCGATTCGGTTTTTATCTCCTCAATCGTCGCAAAATTCCGTACTTTCATGGGTCTCTTCAATCGTGGGAACAGCAAAAAGTCGCAGGGGCCACCCTTGATAAATCAATAATCCTTTATGAATGCGAACCATGAAAGATGACAACCCGGGACACACAAATAATGCTGTGCTTTGTAAACAGCTGCAAAAGATATTGCAAATATACTGGCCTCGAATAATAACTAACAATCTTTTGTGGAATAAAACCCATCAACAACCAATAAATTTTGAAATAAGACTACGCAAGTAGCTTCAGATTGACCATATATGGTGGAAATCTACAGACGATATTGCAAGGCAAGCCATTGAGTGGAGGCAAGGCCCAAGACAACAGGCGCCGAGGACGTTCATTGCACACACATGGAAACGCAAAATTTAAATTGGACAGCGACCGCCAACTTCAGTTTAAATGAATCGAAAATAAGGGCATCAAAGAGGGATGATGGGAATTCAAATACCACGGCTCAATGCTTCTCATAGGAGTAAGTTTCAAAATCGTTGGTCTGGCAATGCTGTCAGCTGTTACATATCTGTCATCTAAAGTGTTATTTATTTAGCAAAAGATTTTCCATTTACGAATGTGGATCGTTAAACATCCGAAGAATGCATAAAAATAGTTAAAACTTACTACAAAAGTGGTGATTTAAATGTGGGCATTCAATCGAACGAAATTTTCTTCAGCGATAAAGCCCTGATTTACTTTAAGTATGAAAGAGCTCCACCAGCGGCATTAGTTCAGTTTAGTTTATGTCATCGGGAAGATTATTTCTCCTATATATTCTCTTCGTCACATTTATTGTTCTATCGTTTTTGTGCAGGTTTTATAATATGGAAAATCTAAATTTTGAATATGGAAGAAATGCTTTATCGTTCGAAGAATACACCGGAAACGGAAAGTTCTATACTGGACGATATTTTTTGCTTTTACTTAAGGATATTGGCTACAAAGTCGCTATGAGCTGATACAGAGTCGTAAAAACAAAAATACAGGAAACGATCAGAAAAGCGAAAGTCGTATTTTAGGGATTAACATTTAAAGGATGTTATAAAAATTGTTGTGTCGTAAAGGTGTTAGCATGATATTACAACATACAGTAAATCGATGCAATATCTATATAAACATAAACAGAGCGTATACCGAATATTGTATACGTAAAGAAAGAATAGACAACAAGAAAAACAAGGTAACCGCTGAGTGGCGCTACCAAGGTGTTACTTAATGATGTTGAAAGAGTTGTTCTTGCCAGAAGTTCATCGGAAAATCATCATCATTCAATCGAACGAAATTTTCTTTTCCATTTCTCACTCCGTGGTTGTGTCAACAACCAAAATTGTCACATATGGGGCTCGGAAAACCTACCAGTGATTATGGAAAAGGCATTGCATCCGAGAAAAATAAGTGGTTGGTGCGCATTATGGACGGGAGGTGCCACTAGGCCACATTTTTTTAAAACTACCTTAAAATGGTCCGCTGCTGCAACCAATCCAGAGGCGGTCTTTTAAATGACTCCGTATTTTGTACATAATGGCAGCGTCCAAGCATTTCTACTAGTTTACAGTTGTCTTAATTTTATTGCATGTTAATTTAGATCAATATTGGATAATAACCGAACTACTTATCAAAGATCTTCTGCCATCCCGCCTACCTTTGCTCCAAGGCATTTGGGTCAGTTCAGCTAACTGAAATTTCTGTGCCGGTTATTAATTTCTGAGATGGTAAAGCAAAGTTGTTTCCTTTTTCCCATTTATTATTTCATTTAGGTCTCCTCGTTTAATTTGTGAAAATTGCTATGACTTCAGAAGACTTTTTGCAAACAGTTGATAGTTTTTTTTACATAATTATTGCAAAACATTAATACCTAATTTTAATGAAACTCTTACGTCTGAATCATGTGTCCATAAGATATTTTGGATATGTTACCTGCTTTACTGTTTCATCGTCCCAAATATTTGATGAGACAATTAATACTCATTAACCTCAGTGTTGAACGCAGTTAATCCTTTCTTCCCAAGAATTAAAAAAAAAAATAATTTTGTAAAGTAAATTAAAGTATAAATTTGAAATTGAATTGAAAAATGAATTTGATAAAGTAAAATGAATTACGAATTCCAAAATTATGACTTTAATTGAATTTTTGAATTGAATTGCATTTCATTAAATTGTATTGTTTTGAATTAAAATCGCATTATATGAAGTTACACTGAATTAAGTTGGATTGCACTGCATTGCTTATATGAAACAGTTTGTAAATACTGTAAATTGTGAAAATTAACTATTTATTTGCCAGTGTAAGGGCCCCTTCAAACAACCATGTAACTATAAAAATCCCTATTTTGTTACGCCCATATGGCAACCCAGCGGGGCACAGAGATCTCTTGGTTGAAATTAGCGGAATAGTAGACCTCTTTTCTCCGACAGCCGCCAACCAGACCACTTCGCCAATTTGTAAATATTGTAAATTGTAAAAATTAACTACATATTTATTTGCCTGTGTAATGGCCCCTTCAAACAACCATGTAACTATAAAAACCCCTATTTTGTTTCGCCCATATGGCAACCCAGCGAGGCACGGAGGTCTCTTGCTTGAAATCAGCGGGATACTTGATCTCTTTTTTCCGACAGCCGCCAACCAGACTACTTCGCCAGCCGCCCTCAACATACGAATAAAACCTGCAATAATGTAAGTTAACCGTTATCTTTTCCTCAGCTCCATTACGAAACCCCCTCGTAAGTATACACATCCCGCCAAGAACCTTAGTTCTTCCACAAAACCTCCAATCTCTCTCCCGGACCCTAAATTCCAAATTAAATCTTCAGACTAAATCTGACAGATTTACACACTAACATTTGCACCTCGCAATTGCATTTTACACTCAGTCAGATTTAACTGCAGTGCAATTTCTGGTTATTCAATAATGGGAAATGCCCATCGTCATTTAAAAATATACTCATACCTCACTTATGAACCTATTAAATTATTCATCATAGTGAATGCTTGCATACACAGGCGGCCTGTGTCTAATTGAGGCCAAGTAATCCTTAATTGCATTCGCCGTCTCTTCTTCGGACCCATAGGCCAAAATTACAAAGAGGACCAACTAGCCTGCCCCTTCATCGTGTATCTTCCATGCTTTGTTTGATGCTTACTTCCAGTTAAAACCTACTAATATTACTAACAAAATCCTTTTTCTACAACCTAATACATCTATTTACTCCTTTGCTTAAACTAATAACTATTTGCTGTTTAAACTATAGTTATTATTTATCTCATATCTCTTTTCTGCCGGAATGGCTATAAAGTCTTTAGTAAATTGAGTTTTACCATCCTATAATTGTACAAATATCTTACTAACAACAAACAACATTACCGTCCAGGAAAAAAATGTCCTTATGTACTAAGAAGAACTATTGAACATCTCTATTAAGTACACCATAGTTTAATATATTTTCCATTGTCCTTTTGCCATATACTCGTACTTACTTTGTTCTTTGCCTATTTCTTACGACGAGGTCTCCGGGAACATCGTTGTCCTTTATACACTAAAGGACTATAATGGCACATGTTCGTTGTAGATTGTTTTACAGCTTCTTGTGGGGAAAATATTTTCAACTTGGTGTAAGGACTATTATTCCAGTTTTTTTTTATTCTTTTCTTTGCACAACATTGTTAAATGTTATGTTTCATGGTGAAACACATCCTTTGTCCTCCTGTTTCTTCTCCCTTTTTTGTTGTTGTGTGTGTTCCTTTTTTGTAGGAAATATTTTCGTTCTTGTGCAAGGACTTTTTATTCTTTTTTTTTGTGTGTCCTTTTACCACCAGTAAACACTATGTCCTTTACACAGTTAGCAGTTTATGGCTTTTTCTTTTTGAGGCATAAGTATAGGTTTATGTGAAGTTATTTGAAAATTTGTTCCTGATTTACTTTAAGGATGAAAGAGCTCCACCAGTGGCATTAGTTCAGTTTAGTTTATGTCATCGGGAAGATTATTTCTCCTATATATTCCCTTCATCACATTTATTGTTCTATCGTTTTTGTGCCGGTTTTATAATATGGAAAATCTTAATAAATTTTGAATATGGAAGAAATGCTTTACCGTTCAAAGAATACACCGGAAACGGAAAGTTCTATACTGGACGATATTTTTTGCTTTTACCTAAGGAAATTGGCTACAAAGTCGCTATGAGCTGATACAGAGTCGTAAAAACAAAAATACAGGAAACGCTCAGATATGAGACAGCCATTTGATGATAAAAAAAAAGAAAGTGAAGGTTGAAAAGCGAAAGTCGTATTTTAGGGGTTAACATTTAAAGGATGTTAGTAAATATTGTGTCGTAAAGGTGTTAGCAAGATATTACAACATACAGTAAATCCATGTAATATCTATATAAATATAAGCAGAGCGTATACCGAATATTGTATACCTAAGGAAAGAATAGACAACAAAGAAAAACAAGGTGACCGCTGAGTGGCGCTACCAAGATGTTACTTAACAATGTTGAAAGAGTTTTTCTTGCCAGAAGTTCATCAGAAAATTATCCCATTCAGTTGTATGTGTGGTTTTAACTATAGGTTGTAACTTTTTAGAAAGCTAGGCTTTATATGGCAGAATTGCGGCGAATATTGTGTCAATACATTGATTTCAAAAAATTTAACATTGTTTTTGCCCTCAAGATCTACTGATTTTCATCTGCACCTGATTTCCATAACGTCATCCGGAGCAATGAATTTATATATCAATTGACATGATCAAAAATATAGCGCTGAGAAAGAAAGAAGCGTTTAAAATATCAAGTATATTTTGACCAAATACGTTTCATGACCTCTTAAGTCAATGGAGTGATATTTGTCTGTCTGGTTTGCTAATTGGCACGAAAATTGCTGTAAATTTCTAAGAAACTATTTAAAGATTGGTAAACCTAACATATTGCCGGGGCCAGCAATTGAAGATTTTGACGGTACCACAAGC